>OZ005741.1:308079548-308530483 GCA_963930735.1 Dioctria linearis
CGCACAGATCATCTCTTCCTACAACAACTGAATTCTCCAATACTTCTTCAAAGAGATAAGGTACAAGCAATCTAGCATTGAAAGTAATATCTGCTTCGTTATTTATAACTTGCCCTATACTTCCGTCTCCTGTTCCATCTTCATATATCTCACCAGGCTGTAAATCTGTTGGCATTACAATCACTCTAGTTGCATTCAAACGTTCCACCACGAAATTCATTAAAATAACATCCACTCCACTGACAGGATCCCCTTGGTTATTAAAAATTGCTCGTACCTCACCGGGATGCATAGCTATTCGTAGAGGATATCGATTCAAGTTTGGTATTTTCGGAGAAAATATCTCATTCTTATGACGTGCAGTTGTTTCTAATGGTTTTAGGAATTCTTCAGAGAACGGTGAATAGGTATAGATTTGAAGTTCATCTTTCCAGAATATAATGACAACGTTAAGAATCCACAAATTCCAAAATTTCCTAAAAGATATTTTTAGCCAGTCGTCAGTTATATCTGCAGCATCTTCTATAAGTACTAGAAAATATGATTTTTCCTTATCAGCCGACTCTTTTTTTACATGATGAAAGTTAACTTTATGCTTGGTGTTGGATATCACCAGTACCATGTACATTTGGATACCACTATCGTTCACTATGGTAACATTGAAGTCATTCTTATATCTATAAAGGAATAGAAAACCAGTAAAGTAAGTTCGGAATAATCATATATGTGTTGGTACCTGAAGGCTATAAACGATGTCTCACACAAGTTAATTTCTTTAAGTAATTTATTAGCCAAATCGCCAGACGCGTTACTTTGGAAAAAGAAGTAAACTACATTCGAGTTGAAATTGCATAGGATGTGGATAACATCCTTTGTCCAATTGAAAGATTGAAAAATGTTGGTAGTTTTTGAGATTGTAAAATAATCCAATCCAGGTATAGGAGGCTTTTCAACAGTTACTGATGCCATTAGCAAAGAAAAGAGCAAAAGTTTTATCATTTTGATTATCACTTAGACGTCTATTAATCACCGTAGATTTATTTTACTGAATTTCTCAGACCAAACCCTGTCGTTTTTATTGAGTGCAGTAATTCCAATTTCTTTAATGGCATTTAACAATTAATTTGGGCATTTATTTGCGTTGCGCAAGTAACATAATAAGAAAAGTTCCTTTCAGTACTTGTAACAATATTAGTTTTTTGGTCGAGGGAAGAGCTTAATTTCGTTAATTGCTCCTTTACATTATTTGTTCTGAGAAATAGTTGGCATGAACAGGAGGAATAGGCACCTCCGAATTATGTTACTCAACAGGAGCAGTTTTTATCAGCAACAATAAGACGCGTCATGCATTCATGTAGTTATACCACTCATCTGCCATATTATATGAAGGATTATAGTGTTGAGTGAGAAGTCTCGTTATTCTTCTCAGCATATTTTTAATTAGAGAGAGAAAGAGGTACTCATTCGTCATGGCATAATAAAAAGTCCAGATGGAAATTCGATTATATTTATGTAGGTAAAATGCAGGAAATTTGTCGGCTAATCAATTTTATAATTTTAACACATTTTCTAATGTAATAGTTTCCTACAAGCAATGGCGCATAACGTTGCCACCTATACATAAAAAGGGACTTAAAATGAATTGAATATAAATACAATTTTGAATTAAAACAAAATCAATAAAATTGTTTTTTTCGGAAAATTATCGTAAAATCTACAAAAACTATCCGAAATAATTTGTACTTAATGATAGTCATCTAACAAACCCATTTGGCATTTCTCAGTAAGAATAACGATCAATAGATACTCGGATTTAAATAGGCGGAAAAATCAAAACGAAAACAATGTTTCGTTTTTTTTTTGCTAATCGAGAATTGGCCAGATATGCAACATGAAAAAAACTAAAATAATAACATTACTCATTTTAATAATTATTGCAAAAACTACAAAATATCTAGGCATAAAAACTAAAATAAACACAACATAAAATTCATATAACAAAATACATACATATGTAACTAATTTCATTTAAAAAGATTCAGTGAAAAAAGTTCTGAAATAATAAAGAAACGAATTTCAATTTGGCTTGGGAGTTGCAGTTAGTTCAAGAAAGAGCCGCATGCGGCTCTGAGAGCTACATTTACCCACCGTTGCTATATTGCGAGGAGATAACAAAATCAGTATATTTCCCCGATCTGTTATGTCTGTCTGAAGCCGATTAAATCACAATAACTGGACCATTTAAGAATTGTTATTAGAAATTATATATATCGACGCTGGAAAGCATAAACGTCGTAACTGACCAAAAGGTCGAAAATATGTTATATACGCCATTTGAATCAGAAAAAAAAACTGCTGGTCTGGTTCTCATATCTCTACGATGAAAACAAAATAATTTACGCCATTGAAAACACATCTACTTTTTACAAATTTTTAAGCGAGTTACATACAGCATCCGAGGTTTGCAGCTGGAAAGGCTTACGCCATTTTTGCGGATCGTAAAATGATTACTTCTGTATTAACTCTCGATATTGGTCATCAGTATCAGTATCAGTTCCAGAAGTGATTCAAACCGACCTCAATTTATATCTGTGAATTTTTTCCATGAATTTTAAAAAGTTTAGTTGTAAATTGATCAAGGCACAACAATTTTATATATAAATAATATAAAATATAAAATTGTTTGTAGCAAGTATAACTACTTCAGCAGTTTCTTGTAATATAAACCAAATTCAAAAGCTAGACAAATTCATGTCGAAAAACGTTGCTTAAACCATGATATCTTTTCCACTCAAAAAAAAAAAACAATTTATTATTTTTTCTGTAATTTTCGATTTGCTGTTGTAATTTTTAGTCATCAAATGCCTACCTACATCTAGTGAGCAACAGGGCACCATATATTTTTATTATTTTTCAGAACTGTGCGCAGGTAGGAAAAATTCGTTTTGCAAGATCTTACGTAGAGCACAATGGTTGCTTATCAATCTAACAGGTATTTTTACTTATTTTCCTCCCTTTAAATCACATTTTAAGAAAATTTGTATATTTAAAGGCCGAAATACAATGATGCCGACACGACATTTACGACGACAAATTAAATGTTGACCTATTGGCAATACCATGTTGCTGTACACAATGGCGCCGACCGATTTTGTCGCCGTAACCAGAGTTGGGAATTATTCAACTTTTGTCGTCGTTGTCGTCGTAATTTGATTTTGACAGATGAGAGTAATGAGCAAAAAATTACTTTACAGGAGCAATTAATTAATTTAGTGAGGGAAATGAAGTATTTTTATGCTAAAAGAAATCCTCAATATCGAAATACTTACATATTTAAAAGAAAAAAAAAAGAATAAATCGGAGAAAAGTTGAAAATAAGTGA
This sequence comes from Dioctria linearis, assembly GCA_963930735.1. Classification (NCBI taxonomy): domain Eukaryota; kingdom Metazoa; phylum Arthropoda; class Insecta; order Diptera; family Asilidae; genus Dioctria; species Dioctria linearis. The sequence goes on from OZ005741.1 coordinate 308,082,931, forward strand.
TAGATGATATTTTGTAATCCACATAAACTCGGCGTTAATCATTGTTTATTAGACCTTTACAAGTTTTTTTTATGTCTTTCTCATTTTGTTAATAAATTTCAACAAATAATTTTACCAACTACATATTTTGATATGCCAACGAACATATAAGGATGTCGGTGTCATTGTGTTAATTCGGCGACATTTACGACGACAGTGTCGTCGTAATTGCCGTGTCGGCATCATTGTGTTTCGGCCTTAAAGTCGAGCAACTGATTACTGACACCAGTCGTTTTTCGGGTTTCATTGTGTTCGAATAATTCTAAAAGTGACAAAATAAATTAAGTGCTGTAATTACAATGAAAACAATTAAAAAGGGTCGCATAAAAAATTAAGTTCCGACGAAGAGGGTAAAATTAAAGCGTTACAGTCAGACAGGTATTTTGTACGTGAAATTTGGAGAAAAATCGGTTGCAGTCAGAATGTAGTGTGTCGATGATTTCAAAGAAATCCTGATAATTACGGCAAAAATTACAAGAGCGGTGTTAAAATCGCAACCACTGAAAGGTAGCGTCCAAAAATATGGCGACTCACCTCCAAAATTATCGAAAACTGTACATGCCAGAGGCAGGCTCTTCGGCAAGTATGTACACTTTAAGATGAATAATAAAGCATTCTCCGAATTTAAAACGGTTCAAATTAAGGAAAAAAAAACCTGAGTTAACTGCTTTTCATAAGAATAATCGCAAGAAATTTTCAATTGATCTTATTGGATGGGAAGATCGGTTGAAGAACATAATTTTCTCGGATGGAAAACGGTTCTTTATTGATGTACCCGATGGATATGCCTTTTATTTCCATGACATAAGGAAGGTAAAACGATATTTAAGGAAGCACCACAACCAAGAGGGTGTATTATTATGGTCTAGTCTAGGCAATAAGGTATAATGGATTGTTTCTGAATGGTTTTCAGCAGAAATCATTATCGTTTTACCGTGGTCTGCCTGATCATAAATATTATCAAGAACCTGTGGGCACGACTTATGTTTATGAAAATGGCCGACAATTTGAGAATTTAACAGACTTGGAGAAAACCATAAAACCTATTTGGACTCAATTGGACTCAATTGGACTGCCAATTAATCTAATCAAAAGTCTCAACAATTCAATTACTGATATAGAATATTAGAGAGAGATTACTCAAAAGGGAGGACATACTAAGTATTAATTTTTATTAAAAATATTAATTATTTTAAATAAAATACTTAAAATTGAAATGTACGACTTTTTATTCATTTGTGAGTTAAAATCTGTGGCAACTTATATGGCAGTAATCAATTGCTCGCCTTTAAATAAACAAATTTTCTTAAAAAATTAAAGAAAGAAGAAATGAGGAAAGTGAGTGTCAATACGCGTGAGAACCTGCGTACAATTCTGAAAAATAATAAAAATATATATGGTGGTAGTAGTAGGTTGGTACCATCGACAGCTTACTTAAATTATTGCATTGGATTGATAAAACTAATCATTTACGGTCAGAAAAAATTAAATATTAAAAAAAAGAAAAGAAAAACGTAATTTGACTTACCGACAACGTTTCCTCCTGTACTGGGAAGAGGTAGTTTTTCTAGTGTAACAGTTCTATACGTAGATTCTGTATTTTCAGTAAGAGAAGCTGAGATTTGTTCCTTACTCTAAAATAAACAAAAAAGACAGAATATAAGAAAAAAAATCAAAATTAAAAATATCTTAAAAACAACCTGTACTGATTCGGTTGTAGATTTAACAACTTTTGTAGATTCTTCAATAAATGATTCCTTGTGCCGAGTAGTTTTTTTTGTGCTCGAGAATTCTTCTACACTTTCAACAGCCTAAAAATAAATAGAAAAAAAAAACAAGACAGATTGGTGAGAAAAAATTTATAACTACTAAATAATAACATGAAGAAGTAAATTTTATATAACTTTCAATTAAATTCAATTTCACACGTCACTGAATAGAGTCCAACTTAAGTTTTGATTGACAGATAGACATAAAAAAAAAACATGATAAATGAATGCTGATTTTAGTGCTATTGTCTGCCATCGTAAGTCTCTTGTTTTTTTTTTGTTTTTAACAAACAATGTCAGAAGATAGCGGCAAGATTGATGAGCATGATAAATTCAGAAATATGGCAACCTGTTGCTCTTTTGGCACCAAAAAAGCGTATATGTTTATTTTCTCTGCCTAACTTAATTCCATTAGATAAATGTTTTCAAAAGCAAATTAATGATTATCGTTAAGGAGAAGAGAACAGGGATTTGGTTTGTTGTTTAAATCTAGGATAGAATTATAATTAATCAAATTTAAATATTTATAGATAAGAACAAAATAAGAAATAGTTTATGTTACCGAATATTAGTTTTGGAAATTTTTCTCTCATCCTATCCTATTAATTATAGCAAGCGAGTCTTTTAACGCTATACAGTTCAGGTTAGTTTATAAAATAAACAAATTTCAAAATATTTTGCAATTCTGATAAAGATAACAAAAAAAAAATTTAGCAAATACATAGATATGCATCTCTTTGGATGCTTTGATGTTGGCAAAAACTAGATCATACAAATCCGCGACATTTCAAATTGCCATAAACTGTCTCGCATCTTTCACAACGAAATTTTATTATCATCCAAATGCGCGGGTCCTACTTTATGCGATTTTATTGCAAAATTAATTTCCACTGAGGATATCTGATGATGTTGACCAAAATTCTAGACGACGACGACGCCACAATTTATTTTTGAACATTAATAAACGCGCGCGGAATTAACAGCTACAGCTAAGAAGAATTTGTGTGATGCAGCCGAGCATATGTTGCCCTACAATCGGAGTGAAAATGTTTCGAATGCATTTTCCAGAAAAGTGGGTTTTCTCGGTGATAAATTGTTGTCAGAGTCATGCAAATTATGTTAAATGAGTCTGCTTAGTGATACTTGTTGAACAGTGCAGTAATTTATTTCGATTTTTGTTTTTGGAAAGCTACATAACCTACTACTAGTATGTCTGTCTGGGTTTTTTACTATTGTGAATTATTGCTTGTTTGATTTGGACATGGTTAAGCTACATACATACATACGAAGAAAATATATAAATCAATGGCTTGATGTAGATTCGAAGCATATTAGATATGAATTTGTCGAAAATTTAATAGCTTCTTTTTATGGCGAATTTTCATTTTGTTCATGGCACAATTATGGTATTTTTCTATCATTATAAACAACTTTAAATCCTTCATGTTGTGCATGGCACAATTATGGGAATTATGGTATTTTTTTATCATTATAAACAACGTTAAATCCTTCATCGCCCTTCTCAACATAATTCTTATTATTGATTTTATAATTCCAATTGAGAGTTATCTTTTATTTAATTTCTCCAAGTTATCCGTACGAGTATCAAAATCGGTCTAAATTTGGAAGTCTTCTCATACTTTATAATGTAGAAAAGGTTGTTAGAAGTTATACAAAAAATACATTTATTTTGTTGAAAAACTCTTTTAGCGGTTCTGAGAACTTAGACACTTACATAATTAATGAAGTCGTAGAAAATACCTCATCTGCAAGCACAGTCAAGTCGCAAAAGGTATCTTAAAATCTGAAAAGTTGGCAGCTATGAAAAAGTCGATCAACGTATTTTGGAGATGGAGGCTGCCATTGCATTGGTTTTGGAATTATTGAACATGCTCGTCAAGGTAAATACAAGTTAGTATGAAAATGCGAATAATTTCCGTGTATTAACTATAATTTCTTAGAATTTTTATTCCGATAATTTGGTGGAAAATGGATCCCATGAGAACTTCAATGGATAAATGAACTGTAGGGCCAGAGGACAACAGCAATTAGAGATATGTTTCACCCATTACCTAGCAAATATCATATCGCAGAGAAGATGACCAAATATGCATATAAACATATTATGTACCTACATTGATTTAATTAACTCAGGTGGAGAGGTAAATTTGAATCCCTTAACTATGAAAAACAATAAGAAAAAAAAACCATTTTTCTCAAACAAATGATAATTTTGTAGTTTAAAGTAATTCTGGGAAAAAAATGAGAATGCATTTCCATATAACAGATAACCGGCCAAGTGTGAGCCGGACTCGCGCAGGAAGGGTTCCGTACCATCGTACAAAATTCAATACTATGTACTTTTTATTTATTTTTTTTAAATGAGAGTAGGCGTCATGTAAAAAAATAATGCCTACTTGTGATAATAATAATGAAAGCGAATAAAACGAGGAAAAAAAATCACGTTTCTTGTATGGGGGCCATCTTTAATTTTTAATTTAATTTAATTTTTATTATTTGTTGTTCACAGTCTGTGAAAATTTCAACTGTCTACCTATTACGGATCATGAGATACAACCTCGTGACGGACGGACGGACAACGAAGTCTTAGTAATAGGTTTCCCATTGTTACCCTTTGGGTACGGAACCCTAAAAAAGCAGTTTTCAGTTGAGAAAAAAATAATGGGAAATCATGTTGGAATCTCAACTCAGCATTAGGGTTTTAGTACGACGACCACACCATCGAACAAAGCGGGGAAAACCAATCCTAACACAAATGATACTCTTCTATTTCACACTTAAATGAATTTTCTGTGCATTTTGTAAATATTATATCGTCTTCGCGTTATCATATCAAAGATTTTGCTCATCAATTCGAGGGAAACTATCACTAAATTACACGTGATATTTTAAGTTTTAAGAATCGCTTTAACTAAATAGCTCAAGCAGCTCTGCCGTCGCGTCATAGATATATTTTATTATATTCATTGGAATTCAACAGTGTGAGCTTATTAAATAAAGAACTGATCAGGAGCTCGGGATGTAAAATTTTCTCTGTCATTTAGATAACTTTTCTACAGTTAAGTATAACATATCTGCTACTCAAGGAGTCCTCTTTTGTTTTTCTCTCTATACCCTGGAACCTTCCGTCATATACACTTTCATCTCGGTTCTTTTTTTAAATCAAATAAGGGACACCTGATCTGAATATAATTGGCCCAGGATGTCACGCAAGGGGTCCAGTCGGTAGGTTTTCATCCAGAGCTCCCCGAAAATTTGTACAAGGGTAGCTTGTAAGCCGATTTGCATATAACTGCCACAGGGTATCATAGAAAGGTACAACGAATATTGTAGTATTAAAAACTGCGAGCTAGGGTACACGAGTCGTTCACACGTCAGCAGTTATCAAAGCTGTTGAAAACAGGATTCGATATAACCAGCAGAAAATCATGGCCCAAAAGATGGAGATATCAAGAAGGAGCATGTCATGTCATGCATCATCAAATTGGACCTTGGCCTGGGAGCTTCCCGTTGATCTACGGGACACCTGCTCACGGATGCGTTAATAAAAATGATGGTACGGAGAGATACAATGAGCTCCTTCGGCGGCACGCCCAGATTTTGAATCATTTGGAAGTCAACATTCATCCTATTATCGCCGTCATACAGCCACAATTATTGGATAGGGTGCATCAGTGCAAACAAAGTCACGGTGGACATTTGAACGATATCTTGTTTCGAACATAACTGCATTGTCCAAACTTCAAAATAAAGCAAAAACTAAATTGATGTCAAACTGTTGTTGTTTTATTTAAAATTAAAATCCTATCACTATTTATGAAAGACTCTTTATTAGCTGCGAAAAATGAAAAGATTGAAGAGTGGAATAATTTAAAATAATTATGAGCAGTTTTGATACCGATGAGATAGTATTCAAATTTTAGTTTACTTCGGTTAAGATACTTGAAAATTAGAATCCTTTATAAACTTTAAATCAAGTAAAGAAAATTACTGTGAAGAGCAAAATGGAAATTCTACAAATTAAAGTAATTACAAACTTTATACAATAAAATTATATAAGCGAACACTACAAAATGATTATGTACCTGCACATTTAACAAAAAAAAAAAAAAATCGAAAGTAAATTATGCTAACAATCAAAAATATGTCACTGCCAACGAAATTTAGCTAGAAAGTCTATTAAAAGCTTCCTGAATGTGCCGAAAGTACTGTACCCGTGAATATCATTAGGTAACAGAATCCGCGGACGATAGATTTAGTTGAACAATGCTAAAACCCAAGGTATTCTCGGTACGAACCACGTTCCGCCATTTTGTCTGGAGAGAAAATTGTGGTGACGTCACTCTGTGTATAATATGTACTAGATATATAGAAAAATAAGAAAATCTTTGATATCTTAATAAATTTGACAATATATTACTAAAATTGTGTATAAAATGAAACTTTTGAATATTTTAGATAATTATTTTTATAAAGCTTTTATCATAATTAAGTTCAATAAAGTAAACAAATGTACTTTCAAGTTCAAATGAAAATGTAAACAGAAACAAAAATAGTTTTTTTATGCCAAAAGTGTATTAACATAATAATGATTTTGTAGCAGTAAAATATTTAATTAATGCATAATTAAACTGTTTGTCTTTTTTTTTCTCTTTTTTACTGCATTTAAATTAGCTTACGAGGATCCAAAATTGTGGCATAAGAGCTTTCATAAACTAGTCATCGTCAGGTATTTTCATGTGAATTAGTTATGTAAACCCATTTTTAAAATTGAAAATATTCAATATTCAACTTGTCTTCAAATACACAGTTTATACTGAATACATTCACCTTACATGCATATTCATATCCAAATACCTGACGATGACTAAATGAAAGTTCTTGCACCATAAGTTAGCATTCTGGTAAGTAAAATCATCTCACATAGGTACGTTGAGACTATTCGTACTGAATTTTACTTTATAGCAAGAAAGCTAGTTTAAATGCAAAAAACACAAAAAGATTAATTATGTATTAATTAAATATCTTACTGCTACAAAGTCATTATTATGTTTATGGCATAAAAAACTATTTTTTTTCTGTTTACATTCACTTGAACTTGAAAGTACATTTTTTTGCTGTATTGAACTTAATTATGGTAAAAGCTTTACAAAAAAAAACATCTAAAATATTCAAAACTTTCAACAATTTCAGTAATTTGTTGCCAAATTTATTAAGGTATCAAAGATTTTCTTATTTTTCTTTATATTTTTCTATATATAGAGTACATTTTAAACACAGAGTGACGTCACGGCACATCAGCTGCAATGTGTCAAAAATTTAGTGAGAATACCTTGTATTCTATATATACCTACCTTGGATAAAACCCTTATAAATAGTAGTTTGAAATCGCACTATCATAAATTCTTGATATCCCCTATTTGAGCATACTAACTTAACTCAGGTAATGACGTTGATATTGTAAAAGAAACATAAAGCTCTTCGTGCCTAAATAGGTGTCCAGTAAACATGGCACGTAGTCAACACCGATAAAGCAGGTGTCACGTAAAGTTTTTTTTAAATTCTATGAATCACCCTGATTTGGTCGATCATCATCTACTGCTGATTGTTGAAGCTCCAGTTTGGTTGTTCAGAAATTTGTTGCCACCTCGTCTCTACAACAGGACAAATTTCTTACTCGCTTACTCATCATGTAATCAATGCAATACAAGGAAGAAAAACAAAAAATCTAATACACAAAGATGTTCTTTTTTGTATGCAACATATAATGACCGTGAAACTCTATTTATCTAGTCATGCCACAAATACTGTGAAAATATCAAAGGTTTTTCGGGTGAAAATATGTGTTAATGTTGGCTCACACAAAAACTAACAATTACTTTCATTCATATATGGCAGTAAGCACAACTTTTAGTAGAAAATTAAGCACTTCTAGCTGCGAACTGCGCTTCAGGCTTTCTATGTTAAAATATCGTTTTCGACAGACCTTGGTCTCCAATTGGTTCGACAATTTGTTGTCCTAGAGATTCAAATCTGGACTACTCGAGGAGCACTCCGTCTCTCGAATAAATTCCGGAACGTTTGCTTCCAGCCAAGCTTGTGGTTCGCGGTTTGTGGGTTGGAGAAGAGTCAGGGTTGGAACACCAAATGACGACCGCTAAGCATTGCTTTGCTCAAAAGCTTGACGCACTTTCCAAAATATCCGCTTGATAATTCTTGGCTACCGTTCGCCGATATGCAGTGTCGTTACACTATCGTAGCCAATACCTAATCTACAATGCATATGGTAAAACGACGTCGTCAAAACGAAAGCGTTCGCTGAATAACGCAATAATACACGAAATATGTAAGTAATGGTAAGCTGCCAAATTAAACAGCTGTTAACCTGTCACTTATAATAAATGTATGGGTTTCTCGATTTCATTGCGGAATTACATCAGAGGTAGTATTTGGTTTCAATAAATTATATTATAGTATAGTAAACTGAAAAATTGTGTGAGGCAAGTCGAATAATATAAAATTGTGTTTTCAAGACTGAAAGTACAAATTCCAGTTTACAGCTGTTTTGTTTTAAACTCCCACTACCTGGTTCTGAACTAAGCTCGTGCTCATGTCGCCAAATGAATAGACATTTTTGCGAGCAAGAATTTTCAAATGCAAGAGTGAAAAGCCGACACAAAAATCCGTGTCGTTTTACCATGCATAGTAGATTAGGCATAACTTTTCACCAGACAGACCAGTACTGATACTGAATGATGTCCACGCTGAACTTTTTCCCAAATTCAAGGCTTCGACAGAGCTTTGGGCGTATACTTGATCGTTTTGCTTATTCAATTACTCCTCTACGGTGAAGTTTATCTCATCGGAAAACACGATTTCCCGATGCCTGCTGTTGGCATATAGACTTGTGCTTTGACGAAGCCCCAAATAAAATAGTCTGGGGGTATCAAATCACAAGACAACTTCACAAATCCTCGTCGAGAGATCAACCAATCGCCAGACTTATCCCGCAGCAAATAGAGATTAACATTAGCTGTATGGCACGTACCGCTGTCTTGTTTGAACCAGATCTTTTCAATATCGATGTTCTTAAGTTCGTATGTTCAAGGTTGCAGAAATTCGAGTGATGAAGCTCTATAACGCTCGCCATTGACGGCCCCCCGACAAGGTGGGGGGGGGGGGGTTCCAATACCGCATGTTGCATATTAAATTAAAGGTCTCGACGAGTACTGTTGGGTTGTGCACTTTTTTCCCGATTCAGAAAACTTTCTCGCCACCATGCTATAAACCGCATCCGACACAGATAATTTTTCGGGATGCAACGGCATTTCATGTAACACTTGTGGGCTATTCTCGCACCAATAACGGCAATTTGTTTAGTTACAAATCCATTCATCCAAAAATGCCCCTCGTCTAGGAAGATGTTTGTTGGTCAATCTCAGGACCCACTCAATGGCTTAATCAGCAAACTCCCGATGCAATCTGTAATCACTTGGATTCAGCTTTTTAGTCAATACGACTTTTTAAGGACTTACGCTCAAATCCTTTTGCATAGTTCTCCAAGATGACGTCTGAAAAATCACCAATTGTTGCGATCGTCATGAGATCGACAAATTTGGTTCATCGACTTATTGCCTTGTAAAGTGAACTTACGCTAATATTTAAAACAGTACCGCGGTTACCTGCGCGCAGAGTAAAGTAGCCCATACACTTATCAATTTATTGCTCAACTTTACCTCAACTTGAAATTGAGGCGATAAATTGACATTTGCCTGTTGAACCCTCAATCTCTGGTTGAGAGTGAAGTTGAGCTGTTGATGGGTGTCGGAGATCAACTTGCGGTTGGCATAAACGGATTGATGCGTGTGTGGGCATGTTGGTCAATTGTTGGTATAATTTCAGTATATTTGAAGCTTTTGGAGGATAAGTTGGTCGTTGAGCTTTGGAATTTTAAAAGTTTTGTAAGATTTTTTTTGTAATGCCATCTTTATTAAGATTCAACAGCAACTGATTTGAGGTCTATGTTGAGGTGAAATTGAGATGTGTGTGGGGATGTTGTCAAGTTGATCAACCGTTGTGCCAACTTCAAGTTGAGCAACAGATTGATTATGTGTGGGCCACTTAACGGTGTGTTCGATTCAATTCTCTGGTGAATAAACAGAAAGAAAAAAAAAACCCTCCAAAACATCGCTCTCTTAAACGTACCAAAACTTTGCCTACTACAAGGTCGGTTCAGTTAGTATAAAATTAAAAGCAAAACAGAGTTCGAGCTTGGTAACATTTTTTAATAATTTCTAAAGGCTTGAGCAGCGTCAAACGCTGCATGATGATATTGCAGGCTATACTGCATATTTTGACACGTGGAAGTACAAAAAAAAAGCGCATATACACAGAAACCGAGAGATTTCTATTGCAAACTATCACCCTTATTGAAAGGCCCCTTAGTTGGAATGGACTCTTGATTTAAAGCTCTAGTCTCAGACGCTATTAAGATAAACGGAAACTATCTTTACTAATAGTTTGTATTCAATTGCATTACTTTGCTTGCCCCAATCAAACTATTGTAGTCCCTGATTATAGTAAGCTCATCTTCGCGGTCTCAATTTATGTTTGTGAAACATGCTGCTCTAATCCCATGTGATAATGTGAGTCATATAATACTACTTCACTTAGAGATGTTTTAACACGGAAGTATCGACATGGCAGTTTGAAGTCTGCATATATATCCTGTTGACCTGTCTATCAGAAGAGCAGCTATATTCGACGAAGCATTAGCTAGAGAAATTTTTCTCCTATATACAAAGTTTCTGGACTATCGGCACCGCCATTCTAGAGTATTTTATAATATCCATTGTTAGTCTGTATTTGGGCTGGTTTTTTTTTTTTTTTTTTTTTATTGAATTGAACAAAGATTTAACCAAGTGATATTCACTACCCTTTGAAAAGTATTTAGAAAAAGAAAAAAAAAAATTAATAAATGAAGATTTTGACATCTTTATAAAACAAATAGCTACTTCTGATTCTGATCAATCATTGTTTCATTTTAATATGAAGTATTCAAGTCAAAATCAAAATACAAATTGATAAATATTGAAATAGAATTGGATTACAGAATCTGATGAAATCTAAAAGTAATGGTTTTTATTTTAATTTGATGAAATATCCCAACACTTGTTTTGGTTCGGATAAAATCTTAATTTTAGTTAGGGACAGACGACAACATGTCGTCAAACGATTGAATATCATTTCATGTTTGTTTCGGTAGATTTGAAAATGATGATATTAAAAATATCTAATTAAAAATCGAAAAATTAAACTGAGCAGCTCTTGATATTGATTTTCAGATTAACATTAATCACCGCTCCCAAGGCTGCAAAATTTTTCGAAGATGACTTTTTTTTTTTTTTTTTTACAAAATTTCACTTTTAACTTTACGAATGTAATAATATGTTTTATTTTTATAAATTAAATGATAAATTCATGTAGAAATTTATTATGTTGTGTATATTGAAGTTTCAGCCAAAAATAAAAGATCGGTTAACAGAAATTCCGTGAAAAAAGGCAATAAATTTTGTGGTAATCTTAGAAGCACACGACCCTACTTAAAATTTCGCGTGTGGACAGATTGATTAAAATTTGAATATTTGAAGATTGATGAAAAACTAAAATAAATTTCCCCCGCCGAATAAATGTATTTACTATGAGCTGTATTTTATAAGAAACAGTTTTTCTGAAGTGTACAAGATTTTGGCACTTTTCTAAGAGATTACGATTAAAATTGAAATTGTTTTCAATTGTTTTGGGCGGTTTAATTTGCCAAAAATGCAGAAGACACATGTAAATTAGCGAATAATTTCTAGCATTCTTGGCGATTTTATTATGAATAGAGTTCTAGTAGAGAAAGATAAGGAGGAAATTAACTTGATTTTATAATGTGAATGGTGCAAGAACTATGTAATATTGTAAGATGGTCTGTAATTAACATAAATATTGCGAAATATTTGTACAATAAATTTTTAGTTTAAATTGTAAAAGAGAATGGGCAGAAATTTATTGGAGCTGGTATCACCACAAATAGTCATAATTTACACATCAATGGATAGCCCTTTTCATCTCGAACAATATACTGTGGCAGCACATCTTAACTCCCTTTTCGTTCGGAGTGAACCTGAACGATTTCACATAAATCCTAAATTGTAAAATGTCTCAATTTTAGACAAGTTCGTGCATTATAATTTTAGTTCGTAGGTGACAAACTGCCAACGTGATCGAATAGTCTCGCTATATCTGAAAATAGTGCTTCGTTATTGGAGTATTTCTAGTTAGAAAATTAGCGCGTAATTTGAATAAATCGCTTGCAGGTGACTAATGCAATCCTATAGTCTTGATCGGCTCTCCATTACTGATTTCTAGCAGATTCATTTCACACAGGTCTCCGGAAATGATTTAAAGAAGCGAATGTTTATTTGTTGCACATTTCCAAAGTTTGATCCCTCCGGTCCGGACTCCAAAACGGAAATCAATTCACTCCGTAATTACTTAACTTTTCGAAGAGTGTCTGCTCCAGTTAGTAAGTCGTTGATGTAAAAATCTGTCGGCAGAGTCAGTTGGGAATATTTTTCTTTTTCGTTTTTTGCCAACCAATTAATCGAATGTTCTGTTAGTCAGGAAGGGTGCTGATACGGTGCTATAGGTCACTGTAATAATTTTGAAGGTCTCCAAAGGACCTTCCGAAACATATTTTTAGTCGTCTGGATGCATCTCTATCTGCCGCTAGATTTTCTCAATGCGAGCTTCCTCCAACGTATTGTAATGCTGGTTAGATCTGTTTGTAGTTTTGGACCTGCATTCATAACGTATCGTTGAAGCATATACCGGTAGTAGTAGCATTGGATAGGGCATCAAAAACGACTCGTATCTTTGTTGTACAACTATTCCCCTTTGTCACAGCTTGATGTTGTAAAAATAGTACCCTTGTTTAGAATCCTGTATAATTGACACCATATATGTTTAAGTTTTATGTATTCTTACAAGAAGGCTTTTTTATTGGTGTCGAACGTCTTCCCGATTTGCAAAAAATGGGATAAGTCGAGTAATGCTTTCGTAGGGTTGCCATACAAAGATTTCGTTTTTTACTACATATTTTGACACTGCCTAAGAACGCGTCGACGTAGAGAGCTGAAACTCTGTACAAAACGTTTTCATATAAAAATAGTAAATTAAATTTCAGAAATGGACGAAATCAAACAAGTCCTTCTTGGTGTTGCCATACACAAAGTGTTTTTTATGAAATCATATGAAATTGGTTATAATCATTTTTACTGTCAGACCAACCTCTGAGAGCTTTCGAGAACGGGAATCGTGGGCTGAAGGAAGTACTTTATGGACCCTTCCCGGTCCGCTCTAAAAATTTTTACCGACGGCTCTCTCACTAATGAGGGAGGCGATGCTGGTGGGCGATTCTGGAACCTGACATTGGGTTGGAGTACTCACTTGGAAGGCACATCACTGATATGGAGATCAAGGGTAAGAACATTGCTATCTTTTCCGGTAGTCAGGCAGCCTTGATGGATCTGCACCGTCCTAGGATAATATCACCAACAAATTACTGGGGGACTGCAGACCGTTCAAGGATTAGCTTTGTATCCACAACATGACCATACACCCTGTACTTTTTAAGATACAGGATGTATTATGAAAAACAAGTCAATTTTCTTCATAACCCTGTAATTCCAAAATGGCTATAACCCTCCACCTTATGGACATCCATGGAGGAACAGCCTGCATATTATCAATATCATCTTTTAGAATCATAGCCAGAGAGTAAGAAGGTTGATACCAAGCGTATCCCAAGTTCCCTACTATGGATATTAGTGAGGACAACTTCCAACAGTACGTCTTCCGTTTTCCGGTCAAACATGTGAAATTGTGTTGAATAACAGCATTTTATCCAGTCTGTTTACAACCGATTAAAACATAACAATTACATATTTTTTACGTGCGTGATTGAATGCGACTAAATAAAAACTATACGCTATTTTGTTGTATATATTATAATTAGGCAAATCATCGAGTAGACTTTTTCTACAAATTTAAATTATGTACAGACCGTTTTGAAGTTGTTCAGCGCAGTACATAGAATCTTGCTAACATAGTATGCACCCAACGCAAGTATCATGAAATTGTCTTTTGTCAATGACAGGAAGACTTAGACTTAATTTGCTTCTGATCTTTTCAAAATATAGTTCTTCGACTGTTCAAACATTTTCTTTCCACATAGTTATGTGTAGGTTTTAGAGCTAAAAATTGGATCCGGATTTTCTAATATCCGGATACCTGCAAACTATCCGATTCCTAAAATCCTGACCCGAGCTATATCCGGATCCAGACTAAGCAAAAGAGTTTTAAAATTTCATCCAAACTGCATTGCTTCATTGGGAAAATATGTATTTCCAATATTATTTTTATTTTTCCAATAAAACAATGCAATCTGGAGGAAAACCGTTCTTGCTTAGTCTGGATCCGGATAATTGGGATTCAGATCCGGATAGTTCGAATCCAGATCAGGATAGTTCGGATCCAGATCCGGATAGCTCGAATCCAGATCGGGATAGTTCGGACCCAGATCCGGATTACAAGTAATAATAATTCAGAATCGATACAGCGATTTTAAAATTACAAGAAAATGTTCGGGAGAGTTCTGCTTCAGAAGCTTGAAATCGCTCTTAAAGAGGCCAGTGACTATTCCACCACACATCGGCATATTGCCACTAACCGAAACTTATTGGCTTTGGTGGCGAAGAGTTTTACCTCATGTCTACCTTTTTTAGGAGGCACTCCATATAAAAAAAATTTACTATTTCCAAAAACCAACAAATTGGTTTCTTTTTCCGATATTTACGTTACCACTCAAAATGGTTGAATCTGATTTGGTATGACTGTATATGGCCCTAATATGAACACCTGCGTTCGATGTTCTAAATAATATTTATGTCCATAAAATGGCTTTTTGCAAATGGATAGCCATAGCTCTTGAATCATACTTCTCCTTTGAAACTCGTAGAATATCATCGGATCTATTTGCTCTAGATATATGGTATTGTTTTTGCCAATACTTTACCTACATTTACGCTGCACCATGCCCCAATCGGCAACTATTGAAAGGGCATGGGACCGCGGTCGAGTTGAGCGAAGTGAAACAGACGAAAAGTAATACGAAATAATCCAGAAATAACTACACTGATTTTTATGAAAATTGATCATGTTTCCGACAGTATTACAGCGAATTCAGATCAGCTGTAATAGTAACTAATATTATAGATGAAAAGTTCTATTCATTGAACTGGGGAGTAGTTCCAAAACATCCATTCCCCTGGTCACAGTTTTTAGATGACAAAAACAATTATCAATAAAAAAAAGTAAAGTTTACTATTCATACTATCAACGGGGCTCTTGTAAGATAATAATGAAAAAAAGTTGAAGGGTATCAGCCGATTAAGGCATTGGTTTGATCCTAAGATGACTCTGAAGTCAGTGTTGTCTCTTTATTTATTTTTTATTGGGCAATTATCTCATATTGCACTGCATATTATTTATAATATTTCGAATGAATATTATGTACACGTGGGTTTGAAACCATAAATCATAGAAGAGAGCAGCCATAAAACTTCATTGGCGACATTATTTCAACACAGATTGATTTATGAAAGCGCCTTAAGTTGGATTTTCTGGTTTTTAAATTAATGCGAATTTTTACCAACAATATTTTACATACAACTACGTTGAGTCATCTACCTTAAATTTTACCACATGGTAGCTATTCAATACCAAACTGGCAGCATTATTAATTATAAGTTGAAACGATAAAAATTGCGTTAGAGGATTTCATGATCAGATTTTGCAATGAGTGGTTTTGTTGCATTTGTTGTGACATTATATACAGTAAATATATCAACTCCCGCGGCTATCTTAATAACTAGACGACCGGAAGTTGCAAAGTATTTCGCTATTGAGCTGTTACGCTTTTACATATTTTAAGTACGAGGAAAGACGGAAATTTTTAAACTGTCTGACATTGATTCACAAAGTGCAGGATAAGAACCACTTCAGAACTTCACAATAGGTAGGTACGCTACGAATATAAAGAGAATAAAAGTTTGAACTCGATTCGTAGCATGAACATTACGTGAAAGGATTAGATCAGGTAAGTAAATCATCAGAAAAATATCAATGTAACCCGGGATTACACGAGTCAGTAGAACTGACACTGATAGCGTTTGACACTTAAAAAGCCTCGTTTAAGCCACTACTGACTATTCTTTTCTACTGACTTGTCTGTACTGATAAGATTTTTGACTAGTCAGTACAGACTAGTGTTAAAAAACTGTCAAATGTAAAATTAAGATGGTGGAAATTGAAAATAATCCGGGGATTACACGAGTCAGTAGAACTGACTCTGACAGCGATTGACACTTACACAGGCTCGTGTAAACCCCTACTGACTACTCTTTTTTACTGACAAGTCTGTACTGACAAGATTTCTGACGAGTCAGTACGGACTAGTCAATAAACTGTCAAACGTACAATTAAGATGGCGGAAATTGAAAATAAAGGGTAGATGCTAGTGGATATTTGTGTTTATATTCCTAATCTGCTCTCTTTTGAGTGGGAAATGACTGAAAAGTGTTTAACATACATTTTATTGTTTATTTTGTAGAGAATAAAGACGGATTAATGAAGAAATTATTTGATATGCATATAGAAGAGCAATGTCTGCACCGCTTGACGACATTTTATTATGAACAGACTGGTCAATTGATAGAACGCAAATCGTTTTTTGTCAGTAAATTTGACAGACGAAATCAGGACTGTCCGTCAGCTCTATTGACTCGTGTAATCGTTGCGTAAGGGCTAGATACTAGTGGAAATTTGTGTTTATATTTCTAATCTTCTCTCTTTTTAGTAGGGACTGAAAAGAGTTTAACATACATTTTAATCTTTATTTTGTAGAGAATAATGACAGATTAAGGAAGAAATCGTCGTTAGATATGCATATAGAAGAGGAATGTCTGGACCGCTTGACGACATTTTATTATGAACTGAGTATAGTCAATTGATCGAATGAAAATCGTTTTTTGTCAGTAAAATTGACATACAAAATCAGGACTGTCTGTCAGCGCTATTGATTTGTGTAATCGTAGCGTAAGTAACAATAAATGACACATTAAAAATTTCAGCGGTGATAAAGTTGTTATGCAATGGCTATCATCTCGTTGCAAATGAGATTGAAGGCTGTTCTTACTCAACATATGCTCCCTGGCAATAGAAAAGAAGTGATTAGACTATGTTAAATTAGTGGAAATATCAATATGCCAATAGTATTCTAAGTAATGGTGTGTCGAAAATTAACATCCTATTAAAATAACAGGAGTAAGAAAAAGTTAGGCATTTTTTTAAAGAGAACAAATATCTTTGTGTCATACTTAAACATAGATGCATTGAATTTTACACGATTCGTTCTGCCCCAAGCTAGAATTTCAGTGACGTCAATCATTTGATCGTACCATTTCAATTGTCATTTACAGCAAACTCTTTGGAATTTGGACGGATGTTACGGGTATTGTAGTTAGAATTGAAAGTAATGGAGAATAGATTATTGATAAATGGAGCATAAGGAAACTGCCGAACATGACGTCTGCGATTGTGCAGTTCTTGTCCGCATAAGGCTAAAACATCTATTACAAGGATGGCCCCCATGAAAACTATAGGTTTTGTCAAAAAGCTCAATCTCGAATGGGGGACTTAGAGCTTCCTTAAAGATCTCAGGTATTCTGCCTGAAATAATCAATTCGTTCCTTAAATTTCACGTTCTACTTCCTATTTTATGTCAATGAAAATATTAAGAGGGTGCCAGATATACATATAACTATAGTATTAAAAATATGAAACTTAGTAGTCACTAACTTAAGGATCATTTTCGACAGTAATTTAAGCTCATCCTCACACGTGGACAGCATAGCTTATAAGATGCTTGATTGTGTTAAGATTAATGATCTGTATGCCGTAATATTCTTGTGCATTTCATTGGAATTGACTAATTCTTGATTATGCATATGTGATGTGAGATCCGTATACCCAGAAATTCAGTGACATAATCGAATTTTGCTCAATATGCTCTCAGAGTTTTTTTATCTATTACGACCATCTTATAATTCTAGATGCTGTTGCTCGGGTTGCAGTCTCACGAGTCGGGCAGTCACTTATTTTTTTTCAAATTTTAATGTGATCTGCAGTAGTACTGATCTGTCTCTTGATCGTCAACCAATCGTTAATCAATTCAAAGAATTCATTGTTGCAAAATGCAATTAATAGTTGTGAATTGTGTATATGAAGTATTTACTTTATTACAGTAGGTACTTTATCTTAATATAATTTTTATCTAAGTTATCTAAAGAGTAGTAATTTATCCGTAGCAAGTAAGAGCTTTTATGTAGGCAATAAATAAATAAAAAGCATTCAGGGACAACTTTTCAAGGGAGCTAATAAAGAAAGAAGCACTAGAGACACGTTGCAGATATTAAACCATATTAGTTCAATTGCAGTAAAAATTCTTAAATAGCTCTCGGGAAGGCGTTCCACAAGAAAGAATGTGTGTAAGTGAGGGTTCTAAGTAGCAGTGAAGGGCACCTATAGTGAACAAGGTGAACAAGTACGTGGAGGTTGTTAAACCTATTGTTTTCAGACTTTTATAATTAAGTCAATTATGTCAAATTTGAAGCGAAGAACTATGAAGACAGTCGGACAAGGACATAATCGATAATGAAGTCAATATATAAGAAAAAACAGTCTAAATTGATTTACAAATACCGGAGATATGACGTAACATACATAAAAAAATTAATCGAATTGAAAACCTGCTCTTTTTGAAATCTATTAAAAATTAAATTTGATTGGATACAGTAGAGCAGAAACAATTGGATTTGCTAATATCCAGATTTCATAATACCCAAATCTGCGGAAAGTCTGATTCCTCAATTTCGGGTATCCGGATAATCCGAATCCACTGCGTATCTAAATCCGAACTATTCGGATCTCGACTAAGCAAAGAAGATTGCAAATTCCCTCCACATTGCATTTTTTTTTATTTTTTTTTGTAGGAAAATAGATATTTCATCCAACAACATAAAAATTAAATAAACAGCAACATTTACCACCCCTGAGCCACTCTCAGAATTAAGCCTCCTCGTCAGCATCTCAAATTGAACGTGGCAGTTGATCTGGGATAGTTCGGATAAGGATCCACAGGATATTTTCATGCTTCCTTGCTCAGTCCGAATTCGAATAGTTCGGGCAGGATCCGGATTCCACACATATTTGGATACTAGGATCGAGATACTGGGATTTGGGGAATTGGATCCAAATTATTTCGTATTATTCGTGTACTTTCAGCACTATTCCAAATCCTATCACGTGAAGGAAATAACTATATCAAGAAAACCGTCGAAGAGTAATATGGAGAGGAACCATACAATCATAAGAGCATTGATAAATGTATTTTAATCATGAAAAAACTCTTGGTCAAACAAAGCTGGAATGTCTGGTTAATAAAGGAGTGAATCAACGCTTTAACCCGAGATTATTGGTTACCCAACCATAAACGATTAAGATTTAACTAGAATTGAACAAGCCGCACATTAGTTCTCTAAAATAGCGGCGGTCTTCCACTACGGTTGAATTAAACAGATAAACAAAGTGTTTGTGAATGAAATGATGTTGTTAGAACTTAATGTAAAACAATTAGGAAAAATAGTTAGTAAAGATAGCAAAGGATACAAGACAACTCATCTTACTATTACCGATGCCGTTAATATAGAAGTGGATCTGGAGCTGGATGGATTTTCTAAAGATGGTTGCGTTGCAATAGATTCATATCTTCAGGAAATTATCCTACGGCAATATGTTGATGTCGGAAAAAAGAGAATATCGATTCAGACGGAACCACTTAGGATGACCAAAAGTTTACAGAAGGAGAGGAGACATTAGGACGATTTTAAACCCAAAAGAAGTACTGAAACTTTCAATTTTGATTGAACGAAAGTACTTAGTTGTTATATAATTAAATTTGTGTTCACTTAAGTTAATGAGGGGAGAATTGAAGAATATTAGAATATTTCTTGGTACATATCAGATCAATGTCTAATTTGAGTTAATTTTTCCATGTAATTTCTCAGATCAAAGAAATATAATCTCGACCAAAAGTATAATGTGGCATGCGAGCCGTGATTAATAGGAGAACTTGTTTTACCTCGAACATCGTAGACTTTTGTACGCTCATTAAAACCTTATACAATAGAATATAAACGTTCGAGTCTCGCAGGCAGTAGGCCAAATATATTTTCCTAATTTACAAAATATGGTTGCTCAACCGGGATGAAGAAAATCTTAGATGCCATTTAATTTTATATCGGTGGCATTTATCAAGTCTAAAATAAGTTCATATCAAGGCAGATGTTATTTCACGATGGCCAAATTGTGATCGAGGCTTTCCATAAATTAAAGTGAATTTGAGTAAAAAATTGGATAAGGCACTGGAATGTCCAGGTCGTAGTGGTACAGAAAAGTAGAAATATAAAGTATAGATATGTAAATCATGCGGTTGGATTGTTCAAGTATTTTTTTTCCAGATTTCCCCAGACTTTAAAGCAATAAAGCAAAAATTAAAATCTGGCTTAAAGATAAGTACTACAAAGTCAGACATGACAAGAAAATAACTTTCAAAGCAGATCTTTAAAGTGTCTTTAGCTAATGTAGATATATACAAAAGAAATGCACACATAAAGCAATTTGACCAAAACATTAGATAGCACATTTTGGCCTATATCACTATAAACAATTCACCAAAAATTGTGATTTTTTTAATCATTCAAAGTAGCCCTTTCAAACGATACCTCACACGATCCAAAAAAAAAAAAATCTTTTTTGATGGGGTGGTCCCGCCACCATTCAAAATTAAAAACAAATATTTGACAACCTTTGACTGCCGAAATTGTGTGCGTCTATGGCAAACAGACGAACGCACGAGCGATCTCTTATAAGAGTTCCTTTTGTTGTACGAAATCTTAAAAATAATAATTTAGTACAAAATTGAATATGTCAAGAATTACAAAATATTCAGTATAAAGCGGTCAAAAGTTATTTTTATTACTCAAAACGCATATAAACTTAGCTCATATCCTAAAAAAGAGGAGTACTGAAAGACACCAGAGAGGAAGTTAAAATAGTCGAATTTGCGGATGGTCATTACGAGGATAGTGCAATGGTGGCTAATATGTTGATTACTTTATAGATAATTTAAATGTATGTAATTATTGACTCTATAGATATGGTTGCATACGTGAACTTAATAGACCCAATTAGAATTTAAACATATAAATTCGAAGGATTTAATTGAAGTGTTGATACGAATTAGTAAGAAACGTGATTACTTTGGAGTAAATTCAAGAATGATTCGGGATAAAAATGATGTTTTGGGTCCCATGCTGCTAAAAGTAATAAATAAGTCGATAGAAACTGGAAATTTTTCTGATTCATGAAAGGAATCAGTGATAGTGTGATAGTAATAGGTGTGAAAACTTTAGACCGGTAGATTCAAATGCAACTGGCAGATTATGTGGGAAAAATAAAATCTTGGTGGAGTATCAATTGGGCTTTCGAGGTAAGCATTCATTCGAGACCGCTTTGACATGGGTTTTAATTGAGTAGAAGCTGGCAATAGATCAAGGCAAATTCGTAATTGCAGTATTTTTGGATATGAGAAGAGCCTTCGAGACGATTGATCGAGCAATTTTGCTTCAAAAGCTAGAGCAATATGATATCAGGGGTACAGAGCTACAGTGGTTTACATCGTTCTTGACTGGTAGAGCTCAAGCAACCAAAATTAGTGGTATATATTTGAACAGTAGAGATGTAAGGATTGGTGTTCCTCAAGGGTCAATTCTAGCAACACTGTTGTTTATATTATATATTAATAACGGGAGTGAATGTTCCAGAGTGTGTAAATAAGCTAAAAAAAGGACTTAACGCAAATTTGTGACTGGTCAAAGATGAACAAGATGAAATTAAATATAGATAAAATGAAGTGCATGTGTTTTTAATATAGATGTAGACTTGTGTGTGGAAATGTATAACGAAAATTAGTTCAATATTTTCGTCAAGGAAATAAAGTATCTGGGGGTAGTTATCGATTATAAATTAAAACTTAATAAATTTATAGATTATATTTGTAAAAAAGTGGCTAAAAAGATCTCACTCTTCAGCAGAATCAGAAACAATATTTCGACAATTATAGTGCTATAAAAATATAAAATATAATATTCAAACCTAATTTCGAATATTGTGCTGCGATAATTTTTATGTTATCTAAAGAAGATTTCAATAGGTTACAAAGGCAACAAAATAGGGCAATGCGAATATTACTTCGATGTAATAAAATAACACCAAGACAACATATGCTGGATGGACTAAATTGGTTAAGTGTAAGACAACGGATGTGTTTGAGTGTGCTAATTACTATATTTAAAATTAAGAATAAAATGCTTCCAGGATATTTGTGTAGTTATATTAGATATGTGAATGAAGCGAAACAATATTCGTTGAGAAATAATGATAGATTTAGGTTAAGTAAATTTAAAAATACTAAGTAATACGAAAATATGATTATGTATAAAGGTTTGCAAATGTATAATGAATTACCAATGGAAATAAGAACTGATAATGAACTGAGACAATTTAAGAAGAAAATAATTGAATACATAAAAATAAATGTTCCTATTATATATAAGTTTAGATACGATTATAAGCTATGGTTATAAAGTATATATTTATTGCTGTTAAATAAAGCAGTACTACTACTACTACATTTACGGGCATCATTTCTTACCGAATGCTAGAGCAGCTCTATCCAGAGCTTTGAGAAATGGATAATCGTTTTTGTAGATATTTTGAACATCTTTCGTTTAGTTTAATTCTTGTAATCTGTTATTTTGAAAGCACTCTAAAAAACAAAATCACTCAAAATCCTTACATGTGGATAGGGGCAAGACGTCCCGCACTAATAAAGTAAACGTCCACAAGAAGCTATGTAACTAATTACATTCATAGACGATAGGACAATCGATAACTTCTGCCATTAACACTGCACGTCATTTGGATGTCTTCGCTATTTTACCACAATTTTATTTGTTATTGATACTATTCTGAAAAAATAGATTCCCTTATATGGCATTGGGATGGAGTACATACTTGGAAGACACACTACTTCCAGGCTGAAGTTTGCGCCATCGCCATGGCAGCGAAGATAGTGCTTGATAAGGACATTGCTATCTGTTATCCTTTTGGATATTCAGGTAGCCTTGATGGCTCTGAGTGGCCCTCGGATAACATCTAAGTTACTGGGGGACTGCAGGTCATCTGTGGATAGGTTATGTATCCACAACAGGAGGTCCGTTAAGTGGGCTTCTGGTCACATGGGGATCATGGGGAATGACATTTCTGACCTGGGCTGGCTCTGATTCTCCGTTCCTCGGACCAGGAGTTGCCACTTCGAGTATCGGGTATCTCATCAAAGTGGATGTTCATAGGAAGCATCAGCAGGATGGGCGAATCTGAGTATCTGCAACTTGCAGGTGCATGGTCTTCGCCCAGAGCAGGTTGAATACTCTAGGTTCGGCCTCCTATCTGTAGAGAAGTTGAAAAACCTTCTTCACCAAAACCTGATGCGCTTCATTAAGAGGACAGGAAGGCTTTAGTGCTTGGGATCTCTCGACTCCCTGCCTTTTTTAAAAAAAAAAAAAAAAACCTGTAGATGGGTACCTTCGTGAATACTCCCAAACCGACATTTCACAAGGTAAGAAACTTTACTTTGAAGAGATCTCTGTGCTCATATCGCATCTTGTTTTATACAAGGCAAATGTTAAAATCCACATCATAACGATGCTTCTAACGGCTAATTTTAATCTGACCCACCGATCTGGACTTACCATTTGAATCGACACGGTAGAGAATATTTGGGCATTGAGTGTTTTTATATGGCGTGCTCCATATTCTACATAATTATCGTATGTAAGGTCCGAGATTAAAAAATGTAGGTAATTACCAGTAAAGACTAAATCAAGAATACTAAAGAAATTGCAATGATCAAGATTAATTAAATAACAGAATTTAGATGCTCATTAAAAATTTTCATTCAAATAAACAATATAAAATAACGCCAATCTCTTCTTTTTGAAAAATGAATTATTGAAGATAATTAAGTAGAGGTATGTAAGTTAGCGAGGTATGCTAGACTAGGAGTAATAATAGATAATCTCTTGTATTCTTATAATAATCAGTTCCTATGAAAGACATGTAATAAAATATATAAGCTCTTCTGTCGACACTTCAAGTATACACTCTCTCGTCCCGTATAGAAAAAAAAAACAATTTGTAACTAAGCTTGATGCGCATAATTTAATTAAGCCTTCAAAATAAATTGAGTTAATTTAGAGAGCCAAATACTTTGTTTCTCAACATTATACTTTTGGCGAATCACTGCATTATGCATTCTTGACGACAATCACAATACAGATGATAAAATCCTTTGTTGGCTTTCGAAAATTTTTGAAATAATACAGATTAATTCATAAGATGAAGGGTTTTTTATTTTCAATTTTTTCAAATGAATTTTATTATCCATCATTAAACCATATGAGAGATAACAGGTATCAGATTATCTACGTAAGGACAAGACTAACGCATTTAAGCGTGTACATTAGAACAAAAAAAAAACAAAAAAGCAAAATTTGAAATAGAAAACTTTTAAGTAGTGGTGCCTAGTGCAAAATTTTTTTTAAAATTTTTGATATTAAAAAAAAAAATTAAAATAATAATTTCGCACCAAAAAAAAATATGTGCAAATGTTTCTTGTTTAAATGTAATGAAAATCAAAACTTTCACTCACTTTTATGTCGCCTCAATTTGTATCTTAATTTTAAATCCAGGTAAAATTAATCCAATTGATGAATATCAAAAAAATAAATAAATAAAAAATAATTAAGTGTTCGCTGATTTATTTTTGGATGTTCCCTGAAAATTTCCGATCGATTAAATTGAACGAAATATTTTTAATATCGTTTTTACTCTTTATCGTCTTCTTTATCTTTTTCTTCACTCACAACTTTTACTGGCACCACCGGAAGGAAAATTTAAAAACTATACACACGATGGCGTTTTCCTTTCAAGAAAAATGAGGAGAAATATCTAAGTTAAAATGTAATTGCTACTACTGCACAACAGAACAACTGACTGACTGACTATCTCCACACTACAGAAGTTAGAATCTAAGGAACAGGAACATTTTAGCGGGGAAGAAGCCATTCTAATTCTTTGATTCGCTAAAAGACATTCACACACATACAAAGACTAGATACACAGGAACAGGGTGGCGATGGAGTTTTATAATGTGATCATATTATTATGACGTCACCTCCTACAACAGAGAATTTTTGAAAATATCTTCGTTTTCTGAAATCCTCATCTGCATACTTACTACATGAGAAGACGACGACGACGGCCGACGCGACGACGTATCATTTGCCAGTTAGTGATCTTTCCACTGATCTGACAAATTTAGCGCTTCTAGCACGTTTTCCGTGCGCAGTTTAATTTCATGATGATACAGGCGGCACTATTTCAGATCATGAAGATGAGACATCAACGCTGCACCAACAAGGCACCAAATTCAGATTTCTCGAAATTCTAATCAAATAATGCCAACGGATTCTCGAAATGACGGAAACAATTATAAAGACAAAAGTGAAAAAAACAAAAAATAAATGTAATAGTGATGTTGCCAAGATCGTTAATGACTGACTAAATGCAGCCACAGTTTATTAATATTTGCCAGATTTGTTAAGGGTCATACTGAATGAGGATCTTGCTATGATTTTGTGATATATTTTTGGAATAAATAAACAAACAAAAATTAATAATCATTATGGAAAATTATTGATTGTTTATTTGTTTGTTCTTCCTTCCTTGTTTATTTAATTGTTCCGCGATTAATTTGTTTCACATATTTTATGAGTAACATGTGTTCATAATTGCAATAATAGGTAAATACTAATTGAGACTAGGAATTGGAGCAAATATCGTACATACATACATAGGTACATAAAGTAAGAGGCTATTGCAATTTCAATTACTTACAGTAAAAACGTGAGCGAATTGATTCCAATGTAAACCTTCTGGAAGTCCCTAATTGATTAACCGCGCTATCTGTTAAGTTAAGCTTAGCAAAAAATAAAAATAAATAAAAAAAAATTAGCTTCAAAAATAACAAACCTGTAGTCTCATACTTAATCGCATTTTATTAAGAACTGAAATTAGTATCCGCATTACAAATAAATCATTGGAACGAATTACAGCTCTAGGCATGTAAAGTCTATCGATAGGTGTATCTTTCAGCTAGCTCTTGGAAGAGTTTGAAACGCTTGTACTTTTCAGGATGATTAGATGGGGAAGTATGAAATATAAAGGGGAGACTGCAAATCACCTTATGTGCTTTATATATAATCTACACTGGTGGCTCCAAATCCGAAGAAAACACCAGAGCAGGCGTTTTCTGCTAGAAGCCAAGGAAAACTAACAATTTTCCGACCTGGTATAGTCACCAACTGATTAAAGTTCTTTAAATTAAAGAAAGATATCGTCGTAAATATAAGGTTCACCAGCATCCGGAACATTACAAAACCTTCTCCTATTTTAGGGAATTATCTAAAGCCTTACTAAATCAATGTTTCAAGCGATATGTGGATGCAACTGAACTCTCACTTCAGGAGAACCCCAAAGCTTTCTGGGAAGAGATGGTCTACAAGGAAGTTACCTCGTCATCTTCTAGACAAATCTGTGAATTTTTTTCTGAATACTTTTTGTCAGTATCCTTACCAGAATTCCAATCTTAATTTAACATCTTTTCAGACTTACAGTAATTATGTTAGCATTAACTTAAGTTTCATTTCTTCTGATAATGTACTTGATATATTAAATAACCTTAAGTGTAATAAAAATCCCAGACCTAATGATATTCCTAACCTTTTTTACAAGCGGTGTTCTACTAGCTTAGCGAAGTCGTTAAGTACTTTATTTAATTTATCAATACTTAGAAAAGTTTTTTCAACAATATTAAAGAATGGGTTCGTTACCCCAATTTTTAAAGCAGGCGATCCTAGATTAGTCACTAACTATCGCCCAATATCCATTTCCAATTCACTGGCTTTAATATTCGAAAGAGTTCGTTCTGTACAATCAGCTTCTTCATCAAACTATGCCTTTCATATCAAACTCGCAGCATGGATTCCTCTCTGGGCGCTCGACGGTTACAAACTTAGCTCTCTTTACTGATACCATTGCTTGTGCTCTGGATGAAAATAAACAAGTTGATTCCATACACACTGATTTTGCTAAGGCCTTTGGTAAGATTCACCATAACCAGTGTCTGTTAAAAATGTTAAAAATTGGCTTCAATATGGACACTGTCCTTTTTTCCAGTCATACTTGAAAGAAAGAGAGAGTATGGTTGTCTTCAACGGCTCACAATCTAGTTCTTATGAACAGGCATCTGGTGTTCCCCAGGGTACAATACTCGGTCCCTTTATTTTTTTTAATTTATATCAATGATTTACCGACTGAGATTACTTCGGACATTTTGTTGTACGCTGATGACGCTAACATTTTTAGAGTAAAAACAACAATTCGGATCTTAACGTAGACAAATGTAAGAGCATAACTTTCTCTAGAAAACGTGACATAATCTTATTCTACTATAAAATTAACGATATTTCTTTATCATATGTCAAAGAAATAAGAGATTTAGGAGTTACTTTCGATGAAAAACTTCTCTTCGCTCCCCATTTGAACCTTATTACTGCAAAAGCTTATCGTCTTCTGGGTTTCGTTTTTAGGGTATGTAAATCTTTTAAATCAAGCGCATCTTTTATTGCTCTGTATAATTGGTGAGAAGCACTTTAGAATACGTGTGTCAAATTTGGAGCCCCTTTTACACTTGCTATAATAATCTTCACGAATCTGTCCAGATTATTATTGTATAAGTTGGAACATAATGAGTTAGATTTATAATGCGAGATTAACCCGATTGGACATCTTATCTTTGGAGTGTCGTCGTGTTTTTCTTGATAGCGTATTTTTGTATAAAATTCTTAATGGCGATGTACACTGTCCTGACTTGCTTTCCAGAATTGGTATTAATATTCCCTCAAGATACGCAAGACAATATACTCCTTTTAGATTTCCATTTTCAAGGACAAACCTGCAGGAAAAGTCACCATTATATCGAATTCAGAAGGCATACAATCTAAATTTCAGTGATATCGATATTTTTAGTTATGGCCCTCTGACGTTTAAAAGACTAATCTTGAATGAGATCGCTCACTGATCCTAAAGTTATAATTTATTTATTTCGATATTGTTTGCTTTATTTTTAATTTTATTTTCTTGCTTTGCTTTGCCCTGTTTTTTTCTCTTTGCCCATTTACTCTTTTTAACTTCCTTTTGCCGTATTTACTTTGTTTGTATCTGTTTAGCTCTTATTTTTGATTTTTTTTTTGGTTTAAAATGTTATCTTTGAATTTTTTTTTTTTATTTAATTTTTTTTTTTTAATTATATTTTTATTTTCTTAGTTTGTGATTACTTAGTAGTTTAGTATTTTGTAGCTTTTTAGTAGTATTTTGATCTTTCTCTTTTCTCCTTTTTTGTATTCTTTTCCTGTGTATAATCTTCAATTTTTTTCCTTACTCATATATTATTTAGCTTGAATTTTGTTTTATGCTTCTCTTCTTTTTTATTTTGTAATTTCTCTTATGTAACTTACTTTTAAGGTAGTATGTTAATGGACTTGTCTGTGTACTATCTTATTAACTTAACAATAAATAAATAAAAAGCCTCCCTTTTATGGAAATCGCCATGCACCTTGAAAGCCATGTCACGGTTTTCCAGGAAAAGCGCAAAGCTATTCTTGAAGCGGGAAGGCATCTACTTAACTCAGATACTGAAAGCAAGGAGATAGCCATCTGCTCAGACAGCCAAGCAGCTGCCAACGCTTTATCTAAATCCTTTACAACCTCCAAACTAGTACTGGAGTGGAAAACCACCCTGAATTCCCTCTCTCGCAATAACAGGGTAATTGTTCAGTGGGTGCCAGGGCACAGCAATATTACCGGGAATAAAAGGGCGGACGAGGTTGCTCGTCTTGGTGCAACCTCGGAAGAACCAGCCTCCATAGTCAGGATTGCACCAAAACATCTTATCTAAATTATTTCAATTTGGACTGACCGCCAACACCGTCACCTTTGGTTAGAGGACCCTTCGGGTAGAGCAAAAAGGAACTGTGGGATAAACCCAACTCAAACGAATAATTCGTGGGACTTAACAAGACAACACTGAGAATTCTAGTGTCTATTCTCACTGGGCACTCTTCTCTCAGGTATCATTTTTATAGGATGAGACTTGTTGATGATCCTACATGTAGGGGTTGCGGGTTGTCTGGTACTCTCAGGAAAACGATAAAGATTCCTTGGCTCACACCACCTATACGAGTTGTACGATGCCACCAAGGAGGACTGGTGGCCAATACTTAACTTTGTAAGATGAACGATTGCTCATGGATCTGGAGAGTGAACAATGGGCCTTGCTGTGGCATACGTTCGGGGAACCGCTCGGGATCCCAAATCTCTTGTCAATCAATCAATGTAATATAAAGATTTTAAAAACAATGGACTTAACAACGGGAATTATTTTATCCCACATAAGTTTATAAAAAGCTTAGAAGGTAAAAAGGACTTAGAAAAAATCAAAGGACTTTATAATAAGTTAAAGTGCAGAGCTCTGCACAAGAAACCGAAAGCTTCAATATCTCTTTGAGAGTTCAACAAGGATATGTTGATATCACCACTACAATAACTCACAGGTATTAATGATATCGGAGCAAGTGCAATAGGAGTTTACAAAATCACAATCGCGGTTTACAAAATGTAAAGGTTTGTGATGTACATTATTCTTATAATATTTGCTGACTAATCGAAAGCAACCGATCTCAACATCAGTTCCATATATTTTTTAGAAATTGACACCAAAAATATGAAATAATCGATATCTTTGGCTTGGAAATTTGTCAGTCTAAGGCTGCATTCACACCGGACGTATTAATCATGCTTTAATGATTTATCAGAGTTGCTGATTAAATTTTTGTTTTATTAGTGTGAACACAAAGAGGGATATACGTAGAAATTTATGTGGCATTCTGATTGAATCAAGGTTGAAGGATGATTAAAACGTTCGGTGTGAATGCAGCCTAAGCCTTCGAAGCTCGAACGTATCAATATTTCGTAGTTTTTGAAGTATCGGAAGTACGAATGCTTCGACGAGCAAAGGTTTCAAATGTAAAGAATCTGGTACAATACTGCATTTTTTCTATAAGTAGATATATCAAACTTTGGAGAGATCCAGGGGCACGCTATACAGAACAAATTTATGAAAAGCCCAGAGTCTGTCTGTCTGTAAAGGTCAAAACCCAATAGCGGCATCGCCATTGGCATTGAAGATAGCAGTTGTCAAAATCAAAAACTGTACATGGCAATGATGTTAACCCCAATGCTACGAGGGGGGGGGGGGGGTGGAATAAATTCCGTTATACCATGATACCAAGATAGTTTCAAACCAGATCACGGGCAGCATATCATTACTTCTGCAAGTAAATAGTTTCGGCCATTTTTCGGACTGAGGCGTGTACGTTGGCCCAATAAGCAACAATGACAAAGCCGATGCCTGGCCTTGGGTAAGCTGATGTTTGATATTCAAAGCGGCATCAAGATATCCGAAGTGCTTTCACATTTAAAATAGAAATATTTAAAATTAATTTTGAAGAAAACTTGATGGAAATTGTACGGAAAATCCATGTTTGTATCTAAAATGTCACAAGCATTATAAAAACAATTTAAAAAAAGATAACATATGCAAATTGTCATAAAAAAAAGGAAATGTCAAAATGTGTGGAGAATTTATAGTGCCATCTATTTCATGAAGAGGAAACTTATAATTTTTTTCCGATGAGCTCTGTACTGCACCAGTAAAATCATCAGAAAATATTTTGCTTGTGATTTTACCACCGCTAAAATTTGTATGGAAATGTCACATTTTACTGGAACTCGATACTAGGCTTAAAGTTTCAACCTCTAGTCTATTTCTAAACTTATTCAGAATTCACTATACGCAGATGAATGAGGCAGTAAAAGAATATTAAAAATTAGCTTGGAAATTCTTCTTCTTAACGGAGAAAATCTGCAAATCTTGCATTATAACTAAAATCTGCTAAATGAAGACAATTCTGCCTATCTGGCATCGCTATTTAAACAGTTTAATGCCGCAGGCAATGTTGATGCCAATTCCAAACCGATGCCGCTATTGGGTTTTGACCTTAACACACTCCCAGCATGGTTTCTTTTTAAATGAAAAAAAAAAAAAAAAAAAAAAAATTAAAAAAAAGATAAAAAAGTAAAAAAAAATGTAAAAAATAACTAATAGAAAAAAAAAACATTATAAACTTAAGAGAGAATGCAATTCTAAGAACGGACATCTTTAACTAAGTAGTTATTAAATATTAATACAAACTGTAAAATATATTTGAAAATTAATTAAATTATGCTTTCAAATGTAATAATTTGTAATTGAAAACCCCAAGAAATCCATATTGTTGCGAATCGGTCCATAATGGCTAAGATTTGTCTGCGATATTGACACGGCTATTTTGAATTTTGAAATTTTGACCATAAATTCGTAACTCGCGATCCCTAAAACCCACAGAAATCGATTTTTAGTCGAATTTAACCATACATGAAAAAATTCATCTGTAATCTTGAGGTTATATTAGTTATATAGAATTGTAGAACTATAATTTCATCCAAATGTGCCAAATTTTAGCTCAATAGTTCCACGAGAAACGTTGGTTCGAATGTTATATAATAAAGTTAAGAAAAGCCCAGACTGTCTGTAACGCGTTCGAATAAAATGAGCTTGGCTGAGACTTCATCCTGTCAATTCTGCTAGAATGCTCATGAAAGCTCGGAGCACCTACCCCGCAGTTGTGAAGCATTGGCCAGGCGGACATTACTCCACCTCAAGCAAGCTTTCCTTCCACCAAACTACGTGTGGAATTTCAATCCCAGAAGGATTCTGGACTTTAGTACTCTCTAAACCACCTAGAACGGGGACACAGAATAATTCTTTTAGGTCACAGTGATTGCGAGGCTAACGCCTACAAACCCGTTCACAAATCTAGCATTCGAATCCCAGCATGTTTGGTTTTTTTTAATTACAAAAATATTTAAAAAATAAAAAAAAAAATAAAAAAAAATTTAACATACTTAAGAGGCAAGCTTTAGGCTAATTTTGCAGAAAAAACTCCGATATTTAATTTATAATTGTTCATTTGCGAGAATCCCGTTGTTTTTAGGGTTCCGTACCCAAAGGGTAAAAACGAGAGCCCTATTAGTAAGCTTACGATGTCCGTCCGTGTGTCTGTCACCGGGCTGTATCTCATGAACCGTAATAGGTAGACAGTTGAAATTTTGACAAAGTGTGTATTTCTATTGCCGCTATAACAACAAATTTTAAAAATAAAATTAAACGGGCCCCCATACAAGAAACGTGATTCTTTCGGCGTGTTTTCCCTTGTTTTATTCTCATTCATTATTATTATCTTAATTAGGCATAATTTTTTCAAACGACGCATTATTTTTTCAAATGACGCCTACTCTCATTTGAAAATATAAATAAAAAGCATATAGTGTAGTGTACGGACCACTTCGTGCGCGAGTCCGACTCGCACTTGGCCGATTTTCTTTTTATATTCTTATCACAACTCACTACGCGAAAAATAAATAATAATAGTTGGTTCAAAACTGATAAACTTATAATTTAATTTTAATAACACTCCTGAAACCGGACAAAATTCGTGCTTTAATGTTTCACTGATGGTTCGGCAATATATTCAAGCTGAAGGATTCGATTTCGATTCACCTATTTCGAAGTTTATGAACACCCTTCATTTGTTGTGAGCCACTGTTATTACGCCGAAAGTGTAAACAACGAAATCAGCAGCACGTAATAACTCCTATTACGAGCTGAAAACTGTGATTGTAAGAAAATTATCAGATAGTTTGGGAAAACCTATAATACTGAAACTAGAAAAATATCATAAAAATAGGAAATTCTTCATCATTCTGGGTCGATATTCTGGCATCGTAGATTTCGAATTTTACGTTGATTTAATTAACTTATTAGAAAAATATTTGGTTGTTCAGAATAATATTGACGTTGTTAAAAACAGTGAGATTATTACTTAAGCAAAGAGTAAAAAATGAAAATATCTAGTTATCCAAATTCAATTCACTCTCATGAACAATATTTTGTTATTGTCAGGGTAGATTCTTCCAACAAATACGCAACGTCTGGAACATTCTGCAACCCTTTGAACGTTTTCTTATGTCACCACCTTTCTTTTGCCATCACCTTTTGTAGACAAGAGGTGACATAACAAAATCTCTTTATAATTGAGCTTAACAACATGCAGAATATATAAGGGCTGGATTAAAGCCGTGCAATTCAATCAATAGAAAATATTTCGGCGTAAGCCTTCCACTATAATAAAACATTGCACTTATTTAACGAAGGACTTGTGAAACCATTCTTTAAATAAAGTCAATGTCATTCATGCATTTTTACACGACATGGGGAGTTGAAGGCTCTCAGATTGTAAGCCATAGTAATTAAAAAAATATCTAAATTGTGTTTCCCAGCACCGTTTTCAAGGGCTAAAAGCTTGATTTTCTCTTTGCTAGTTTCCCGTCGAGCATAAGTTTCCTTGCAAATAACTAACGTTTTCTTTGGAAATATTTTACAAAATAATGCAGTTTTGTCCACGTTATATACTTGATTAAGGTCTAAATCTATTTCCAGTATTTTTTCTTGGAGCCTAAATTGAAAAGGCTTAACGGCGTAATTATTCAATCTTTTCTCATCGCAGATTTTCAAAATTCGTTTTTTTAATTGCTAATCCATCTTTTACTGGTATTGAAGTTACTTTCTTCACTATATTTTTGGGAACAATTTATTTTTCTTTCGACAGTTAAATATAAATAATAAGTAACTGGAACTATTCTTGTATGGCTTTTATACCCAAGTGAATAGATGATTTTGGATGGCCAGGACCAGATTCAGTTTTGTATAAAAAAAAATAAGTAGGTATGTACAAATGTAAGCAGATGCAACAACTAATTTCAATTTTTACTAGGGATCGTTATTGTTAGAAGTTTTATTGTGAAAAAGTCCTAACGAAATATTTAAACTTTACCCAAATATGCTTAAGTTATCAGTCAATACAAAATAAAATTACACTGTGATAATTACTGCAAAATAATAGATGCGGATGTCAGATGTTGAATTTTTCGTGACTTATCTTTGAACCTCACATTTCATCTGAACACCAGCACCAATTATTATGCTCACTGCTGTAAATAGTTCATGATTAGAATCATAAAAATCACTACGTGATTTTTATTTATATACCACAAAAATAACATGGAAAAAATCTGGAATTGGTTCTAAGACTAATTCTAGGGTATCGTAAGAATTGCCGTAGGTATTTTCGTATGGTGACCCCTCTGTGGACATATGATTGTTGAAGTGGTTTTCCGCATCTCTTTCTCGAATGGATAGTGGAAATAATTATATTATATTTCATAGAATTTTATATTCCGATGAATATTTCAGTACTACAGTAAAAACGTATAGGACGGATCGTTTTAACGATATATGTAAAAAACTTCAATTTATATATGGCAACACCAGGAACGGGCTGCCCAATTTAGTCCATTCTTGAAATGGTATTTACTACTTTTATGAAAACTTCGTGTAATAAATTTGGGCTTTCTATATTTTAATATTCCCAGGCAGTGTCGAAACATACAAGGTAATTTTGAATTGGTGAAACAATGTAAAAAAAAGTAGTACAATTCGCTAAATTTAAGACACGTTTTTTCCTCAAATTAAATGCCATTTTGTATGATATAAAGGGTCAATCAGTTTAGTTTCCCGAAATCAATGAAAGATTCAATGGACGTAGGTAGTTGGCATCAGAAAACCTATATAATACGTAAAATTCCCGAAATGTTATTCTTTCTCGGATAAAAGGAACAGAACTTTCAATAATTTAGGTATTATTGTACATTGGGAAGTACCTACGTTTTCGGGATTAAAACCTATTCCAGTCTTTCCAAGGTGGAGATTTCCCTAATCTAATCCAATTTTTTCAAAGTTGAGATTTTCCTAATCATATCAAAAAATACATAAGCTCAGTGGCACAAATTGCTGCCACTCACTTTAGACAATTTTTTTTTTTACTGTGTAGGTTGAAATGTTAGGAACAAAAAATTGCAGGGCAGGGGGGAGTGGCAAACTAAACCGTTTCAAAGCTTCAGGGTGATTAATAAATTATGCCCCCGAAACTTCATTGTTGTATACAATCTAAGAAGTTGATTTCTAGTTCTACTCCCTATTCCCACCCTAAAAGTATGCAGAGAAAAGTTGTTTTTCTATGAATCGTACCTAGTAATGAGCTGAGGCGAACAGTGAAACCCGTTTTCCAATCGGACATAACCCTACCGAGTTAGAGCCGATCTAAGGTACGAAAAAACTAGTACCTCAGTTTGAATAAAAGAAGGAAATACTAAAAAAGTATAGGAGTGTGGGTACTCAACTCAAACTTCTAATATACTAGATTTTGAAAAATGTCGTAGGATTACAGGAACAACTTTGGAACTAACTCTCAATATTTAAAAAAAAATTGTTTTCATAGAGTTTTATGAGAGTAAAATCTGGAATCTTTGTTATTAGGTTATCTTTGCTTGCGTTAGAGATTTGTAATGCAAAGGACTCACACATTCATAGCCTTTTATTTGCATATGAATCAGAAGGCTGCAGCAAGATTACCCCTGTGGAGCCGACGACCCTTGTCTGCATACTTCATTAAGCATATATTGTGTGGGATGACAGATATCCCTTTTTTCATATACACTAACACTTTAATTACATGATGACCTTATAAATGAGGTAGGACAAATTTGCAGTATGAGACCCTGTAAGTATATTCGTAATACTTAGTTATATGGTTAAATTTCAGTTATTTTGCGTTTATATCCTTATACCCTTAAGTAGACATGGACTTCATATTTAGGTAATCAAACCCAATTATTTTCTTCAAAAGCTTCACAAACACTTAATTGAACAAAATTATTGAATTTCTTTTAAACTTTAAATTAATTTGCGAAAAGAAATGGGTGTACCAAGACTTAATTTTTTGAAATTGGAACTAATGGACACCAGGAAACATATATTCATACGCGAATGACAAATAATTGTTTGAAATAATTATTTGGGAATGATTCATCAAAAAACGAATAATTATTTGATTATCAAATAACGCACGATCGAATAACAAATAATTATTTGAAACTCAAATAATTTGCACCAAATACCAAATAATTATTTGCGAATAACTCAAAATAAATTGATAATCAAATAAAATTTATTCGAATAATTTTTTATTCGATTTTTTAAAAAAATCGGTATTTAATTGAATATTTATTCGAATAATGTCCAGCACTGTATAAAATCTTATCTCTACAATACGAAAAAACGACTTTCCTACACAAATACGTTGTTAAATGCTTTCATAATTCTAAAATTTTCATAAATCTTACCTGCCTACAGTTAACATTATTTCTATAATGTAAGAGCGGCCTTTGACAAAGGCATGTTGACAACTAGTCATCAACAAACTATTTTTTTAACATTATTCTCATTAAGATATTTGAAGAAAAATTTCACTTGAGCCGCAAATTGATTTTTTCTTTGCAATTAAAAAAATTTCTTGGCAACTTTCATAAAGGCGCTTATTTAAAAAAATTTGCATTACATATTTACAGGGGACGTGTAATTGAT
Organism: Dioctria linearis; assembly: GCA_963930735.1. Lineage (NCBI taxonomy): Eukaryota > Metazoa > Arthropoda > Insecta > Diptera > Asilidae > Dioctria > Dioctria linearis. The sequence goes on from OZ005741.1 coordinate 308,119,867, forward strand.
TGGTGAGTATTTCTTCCAACATGTTTCTTAAATGTATTTTATTCCAGTTTCCATTTTTTAATAAGTTTTGTAACAAACTTACTTAAATACGATCTTTTCGTATGTCAATTACAAATTACATACATAATTGCAACGAGAGAAAATTATTTAATTTATATAAGTTTGGGGAAATAATATTTGTTGATATTTTTGCGGTAAGACAAAATTCAATATTTCTTCTGAAAACTAAGAATATTAACTACCGAAGTAAGTGTAGCGGAAATTACTAAATTATTTTGGCAACTCTTCTAATCACGTGCTATAATACTTGTGCATCTGCTGAATATGTATGTTCATTGAAGACCTAGGTATGTAATACCTACATAAATATATATTTAACGCAAATTATGTGACCACAAACATTCCGAACATGTGATATATTTTCTCGAGTTTCTTCACGTGATATTAGTGCCAACAGTTGTAAATATTGTAATCAACGACTATAAATTTACATTACACAATCCCAATTAAAGAGTAAAGATGTAAGACAACGAATTATCTTAAAGTTTCCCACCAGGGAATAATAAAATTGGGTAATATTCCCGAGAAAAATTGTAATACTTATTAGGAAAAAATCACACATAGAAGGTTAATATTCCCTGTATGTATTTACATATACATATTCAATTCCATTCTTGCGTTGGATTCACTCAGGCATTTATAGATACATATTTGAAATTTCAAATGTTTTTAGTTACAAAAAACAGAGCATTTAAATGCATCATATGTACACATACACATATACATACATTTACAACCATTTGTTGATTCAGTAAGAGTCGTAACGCATGTTTAGTGCCAGCGATATTAAGTCTCAGATTACCTTAATCACTCAAAAGGACCCCTATGTTTGTAAAGAAAACTCATTTTCAATAGTTCAATGATGAATTCGGAAAAATATTTAGTAGCAGATGAAGTCTGTATTTTTTCAGTAATTATAGATACGTATGGTAAAAATTTTCAGAGGGTTGTGATGAAAGTCGGGGTTGATGGACAATATAAAATGTGTTTACTCTCTTCCTAAGACATAGGTTAGGTTAGGTAAGAGGGGTGCCGCTAGACAACCAGCCAGCCTCACTTAGACCTCCAACGGGTCCATTGTGCCCCTAGACCACATGGGATAACCCTTCAAGCCACGGATTTTTCCTGCTTTCCTTGGGAAACTCAGGATATATCCAAGACCTTTAACCTAGATCCATCCTGCCTCACTCAGAAAACTCAGGATGTCTCTGAACTTTATACTTTGAAGCTCCCCCAGACTTGAAAAGAAGTAGCTACCTAGTAACCTACCTCTTTTATTCATCAGAGCGGGGCATTCGCAAAGCACAGGCTTGACGGATTCAATTTCCCCCGAGTCCCTACAACTCCTGCAGAAATCGTTCGCCGCTATTCCCAGTCTTCTAGCATGGTCCCCTATGGCCCAGTGATCCGTCATGACCCCTACTAGATTCCTGGTATTTGCTCCTAAGACATAAAAGAGAATGTACATAACTAAATGAGGCAAGTATTGACCCAGCCTGGGGAGCCAGTAAATACGTAGAGCATTTTTTTAAATAATTCGATTAATGTAATTTGAAGACTTGCAGTTATTTTATAAGAAATAAATTATACTTTAATGGTATATCTATTTAATATCGAACAGACGAGGGTATAATTGCATTGGAAAAGAATTTCAAAAATCTTTATTTCCATAAAAAATGTATGAAAGGAAATTAATTCACGACTTTGATAATAAATATAATGGTAAATTCGGCGACGCAATCACACTTTTGTACTGTACTTTGTTAGAATGAACCGCTATATCGATTTTAGTAGTAATGACAATTATAAAATTCTACTCTAACTATGTGACGTAAATATAAAATATAGTATTAGTAAGTAAGTATACATAAAAAATTGTAATATAAAATAATGTTATTTTGTATGTCAGTCGATCAGACACCACCTAAGAATTTAATCATCAGAAAAAATTGAACCTTTCGACCCAACGATCAGAGAGGTCTCATCAGTATGGTTACCTCTGATCGCCTAACATAGAAGTTCGATGATAGCATCAACCAATTGCCCATACAAATACTTTTTATCAAAAGCAAGTGTCAATCATATGGTAGCAAGTGTTTTTCGTTGCAATTTTGGTGACCCTATCATCGAACTTCTATTATAAGCGATCAGAGATAACCATACACTGATGAGACCTTTCTGATCGCTGGGTCGAAAAGTTCGACTTTCTCTGCATTCGTTTTAAAAATTCATTGAAATTATTTTCAGTGAATTTCAATCTGATGTAGACGAGAAATAATCCATCTTTAATCATCAAAACATAGAGTAATTTCGGCTCAATTTATCTATGATACAAAAAAATTAAACTAAGAAGGAGACTCTTCTTTGGAGCTCTTTATTTGTAAGTACAGTTTATTCTTGTAGATAATGGTCAATCCCAGGACTGAATTAAATTAGACATCAATTACCTAACCTACGAGACAACGTAAGGGTTACTTGTCGACAAACAGCTCCAGTAGGGGAAACCGGGGACAAAAGTAACAACGTTATAAAAGTAACATTACCTTTTTTAACGCGTATAAACATATTGAAAAGTTTCGCTCTACAGTTCAGATGCGTACGCCGCCGGCCGGTGCTTTCTTATATCGATTAGTTTTAGCCGAATATTCATATTAGTTACACGTCGCCGAGCTGAATTTGTTTATTTGTGGCACTCATGTAATTTTTTTCTAATTTTATATTTTAATGTGTTTATCCACATGGGTGATGTGTATTCCAGAATAAAGATTTTGTAACTCTCTATATTTTACTTCCACAATTCCTGAGCGATATTTGGGTAATGATATATTTATTTTAAAACCTATTACCGGGGATAAGAGTAACGCGAAACCTCTTGGTGTTAAGAATACAAGTCAAGCTAGTAATTTCTTATAATTTGGTATTTACTTAATATATATATATTTGGAAATGAGTCATAAGAAAAAAAAACATACAAAGTTGATTCTTATTGTTATTGAAATTATTTTTCACTTTATTTCCTGAAAACAATCAGTGGTACTTCTGTCCCCACTACATGTTACCTTTGTCCTAGGCCCCCAGGATGAAAGTAACAATTTACGTGTCTCCGAAAAATCCTTATAGGACTTCAGCTTCATTTGGGAAACTCAGAATTATGTGCATTTATACCAGATTGAGCCAACTTTGTGAATATTGTTACGCGCCACAAAGTGATACAAGCGACGTCTATTGGGAATGGAAACAACTTTAGGTTAGTGACATCCTAGTAAACTGGGTTTGGAGAATGGAATATTCAGGAAGGTTCTAGGATAATTCGTAGAGTATAAATACGGCGCTGCTCACATCCAGGAGGCGAGTATTATTTCAGACAGCGAAGTGAACGAAGTAAACTATTGGGATTGCGATAATTAGAAGTACAGTACTAGCGATAAATAAAGAGTTGATTTGATAATTATTTGTGAATTTGTGAGAGTAAACAGTAAAGTTAAATAAAGAAAGAACTTTTGAATTATATCTGAAATATTTTGTTTTAAATAACGAACTAAGGCCACGCTCGTAACAACTGGTGTCAGAAGTAAAATAAAATCGCGAAATAAAGTGGTGGCATTTGAATTTGAAATTCAAAGAGTGATTAATTTTGTGAAATCGTGTGTAAAAATTCCGAAAGATAATTTTATATTAAACTGTGAGTGAATTACAAAAGACGCAAGAATGGGACGCAAGCTAGAGGAGCTTCGCATACAGGAATTGAAAGTGGAGTTGGGGAAGCGGTCATTACAAACGACTGGCCTAAAGAATGTTCTAGTCGAGCGACTTAGACAAGCTTTGATAGAGGAAGAAAAGAATCCTGAGACATTCGTTTTCGAAGAAGAACCAGAAATTGAGGAAGAGCCTGCAATGAACATAGAACAGCTTTTAAGTACTTTAATGAGCAAAATGGAAGCCCGTTTTGATGAACAAAAGAATTCTCTCCAGGAACAAAAGAATTCTCTCCAGGAACAAAAGAATTCTCTCCAAGAACAAAAGAATTCTCTCCAGGAACAAAAGAATTCCCTCGAGGACCACAAGAAATCTATGGAAACCCGTTTGGACGAACAAAAGAATTCTCTCCAGGAACAAAAGAATTCTCTCGAGGACCACAAGAAATCTATGGAAACCCGTTTGGACGAACAAAAGAATTCTCTCCAGGAACACAAGAAATCTATAGAAACCCGTTTGGACGAACAAAAGAATTCTCTCCAGGAACAAAAGAATTCTATGGAATCACGTTTAGATGAGCAGAAGAATGCTTTGGATGAACAAAAGAATTCTATGGAATCCCGTTTAGATGAGCAGAAGAAATCACTGGAAACGCGTTTGGATGAACAAAAGAGTTCTCTGGAGAATTGTCTAGAAAGTCGCTTAGAGGAACAAAAGAATTTCCTGAAAAACTCGTTAGACGAACAAAATTTAAAAATTGAAGGAATCGAGCAAGAAGAGGCGGAAGTTCAACAAAAAGTGACCGAACAGCTTGACAACTTCAAATCAGATTTGGAGAAGATGAAGCATCGACAACCACGGCACGAAGGAATTGAAATATCCAATGCAGGCAGAATGAAACCTCCAATATTTGATGGACAAAATTCGTGGCATATTTTCAAGAGACAATTCGAGGCTGCTTCCGAAGTAAACGGATGGAATGATGCAGACAAAGCTACAGCTATGGTATTAGCACTTCGAGGTTCTGCATCAGAGCTTTTACAAACTATACCGATAGAAAGGCAACGTGATTATACTTCATTAGTACAGGCGATAGAGTTACGTTATGGAGATGAACACATGCAGCAAGTATATCGCCTACAGCTACGCAACAGGATTCAAAAGCATGGCGAATCACTACAACAACTGCAGGGTGATGTGGAAAGATTAGCTTATCTCTCATACTCTAGCGTAAATGCAGATTTCCTTAATGAAGTGGCAACAGAAGCATTTGTGAACGCTATTGCAGATCAAAATTTACAACAAGCGTTGAGGCTAGCAGGAAAGAAATCAACAGCAGAAGCACAGGCTATGCACTAGCGTATGAATCTGCCAGGCAAGCTTCCCGAAGTGCAGTACGAGTGAGAGAAATTTCGGTGGAGGAATGTACTTGTAATAGAATGCAGCCATCACAGAGCAATTCTTCACGTGGTATTCTGCGATGCTGGAATTGTAATAGACCAGGACACCTCCAAAGGGACTGCAGAAAACGCCGTCGAACAGAATCACCAGAAGAGGAGGACAGAACAGAATGCCAAAGATGTCGAGCCAGGGAGCAAGCTATTCGGGGAGAGCCTAGAAATCAAACAGCGACTAGTCGCATCAGCTCCCCTGTTCAGCAGTCGGAAAACATGTAAAAACCAACTTCGGGGGGCAGAAGTTGGTTGGTGGAGTCGACAGCCCCGAAGTCATCATTCAGATAGCCCAGTTGCAGAGAAATAATAGCAGTCTTGTTATATATGGAAGTGTAGGAAAAAATGACTGCGTTGTCACTATCGACACTGGAGCTTCGAGATCAATTATTAGAGCGGATCTTGTCAAGAACAAATGGCTTCACAATACCACCAAATATTTACTAAGAACAGCAACTGGAGCCGCAGCACAAGTTTTTGGAGAAATAACTTTGGATATTCAACTAGGTGAACTACTATTTCCTCACAATTTCCTAGTTTCAGACATAATGGATGAATGCATCCTTGGAGTAGACTTTATGACCACATATAAAATAAATTTAGATGTCGGAGAACGAATACTCAAATATGGCAACATAGAAATTCCTATGAGACTAGGAGGAGGAACAGATTATCCTGCAAAAATAAGGACGATGGTCTGTGAGAATATGACTCTCTCTGCATTCTCGGAGACGCTAGTATGGACAAAGCTTACTGATGACATCGGGACCTGCCGATTCTATCTGGTGGAGCCTAACCCTACAAAAGTAACATCGAACATCATCGTTGGTAAGACTTTAGTGAAGACAGAAGGCGCAACATTAATTCCAGTCAGAGTGCTCAACACATCCGAAAATGAGGTACAACTAAAAGAAGGTGCTATAATTGGAAATTGTGAGCCTGTTTATCAGATTGTTAATTTGGAAAATGGTAGTAATATTAAGGAGGCAATACGTATACCAGCTACTGCTCAACAGGTTCAGAAACTTCTTTCATCTAGTGCCTTAAGTGAACAGCAATACAACGATGCCAAAGAGATGATCGATGAATTTTCCGAATTATTTGCAATGAATGATGATGATTTCGGCAAAACAAATCTTGTCCAGCATCGGATCACAACAGGAGATTCTAGGCCCATTCGGCAACCACCGCGAAGACTACCATTAGCCAAACAACCAGAAGTTGCAGATATGATAAATTCCATGAAAGAACAAGGCATAATTGAGGAATCTAACAGCCCTTGGACATCGCCAGTTGTTTTGGTCAGGAAAAAGGATGGCAGCACCCGATTCTGTGTGGACTACCGCCAACTAAATAATGTAACAAGAAAGGATAGCTATCCGTTACCAAGGATTGATGACACATTGGACACCCTTTCCGGAGCGCAATGGTTTTCCACATTGGATTTGAAGAGCGGTTACTGGCAAGTGGAAATACATCCCGAGGACCGAGACAAAACTGCTTTCTCAGTTGGAAGTGGCTTATGGCAATTCAAAGTTATGCCATTTGGATTATGTAATGCTCCAGCCACATTCGAACGACTCATGGAATGTGTTTTACGAGGATTAACCTGGAAAACATGTCTTGTCTACTTAGATGACATAATTGTGATCGGAAGGACATTCGAGGAACATAAAAACAACTTACGGGACGTACTTCAAAGACTGAGGGATGCGAAACTGAAGCTCAGTACGAATAAATGTGCTCTATTCAAGAATGAAGTAAAATATTTGGGGCATATAGTTTCATCACAAGGAGTAAGAACTGATCCAGAGAAGATAAGAGCTGTGAAAAATTGGCCTGTTCCAAAGGACAAACATCAATTAAGGAGTTTTCTTGGATTAGCTACCTACTACAGGCGATTCGTAAAAGGTTTTGCAGATATAGCAAGGAGCCTACATCAACTTACAGAAAAAGGAAAGCCGTTCATATGGTCAGATAAATGTAACGAGAGTTTTGCAAATTTGAAGCAACAGCTCTGTGGAACTCCAGTGCTTCACTATCCAAAGCTGGGAAAAACTTTTATATTGGACACGGATGCCAGCAATGTAGGTATTGGTGCAGTGCTTTCACAGGAGGAGGATGGTCAAGAGGTGCCAGTAACTTATTTTAGCAAAGCACTCTCAAAAGCAGAGAGAAATTATTGTGCTACAAGGAAAGAGCTACTTGCCATTGTAAACTCAACCAAGCATTCCCATAAATATCTCTACGGGCAGAAATTTATCCTCCGCACTGACCATGCAGCGCTTAAATGGCTTTTGCAGTTTAAGAACCCTGAGGGGCAAGTGGCGAGATGGATAGAGCGACTCCAAGCTTATGACTTTGAAATCCAACACCGAAGAGGACGTATCCATGGAAATGCAGACGCCCTTTCACGACGTCCATGCAAAGTTGAATGCAAACATTGCGTTCGGCTGGAAGAAAAAGAAACGGAGGCAACTATACAGCTGATGACGGTGGAACCATCGACAGGTTGGAACAACGAGAGCTTGCGAACGGCTCAACGGGAAGACCCAGACATAGCACCAATTCTTGCTTGGAAAGAAGACATGGAAAGACCACAATGGCAAGATATCTCGGAGAGGAGTGAGAAACTGAAGAGCTACTGGGCTCAATGGAACTCTCTTCACGTTGAATGTGGTATATTAAAGCGCAAGTGGGAATCAACTAACGGCGAGTCATTCCGAATGCAAATAGTCGTGCCAGCATCCCAGGTCAAAGATGTTCTAGAAGAAATGCACAGTGGATCATCTGGAGGACATTTGGGGGTGAATAAAACAATTTCCAAAATACGTGAAAGGTTTTATTGGTTACATATGCGGGAGGATGTTAAGGAATGGTGCCGCAGATGCACTATCTGTGCTTCTTGCAAAGGACCACCACACAGAAGTAGAGGAAAAATGCATAAGTATAATGTAGGAGCCCCATTTGAAAGGATAGCCGTAGACATTGCTGGACCTTTTCCAGAAACAGATAACGGTAACCGTTATATATTAGTTGCTATTGACTATTTCAGTAAATGGCCTGAAGCTTATGCAATCCCTTATCAAGAGTCTACCACAGTAGCGGATCAAGTAGTGATGAATTGGGTCAGTAGATTTGGTGTTCCTCATGAACTTCATTCGGACCAAGGACGGAACTTCGAATCACGGACTTTCCAAGAGATGTGTAAAATTCTGGGAATAAGAAAAACCAGAACAACTCCTCTGCATCCACAATCTGATGGCATGGTAGAGCGCTTCAACAGAACATTGGTCGAGCATCTAAAGAAAGTAGTCGACTATCACCAGCGCGATTGGGATCGACATATTCCCATGTTCTTAATGGCCTATCGATCAGCTGTACACAACACGACCGGACAAACTCCAGCAAAAGTGATATTCGGAAAGGAGATGCGTTTACCTAGCGATCTCAAGTTTGGTACACCCAGAGGTGAACAAAAGTTACCAGACGATTATGTATCGGAACTTAGACAACAATTAGCTGATGTACACGAAGTCACGAGAGCAAAATTAGCAATAAATACCGATCGGATGAAGACCCGCTATGACTTACGTGCTAACTCAGCAGGATTTAATGAAGGTGACCTTGTTTGGCTGTACAACCCGAAACGACGTAAGGGACGTTCTCCCAAATTACAACAACACTGGGAAGGACCGTATTCAGTAGTGACTAGAATAAATGACGTAGTATATAGGATTCAACGGGGTATAAGAGGCAAACGGAAAATCGTTCATCTAGATCGTTTATGTCAATACTGCGAGCATCAAGACCGTGGATCACCTGTTGTTCGGGACGAACAATTTTAAGAACGGGGCAGTGTTACGCGCCACAAAGTAATACAAGCGACATCTATTGGGAATGGAAACAACTTTAGGTTAGTGACATCCTAGTAAACTGGGTTTGGAGAATGGAATATTCAGGAAGGTTCTAGGATAATTCGTAGAGTATAAATACGGCGCTGCTCACATCCAGGAGGCGAGTATTATTTCAGACAGCGAAGTGAACGAAGTAAACTATTGGGATTGCGATAATTAGAAGTACAGTACTAGCGATAAATAAAGAGTTGATTTGATAATTATTTGTGAATTTGTGAGAGTAAACAGTAAAGTTAAATAAAGAAAGAACTTTTGAATTATATCTGAAATATTTTGTTTTAAATAACGAACTAAGGCCACGCTCGTAACAATATATAAATTAATTAATTGCATCTTCATTAGGTACTTGACAGCTAAACCAAATGTAAAAAATGTTACTTTTGTCCCCGGTCACCCCTACCTTAGAAGAGACTGTCTGGAAGCCAAAGCCAATTCACTAGAACTGTCTAGAAGTCAATTCATTGATCTGAATAATGAAGAAGTTCTACGATTTCAAGAGGTTAACTGCAAAGAACACGTCACGATTTTAATAGGTGAACCGTAAGCATAATTTTACAAAGTAAAATGTGCGGGCGGAAATAGTTGCCTTAACTTAGGATCCGACAAAAGCGTGAAAGAAAAATATACGGGGAGAAAAAAAAAGGAGTTGGGGATGAAAATTCTTATTTTTCGTATACTTTCGTTAGGAAGGAAATGCCCCCTTTATCCACCATTTGCACTTATCTCTTTTAAAAAAGACTTCCAAACTCTTTCGACATTATTATGCAAAATATTTCAGAATTTATAATTTCTTGTCCATAACGTGATAAATAAAGACTAGTAGATACACTGATGAAACGAAATTCTCTTTCTTATCTTAAACCTTTGTAAAAACCAGTAAAAAATCTAGAATTAGTCTAAGACCAATACTTATGATACCCTAGATCAGCGGTGGCGAACATTTTTATATGCGCGTGCTGCCAGAAAATTACAAATATTACTTATCGCGTTGCTGGCGTGCTAGACAGTTTTTAATTAAGAAAAAATGATAAAAAATTTACAAAAAATAATTAATTTACAAAAACTAAACTAAAACAAATATTTTGCTTTTATATATAATCATTTTACCTTGTAACTACTTAGTAACAATCTGTGGATGTACAAATAAATTTAGAAATTAAAAATACTTTTAATTTTCCAAAACATGGAGACTATGCAAAAATAGCAATATATTACTAATAGCAAAATTGACAGAACAAACATCATACCAATTAGTTTGCAGAAAAATCAAAAAAATTTAAGACTTGGAATTCATTTGTAAATTATAACAATCAATGGGATTTTTCTTGTTGTTTATTTGTAGACAAATATTTTATGTCAGGATGATATTTTGATACTTTTAATAAAACTCATGCTGCGCTGGATTCTTCAGTTATTCTATTTCTAAATTTGGTTTTTATAAAATTCAATTCAGAAAAAAACTGATTCACACGCATATGTTGAAGAAAAAATTATTTGTAAAGAATTTACTTGTGTTTGGAAAATATTTAAAATATTAATATAAAAATATATTAAAAATTTCTAGCTTTAATTATATCAAATATTATAATAATAGGAAAGTTTTGAAGGTGGGCAAAGACGTTAGTTACCGCCCCCTCTAACAACGTTCTTTATTTGGTGCAAATTTTATTACAGTTCCAGTGTATACTAGGCATTATATGTATATGATATATAACCTATTTATACTACATACCCTGAAACTAGAACCAGAATTGTTAAGAATAATTTGAATTTGAAACAAATGATTGTTAAATAAAAAGAATTTTAAATTCAAACAAAATCTAAGACCCATTATAGACCTTAAATGTCGTTTGAATCTCAAACTGTTTTAAAATAACATGAAAGTAAAAAATTATTTTATAGCACAGAAACACTTGCAATTTCAATATTGATATATAATATTCAGAGACACACTTGCGGTTTACGATACTAAGAATTTAATTAGAGAACTTCCATTTGGTTTATCACTTGATTTGGCATTTGACTTAAGAAAGTTCCGTGCACGTACAAAACGCGAGCAAATATTGTGAAAAATAAAAACGAAATAGACACTTTAATTTGACAAGTGTCAAATATTAAATGTCAGAAAAAGTTGTAGCCAACATTGTAGTATTAAATGTGGTTCTATAACTACGGTCATATTACAATAAACTCGTATACCGCGTACGTTTTTCGCAATCTCAATATTGAGTTCCAATATACTATATAATGAGTGTACACCAAGCGTATACCGAGCTGTTTCTCTACAATTCGATAATTTAGCGGAAATTTTAGTTTAATTAGCTTACAGAGGCTTACAGACTTAAATTTAATAGACTGTAAGCTGATTGACTGTATAAGTATAAGCACAATTGAAAGTATGATATCAGCAAAGCAGCAGTGCTAAGTATGGTGCTAAGTATGGTCTGAAAAAATTTTCAAATTCTTGTAATTAGATGTTTTCTCGTTTAATTATGGGTTCAGACGTCCGTCGTATTGCGGCCTCCTTAAAACTAGAACCCGGGGCAAGTGCCCCCCGCATGCCCCCCTATAGATCCGGCCCTGCTTATTACCACCTTACAGTTTCACATTTAATTCATTTAAGTGCGAACACAAGTCAGCAAAAACATGAGTTTTGAAATCCATTCAGTGTCCGTTAATTGGTTATATTTTTCAATTAATTTGTCGTTTTTTAAAAAAAGTCATCTAAACAATCAACGAATCTTTGAATAACCCTCGTACACTGAATTTACCTCAGTTAATAGTTGAGAAAATTTTCGTTTATTTAAATGGCGTGCAGATATAAAATTGACTAATTGTGTAACAAGAATTAAAATATCGTCCAGTGAATTTAAACGGGCTTGTGCAGACAAAGCCTGCTGATTTATGATGCAATGGAAACCCAGAATTGAATGTCCAACGAGCTGAGCTAACAAGCTCACAAACCCATTTACCTCTCCAGTCATATTGCGAGCACCATCAGTCGTTACACAAACAATTTTGAAAGGATCTATGTTTTTTTCAGCAAGTGCATTTACAACTGCATTATAAATATCTATTCCTTTTGTTGTTGTTGTTAATAATGTTAAACTTACCATTTCTTCGTTGATATTATATTCAACAGGGTAACGAATAAAAATTGCTAAACGCGCTGATCCAGAAGAATTTATGCCCATTTTTACTGGTGACTTATATTTGTAACCATTTCCAAGATCCTGTCTTTCACAGTGTTTCTAGCCAAAGGCATATCTTTTATTCTTTGGATGATTTTTCATTGTCTTCAAAATTTTCAAATAAAATTGGTGCGCATTTTAACCGTGCTTCTTTCATATATTCGCTATCACTAAATGGTTTTCAGTGCTTCGCAATTACATTAGAGGCAACAAAACATTCACCAATTATATTTGAACGACTATCGATAAATTTCAATAGAGATGTTGACTGAGTTTAATTTTTGAGGCCAGCCATTCCCTTTAACTCGTACACGAATTTGTCTATTTCTTTACTATTTTCGACACTCTCGTAGACCCACTTTTCGTCATCACAGCGAGCTGAAATTTGGCACAGGTTCATGTCGCGTGACAATTGAATCTATCAAAATTTGAACCGGAAATTTCTATGGAAAACCCGGAAAATCGGGAAAAATCATTTGAAAATTTGATTCGTGATAAATCCGTTTCAGGAAAAATGCAGAGTTTTCCGAAAAATTTTCCGGAATTTTCCGACTTTTCCGGAAAATTTTCCGGTAAATTTGTTTTCTAAATTATGCAGGATCAAGTTCCCTATCAACTGGCATCATTACTTCCTCACCGACAATGGTGAAAACTTGCAGAAAAAATCGAGGAAAATTCATGCAAAACGCTTTTCCGGAGTTTTTCCAACCAAGGAAGCGTTTGAGCGTTTTGCAACCTAAGACAAAGTTGTAGAGCGAAATGAGTTGCATAATAATTTTTACTCGAATAAATTTTTTGAAAAACTGGTAAATCAGTGTCTATTCAGCCGTCATAAAATTGTTTTAAAATATCTCCATGCAGCACGTAATAACAATTTAGTTAACGTGAAAAAGGCAGAAAATAAAATAAGTAAAAAACGAGTTTTCAAACAAAACTGAAAACAAAATGAAAAAGTAGAAAATAAACTTTTTTCCACACACAGAGGTGGACTCAGATTTTATTCGTTGACAATCACCGATATATTTCAGTATGATCAATCAGAGGTAACAAGCGATTTGATTGATGAAGAGAAAGAATATTCAAGAGAAATGTCTCAATCAAAAAATCTGAGCCCACCTCTGTGTGTGAAAAAAGTTTATTTTCTACTTTTTCATGCGGCTTGGCCGCTGTTTTGTTTGAAAACTAGTTTTTTACTTATTTTATTTAAGTTTAATTTCTCGAGCAATAAGTGGGTGTAACCGTGTAGCTTATGCTGAATTCTCTGATATTTTTGGGAAAAATGAGAGTTTTATTTGTTAAAATTTCACATCTCCTTTTAGTACGTTGTTCAATGCGACATTTATCTTTTTCTCAAAGGATTAATAGTAGTGTGACCCGATGTATATTCTTATGAACAGTTTGAAAGGATTTTGAAGGTATTCAAGAAGATTTTATCATTCGGGTAATCTTACATTCTCTCAATTTTCAATTTTTGTTTTTAATTCGCTGTCTCAGTTGCACTACAATAATGAATAGCATAGGTTTTTTCCGAAAGTAAATAACATTATTTGCTTCTTTCTAGAAAACAAGGAAAATTTCCAATTTTATACGGCTGTGTCCTTATTAGGTCATTTTTGACCTCCTGAACTATATGTAAGTACATGAATGTACACTTTGCAATGACTGAATTAAATCAAATTTAATAATAAATCGTTCACGTGCCAACTTCGTACGTGCAATGTCTGGTACGCGTGCCATAGGTTCACCACCATCGCCCTAGATGAATGTCCGTATGAAATATCGTATGGTCACCCATTTGAGCAATTTTGATTTTTGCAGTGGTTTTTCGCATATATTTCTAGAACGGTTAGTCGGACAATAAAAATGTCTAGGACTGATCGTTTTCACAGTATATGTAAAAAACCTAAATTTTTATATGGCAACAGCAAGAAAGGTTGCCAGATTTAGTCCATTTTTGAAATTTTATTTGTGATTACTATAAAAACATCATGTACCAAATTTCAGCTCTCTATGTCGACGCGTTCTCAGTCAGTGTCCAAATATATAGTGGAAAATGAAATTTTTGTATAACAACCCCACGAAGGAGTTACCCGATTTGTCTCATTTTTGAACTTAATTTTACTTCTTTTTTTCTAAAGTTTTCGAGTTATCGTGCGCACGGACGGACGGACGGACATGCAAAAATCAAAATAACTTTTAATATTATTCGTGGGTGTCCAATCCATTTTCCTCTACCATCATTATTTCTGTGCGTTACAAACGGAATAACAAACTTAGTATACATATCCTACAGATTTCATCTAGGGTATAAAAAACACTCGCCAGAATGATACATAAAAAATTTACCGTTTATATTTTCAAGATGAAATTCTTTAATTGATGAATAATTTCTGATAAAATCGTATTTTAAAAACTGAAAGAAAATTACTCGTAATATGTATGTTACATATGTTCTAGAGATGTATCAGTGTTCATACGGTGAATAGCCAACGGATTTGTGTTCCATCAGCGTATTAACCTTAAAGTGACATGATGAAGCTCAAAATCTTTTTATAACCTAGATGAAATATAAAGGATATACTAAGTTTGTCATTCCGTTTGTAACACCTCGAAATAATGATGGTAGAGTAAAATGGATTGGACACCCACGCATAATTTTAAGAATTATTTTGATTTTTGAATGTTCGTCCGTCTATCCGTCTGTCCGTCTGTTCGCACGATAGCTCGAGAACGCGTTCACTTAGAAAGCTAAAATTTTGTACACGGACTTTAAAAAAAAGTCAAATTAAGTTCAAAAATGAGACAAATCGGGCAACTCCTTCGTGGGGTTGTCATACAAAAGTTTAGATTTTTTATATATGTACTGTGAAAACGATCAGTCCTAGACATTTTTATTGTAACTAAAGAATACGAAATCCTGTAAAATTTGTTTTTTCTGTTTCTAGAAATATATTCGAAAAACCACTTCAGAAATCAAACTTGCATAGATCGGTGAACATACGGGCATTTATCTAGGGTATCATAAGAATTGGTAATAGACCAATTCTAGCTTTTTTACTTGTTTAATTCTTGCATAAACATAGATTGGATAAAACGAACAAGTGATAATTAATATTTTAATCATTTTTCAAGTCCGCAACAATTACAACGTATAAAGCCATTGCAGGTCGTGCGATAACAATTTGAAAGCGAACCTATCTTTTTAAAATACCAGATAATGTTCATTAGGTGCCCTCAAAATACATATATGTTATAATTTTTTTTTCCAATGATACGTGAATACAATTATTCAGAAATGACTAACAGCTTTGACGAGTCTACTTATTTATTAAAATAGCGCAATATTTTCTAGAGCGAACATGACGTTATTCTGTCTTTCCCCTTAGTAACGAATTAGCGATATATCCTACAGATTGGAGCTTTATAAACATAGCACCACAAATAATATAACATAAAGATGTCTCATGACCATACTTGGGTTGTACCAGAAAATTGCTTTGTGGGATTTGTTAGCAGAACCCGTGCGACCCCTTCTCAGAATTTAACAACTCCACTGCACATATCGCTCTCGGTCTAAAATTTCTCTGAGAATTTATGCTCTTGCGAAGTTGGATCGGAAAGATTCGCTACGAGCTGGCTGCTCATGAGAACAAAATAGATCTATACATATGAACGCGTACTAAGTATTTACTACACCACTTGACACCACCCAACTGCCTTCTGCGTTCATATGCATGGCTTTTGCACCTACACTCCGCTGGATGCTAAAAGCGAAGGACAGGACAACAATTGGCTCCAAAATATTGGAAAAAGAAACCATTCACCAATTCCTGGAATAAACTGTGACTACATAATCGAAATCCCTCAAGCAGTGGTTAATGGGGGTAACCTGATTGCATCGATCTACGGAGACAATATTCAGTGAGTGTCTGTTAAGGAGTTAGCGAAACGAGTTCCAACAAATATTCATATGCTGGAAATGAACAGGATAATCAATCCTTTGATGCCTGGAGATCCGACAATATACTATAGCGCAGATTCTGTCACCTCAGAAGATTCCAGCGATGTTTTGAACTTTTCAGCAGAGTTTCTTAATGAGCAAACGCCATCACATGTATTGCTGTTGAAGGAAGGAGTTATTATAATGCTTTGGCGAAATAGGAACCCAAAGAAAGGATTATGCAATGGCACACGTATGATTGTCAGAGAGCTTCACCGAAATATAATCAGAGCAGAGATTATTTTCAAATGTATTCGAGGTGAAATATTTCTTATCTCCCAAATGGATTAGGTGCCATCAGACACTACATTGCCATTCATATCCTACGAAGACAATTTCCAGTGATCCTAGTCTATGCGACAACGAAATCAACAAATCACAAGGATAATTTTTCGACCATGTTGGAATTAATTTAAACACTGTCGTTTCCTAACATTAAAAACTTTACGTGACTTTAATGCGATCCAAAGTACCGCATTAGATGAAAATTAGCATTCATCAAAACCAACAACAAGCAGAGTTGCTAAATGATGGAAGAATCTTTACAAGAAATCTGGTTTTCCATGAAATTTCTTAATAGTAATATGTATATGTAAAAGATGTGATCCAGTTCTAAGAACGGGTAACTTTAGCTAGTATGGACGTAGTTTTGGAATATTAACTGTTGTGCAAACATTTCAAAAGCTTCTAACAGACCTATTTATAAAAGATGTGTTTTAGCAGGTAAGAAAGGTATTAGTGGTGCTTTTCTCATACCATAAGCTGTAACCACGTGCTAAGAACTTCTCGAAAGAAACAAAAATAGCGGCAAAAATTTTTCATACAAATTGCATTAAAATATTGTATATAGGCCTGGTCTAAACAGAGTTTTAAGTCTGTTAGACGAGTAAAACCACTTCTGGTCGCTTTCACCTGGAAATTTTAAAAGCATTTCAAAATTTCGACCTATTTTCCATTGTAGTCATATCGGTTGAGCATATCATGACGTTTCAAGTATAGCTGCGTTAATTTTTTCTTCGGTTTTTGTTTGATTGAAAAACGAAAAGACCTGCACAGAGCTAACTGTCCCTTTAAGGTTGAACAAAAGAATTGTTAAGTTGTACTGAAAACTGATCACAGTCAAAATTATTGAACATGTTGAAAACCATGGGAATTCCACAGTTCGGCTTTTTGATATTTTGAGGCCAGCCCGTCCCTTTAACTCGTACACGAATTTGTCTGTATATTACTTTACTATTTTCGACACTCTCGTAGAGCCACTTTTCATCATCACAGCGAGCTGAAATTTGGCACACAGGTTCATGTCGTGTGACAATTGAATCTGTCAAAATTTGACTGGAAATTTACATGGAAAACCCGGAAAATCATTTGAAAACTTGGTACAAATTTGATTAGTGATGAATTCGTTTCAGGGAAAATGCAGAGTTTTACGATTTTTCCGAAAAAATTTCCGGAATTTTCCGACTTTTCCGGAAAATTTTCCGATAAAAAAGTTTTCTAAATTATGCAGGATCAAGTTCCCTATCAACTGGCATCATTATTTTCTCTCCGACAATGGTGAAAACTTGCAGAAAAAATCGAAAATTCATGTAAAACGCTTTTCCGTAGTTTTTGCGACCAAGGAAGCGTTTGTGCGTTTTGCAACCTAAGACAAAGTTGTAGAGCGAAATGAGTTCCATAAAGTTGCTTTTGTGGAAAATTCCATGGAAAACCCGGAAAAGCGGAAAAATTTTCATCGATATAATTAGTGATAAATCTGTTTCAGGAAAAATGCAGAAATTTCCAATTTTTCTGGAAAATTTTCCGAAAATTTCCGGAACTTTCCGACTTTCCCGGAAAATTTTCCGACAACAAAGTTTTATAAGCTATGCGGAATCATTTTTTTGCCGTCCTACTGGCATCAATACTTTCTCTTCAACAATCATGAAAACTTGCATGAAAAATCGAGGAAAATTCATGTAAATTTTTAAAAAAAAAAT
Source organism: Dioctria linearis (assembly GCA_963930735.1). NCBI lineage: Eukaryota > Metazoa > Arthropoda > Insecta > Diptera > Asilidae > Dioctria > Dioctria linearis. Next base: position 308,138,161 of record OZ005741.1, read on the forward strand.
CATAGTAATAGGAAAAGTCTGTAGAAAACATGGAAAATCGGGAAAATTCATGTTATATGGGATCAAGTTGGAATACAGGTAAAAGGTAAAAGGTAAATTTTTTGAAAAACTGGTAAATCAGTGTTTTTCAGCCGTCATAAAATTGTTTTAAAATATCCATCCAGCACGTAATAACAATTTAGTTAACGTGAAAAAGGCAGAAAATAAAATAAGTAAAAAACGAGTTTTCAAACAAAACTGAGGCCAAGCCGCATGAAAAAGTAGAAAATAAACTTTTTTCCACACACAGAGGTGGACTCAGATTTTATTCGCTGACAATCACCGATATATTTCAGTATGATCAATCAGAGGTAATAAGTGATTTGATTCATGAAGAGAAAGAATATTCAAGAGAAATGTCCCAATCAAAAAACCTGAGTCCACCTCTGTGTGTGAAGAAAAGTTTATTTTCTACTTTTTCATGCGGCTTGACCTCAGTTTTGTTTGAAAACTTGTTTTTTACTTATTTTATTAAATATCTAAACATATTTCCGGAACAACCTGTAAATGTACTTTATGTAGTGGTCCAGATCCACACAAGAAACTGGAAGCCCCCAAAAACAATAGCAATAAATTTAAATAATTTAAAAAGAAAATTAATTTATGAATTACCTGTGCGGAGGTCATAACGATTAAAGGTCGATGCTCACTTACCGGCACAGACAGGCAAAATATTTTTATATGAAGCCAAGTTAGCTAATTCACATTAACCAGGAGCGGCAGATACCGGCATGTAACGGAAACTTCATTGTCGGTTACGTTACTATCGGTGGCTAGAAAACAGACCGGCATTTGCCGGTTGCTGGTCTAGTTGCGAAATTAACATGGGATCACTTTTTTATTGTTTTCAATCGATATCTGCCTTAATTGAAAGTTTCCTTTCCATTTTATGTCGTTATATGTGCACAAAATATGCCGGTGCCTATCTGTCCCAGTTCGTACTGTGCCGGTAAGTGTGCATCGACCATAAATATCTAAAAATTGTGTTAGTTCAAATCTTACCTGGCCCCTATTACATTGACGTGTGAAATTCATTTTAATTACCTTATATTAGAAAAAATCAACTAAAAACTATACTGAAGCGTATAAGTATAATAAAATGCCAGGTATGAATAATATTGAATCTTTAAAAAGTTTTACATAATGAAAAGAAAAAATTAAAATATGTAATCAATTCTCGAATCGAACATATTAATATAGTTATAAAAAAAAAACGTGTGAACAAATTAAACTAAACAAGCAAATATGAAACAAATATAAATTCGAGGAGATCCATTCGGATATACCAAAAAAGACCATTGGAATATTCGAAAAATTAAATAAAAAGTTCCAAGCTAAAGTCGCTGGATATAAACAATCAAACACTAAGTGTGTGTTCACAGTATCGTTGTCCAAATTTCTTTTCGCGTTTGTCTATAATTGCTGTCTTCCATTGGGCATTTTGAGCTAAGTATATTCTACACAGGAATACTTATGTGGGAGTTCACAATGCAAAACAGCTAATATCATAATATGTCAATTGGACCGGTTCGAATTCTACATATAATCCGTGTAACTCTCAAAAGTCTTGTTCGATTCGAAATTTGAAATTTATAGATTCTTAATCAGAATACACCACGGAATTAATTTATTTATAAATTAGATTAGCGTTCTCTCTTAACGACACTATATTAAAAAGCGACATACATATATTATGTGCTTGTAAAAATAACCTGACATTTTACTTAATACATATATATGTATTTTTTTATATAATTAATTACATGTCTGCCCATAAAAAAAAAAACAGCAAAACAGTTAAACACATTTTTATAGCTAGCATTGCTACTAAATTTTCGATTTTTACTAATGTTATGTATTTTAGATTCACGGACGAAAATTAAAAAAAAAATTATTTGTGTGCAAAAAAAAACAACCATAATTTGAAAGCACTGTGTGATTTACTTTTTTATTTAACTTATAATTTGTGAATATGTTTGCATTTTTAATTCCTCGCCTTTTCAATAAACAGAAAAATTTAATCGAGCTATAAATATAAATGAAAGGCTTCGATTCATATTGAAATAAACACAAAATTATTTCAAAAGATTTACCAATATTTCTTGTAATTAATTTAAGATGAATTGAACAAAAATATTTTGAATGTGACAATAATAATAAGTTATCGGCAGAATAGTTGAATTTAAAGGAATTAATTATGAAATGCTATTTTAAAAGCGTTTAAGCTAAACAGTTTTCTTTTTCAATAATATTTTTTAAATCAAAATTAATATAGAAACATAAACACAATATATTTATATATTTTTTTTTCAAATAATTTTCGTGTTATTTTTGTGCGTTAATTTTGCCAAGAAAAAAAAATGAAAATTTTTCAAAACCAAGACCAAATCATGCTTATTGAAAATAGCGTCCAGTGTGTAAATTGTTTTTCCGTCACCAGTTTTTTTTTATATAATTTTTATTTGAAATTTTATTGTATAATTTAACAATATTATTAGAATTTCTATAAAGTAAAACCTACACCAAAAAAAAAAAAAATAAAAAATACATATATATGTATGTAAATAATAGGGACACTACTGATTTAAAAATAATTCTAGTAAATGTAACAAGTAAATAAATATTTTATGTGATTAATGAAGAAAAGTATTTATATTAAAATCAATTTAATTAAACTACCTTAATTGAGTATGAACCATTCGGAATATTTTGGCCACCGAACTTCACGTTTATATCGTATTCGCCAGGATCATTTAGAACATAGAATATATCAAAGAATCCATCCTTTTCGATAACGTCTATGTCAACGTCACTGGAAAGAGAAATAATTATGAAAATTTTAATTAATTCAAAAATTTATATTTTTTTAAAAAGTTTTATTAAATTTTGAAGGATACCATATGAGATGCAAGCACAGGCTTCTGTTATTGGATGAGGAATTAGAAGATAGATAAAAAGAAAACGTAGGAAATGCCAATTTATATTCAATTTGAATGGAAAAAAATACAGCAAAAAAAGTTTCACACTGTTCAGACGGGAAAGCATCGAAAGCATCGTACTTTTTACTTCAGGCAATATATTTCATCGGAACAGTATTCGTGACAGTATCGATACGGGTGAAAGATAGAAGAGGTAGAAGTTATAGTTAAATCAGATGGGGTGCGTCTTGACCATGATCTTGCCCATATTTGAAACTTGTACTCAAGTCACATAAAATAAATTCAGATGACACGAGAACTTGATGTCGCATGCAGTACTAGAGCAGAGTATACTTAATATCTGGTCCACAACACGTTTAGAAGTGTGCAAATGTTGTATTAATAGCAGTTTTGTATACATCTGATCGACCACCTCAACATGACAGATACATAATGTCTCACCTGCCATATAAAATTTGTATACTCTGGTCTGGTACTGCATATGACATCTAGTTCTTGTGACATTAATGCTAAAACTCATTTATGAGTGCAATTTTGTAAACATGAAAAAAAAAGCTTCATCATTTCTTCATAAAGTAATAAATGTTTACCTAAACCTGGTAAGACACCTTTCCATGTTATATTCATGGGACCATGGACTTCTGTATTAGTGATAGCATTAAACTTCTGAAACTACGACAAGATTGATAGTGTCGTGCCTCGATTTATTTGGTACACCACAAATAGGTTGACCCAAACCGTAGCGTAGCTCGCATTTGGTAAAGTAATTAACATTTCTGAAACTATTACCTCGCATGGATTTATGCTCCGACTGTTGATTGTATTGCCGTAAATAAGGATTTATATATATAACTAAGGGGAGCACGTCGGTATTGCCCAGCGATAATATAGATTCCTAGATTGGTGGGGGTAGGGTGGTTAGAGATAAATAATATCTAAGCTATTATCTGACTCGATCGCGTGATTCCGTACTCTAGGGTTTCACTCTGTGTCTGTATGTGAATGTGTGCGTGCATGTGTGAGCGTGCGTGCATACATTAATATGTGTTGGAGAGTGTAGTTTACTACGTCGACGCGTTTTCAAGCAGTGCCCAAATATATAGTAAAACACGAAATTTTTGTATGGCAACCCTACGAAGGAGTTGCCCAATTGGCTCCATTTTCGAACTGTATTTGCAATTTTTATGAAAACGGTGTCTACAAAGCTCTAAGCCTCGGCGCCTTCTCAGGCAGCTACCAAGTATATTGTGAAAAACAAAAGTTTTGTGTGGCAATACCAAGAAGGGTTAACCCGATTTAGTCCTTTTTTGAGATTTTAATTACCATTGCTATGAAAACACCAAGTACCAATTTTTTTGTATGCCAATCCTACGAAGGAGTTGCCCGATTGGTGCCATTTTTGAATTTAATTTTTTTTAAAAAGGGCCCGTGTACACAAATTCAGATCTCTACGTCGACGCGTGAGTCAGTGTCCACATATAGAGTGGAAACCTGAAGTTTTCTATGGCAACAACAAAAAGGGTTCTCCCGATTTGGTCCATTTTTGAACTTGTATTTGCAATTTTCATAAAAACGCCGTTTAGAAAATTTGAGTTCTTCACGTCGACGCGTTCTCAGACAGGCTCCAAATATATAGTGAAAAACCAAAGTTTTGTATGGCAACATCAAGAAGAGGTTTCTCGATTTAGCCAATTTTTAAATTTTATTTACTATTTCTATAAAAAAAACCACGTACCAAATTTCAACTCTCTAAGTGCACTCGTTGTCAGGCAGTGTCCAAATATACACTAAAAATGAAATATTTGTATGGCAAACCTACGAAGGAGTTGCCCACTTTAAACCATCTTTGAAGTTGTATTTGCAATTTTTATGAAAACGCCGTATACAAAATTTCAGCTCTCCGGGTCGAAGCATTCTCAGGCAGTTTTCTAGACCTCTACCACAGCGCCATTTATCGTGTCCAAAACTATCCTATCTTTCAAGCTGGAATCATCCAAAAACATGCACAAAATTTCATTGAAACGGTTAAGCGGTTACGGAGACTGTGTCTGTATGCATGTGTGCTTGCGCGTCTATGAGTGTGCGTGCATACAATCACATTTGTGGGAGAGTGTAGCTCTCTAAGTGGACGCGTTCTAATGCAGAGCCCAAATATATAGTAAACACGAAATTTTGGTATGGAAACCCTACGAAGGAGTTGCCCGATTGGTGCCATTTTCAAACTATTTTTGCAATTTTTATGAAAACGCCGTGTACACCTCCACCTCGAAACCTTCTCAGGCAGCTAAAACAAAAGTTGTGTATGGCATCACTACGAAGGGGTGACCCAATTTAGCCCCCTTTTGAAATATTACTTACCATTTATATGAAAACACCACTTAATTTAATATTTCTTTAAGAAAATCCACAAAATGCTAGCTCTTTACGTCGACGCATGAGGCAGTTTCCAAATATACAGTGAAAACTTAAATTTTTGTATGGCAACACCAAAAAGTGGTGTCCCGCTTTGGTCCATGTTTGAACTTGTATTTGCAAATTTTATTAAAACGCCGTGCACAAAATTTTAGCTTTCCACGTCAACGCGCTCTCAGCCGGTTTTTTAGATCTCGACAGCAGCGCCATCTATCGTGTCCAAAACTCCTACATTTCAAGCTAGAACCAACCAAACACATTCACAAAATTTCATTGGAATCGGTGATACTAGATTTTTATATATTAAGATTAAGATAAATCGATTATTGCTGGGAGACATGACAATAGTCTCCAAACCAACACAGAGCCATAACTATTGGGATCACCATCAAACGGCAATACCAAGCTTTCTGGTACGCGTATTGATAATACCAAGAAAGGTGATCACGTCGAAAGCTAACAAAAATATAAAGCTGTTGTTGATCAGCAGAATGCTCTGAAGTAAATAGAATGAAGAATAGGTCCTAATATGATACCAACGAGGTTTAAAGGAGAAAAATTGTCACGACTAAAATTAGTAAGCAACCGGTAAGAGGGTAGCCACATCAATAGCCAATTATGTGGTCCAATCGAAACTAATCCTAAACGATAGTAGAACGGTGTATTATATGACCAATTAGTTTGTAAGCACACTTTTTCGCACACGCGTATGCTATTGCTGCAATTGGTTTTGACTTTGTCAACTATTTAACATGCTTCTTCACGGCCGTTGGCGGCTAATACATAATTTTTGTCATTAGATAAATGTGGAAGGCTCTGGCTTTTTCAATAAATATGTTCGTATAAACCTATTCACAAGCGGGGTAATCCCAGATCCATCATTAAATGGCTGAGCCAGACTTTTTATATAGAAGATAATGAAAAATAAGGGATATAAAATTTTAAAAGAGTGGACAAATGATCCGTTCCTCTAAGAAAGTATATCATAGTGGGCAGTTCAATTTGAATTTACCTACAAAGAAATTATAATATTCACAATAAGAATATTTATACGCATGAATCTTCCCAATACAGCATTGATCCAAATATTCTTAATAACTTTTTCGCAAATTGTTCTATTAACAGCTCAGTCCAATCTGATTCGCCTGATCCTAATTACAATTGGCATCTCAATTGATGGTTTTGCTTTTATATGTGACGATAGTATCGAGGTTTTAATCCAGGTGATTTATTCTATCAAGTTATTTCTAACAATTGTAGCAACGTACACAGCTGTCCCATTGGTCAATGTGTTTAAATTTTGTATTACAATTTCTCTACATATATCGTATTATTTGAAAAAAAAACACTTATCCTTTTCATCGCCAAAAATAACTCTCTCTCACTTACACGTGTTAGCGTTTTGGAAAACATCATGTACAAGTAGATAGTTTAACAAAATGGCAATATGCCTTGCGTTCTAGTTACCGTTGTGATACTGACCTCTTAAATATGCTTTCAGACATTCACCAGAAAATTGACAATGATTATTTGACCATACTGGTTTGTATTGAACTTAACAAGACTTTCAGTAAAGGCAGGTTTCTATTCGCCACTTATGAGATTAATTGACAATTTCCTTTCAAATTAAGTAGTTGGTTCGGAGATAATGAAATGCGCCAATATTTCACGAGAGTGGATCCTATTATGAATCCAACCTTGAATATATTCTGACATTATATAAATGACAGTGACAAATCAACTCTTTTGCGTTCTAATCTAAATAATTATCCTCTTGAATATGTTGACTGCAACTTAGGTGTGGTACTGATCTCAGCAATCAGCTGCTCTGATTTGATTATTCACGACAACCATTGGCGTAACTAGGTAGGGGGCAGGGTGGGCTCACCCTCCTCCAGAATGCGGACTGCCCCCCCCCCCTCCAACCCTTCCACAACAGACAATTTTGAAAATATACAAAAACACATTTGTTAATTCATATAATATTAGACCTAATTAAATTGAATCCGTTCGGGTCGGAATCGAAAAGGCTTTAGCGAGTTCTTTTCTTCAAGAAAACCTATTAACATCTTTTTAATATTTTTAAAAACTATTCTGAGATTGCTCTGATTCCACTGAATTTTGACAAAGGCGTGACCGTAGGAGAAATCATGCAGAACTATTTTGGCAGCTTGTGCGAAAATTTTAATTGATAACAGTTGATATCAATGAAATTTTGAAAATCTCATAAGACTTTGTTTAATTTTAGGGAAAAAAAGCTTTTTAAAGCTTTCTCGATTCTAATCGCAACAGATTCAGTAATATGGCTGATTATCGTTATAAGGAAGAAATATTTACTGTGCCATTAAAACTTCAATAATATTCTTAATACGTTACATTATGGAATAAAACTGTATTAGCACTTTAGACAATAAATATTTCGGGAAACCGAGAAATTCACAAAAAACCATTAAATTTTTATAGAACTTACTCGAGTCTCGAAAAGAAGAACTCAACCGGGGAAACCAAAAGTCTTTCTTCTGATAAAGTCCACTCTGGGTAAAAGTAATTTAGTAGACTAGACTTTCCATCAGATACGAAGCCAAGCTCATCCGAATATTGGAAGATAACTTATTTACATCCAAGTGATGGGCAACATTATCCATAACTTCAAAAATAGGTTTGAAAATCTACCTTTGGCACAGTCAGTTGACTCATTTATAAAGTTGTACCTGAAACATGGAGAGGCATTTGTAGAAAATTAAAAAAATGTTTTCAATGTAGACATTTGAACCTTACAGGCTGAAACAAAAATATTAAATATGTTCCAAACCAAGAGCATTGTAGTAAATTTGGAAAGACTGAAAACAGAAATTAATAAAGACTTCTGTGCAAATTTATACAAGTAGCTGCAAGCAAGAGCAACTGCTTCAGGATAGGTTTTCGAACATGGCACTCATCATAAACATTGAAAATGACATAATTAAAAACAAACTAACAGCACAACATGTGCTAAATAAGTTTGTTGAAAAAAAACCGTAAACTAAAGCGTATACAGTCTTTAACTATCTCTTAGTGCTTAATAAAAACGTAAATAATTGATCTAAAATGTGTATTTAACTTCAGCTGTACATTGGTACTTAAGTATTAGTACCAGTACCAGGGCCTGAACTTAAATGTTGCTTAAGTACAAGTACAAGTACAAGTTCCGCTACTGGTACTAAACAAAATTCCCAAATACAAGTCCTAATAATGGTACTTAACGCAGTTCCTACAAATACTGCCATAACGCGAAGTACTTCAGCTCTGGTAAATTATTTAAATACGTCTTCTAATAATAGAGGTTATCTGCATCATGACAGTGCCTCAAGAAATCTTACCTTCAGTAAAATAGAAAAAAAATTAGCGACATATATGAGTAACTGTAGGGCAGAAATTGACATGCTGAATTCATATCCTTTGTTCGTAAGGTTGGCACTCAAATGCCACAATCCGCTCTCTTCCTCCGCACATGTCAAGCGTTTATTTTCATATGTGAGATTTGTTTTGCTAAAGGCAAACTCAAATACTGTATGAACGACTACCAAAATTATGTTGAAATTAAAACAGCAAAAGCTTATACGATATTTTATGATATTTCGTAAATGGTAACCTCATCCAGTTATTTAACTGGTTATTGATTTTTCAAAATTTCTGATTTGAGTATTCGAAAGTTTCTGAACCTTATAAGTACCAGTAACAGTACCTGGACTTGTACTTGAAAATTTTTAAGTACCAATACCGGAACTTGTACTTAAAAGATTTGTACGAATATTTGAAATAAATACTGGGCACTAGGCAGAGCGTCACTATCATATCAGTTTCGTTTATGGAACTTGAGGATCCTGATTTATTTTTCGTAATTCGTGAGAGAAGCAAATTTTATTTTATTTTTCAAATAAACCCTACTTCCTATTATTTAAGAAAAATTTAAATCGCGTTGCATGTTTGGAGTGGGAATAGATGAGAATCGCTTGGGTTCATTAGGATCAATTCCCTAATTACATTATGTACTAATCTATTATCGCAATAGTTTAAATGTCCGACTAAAACTATTTCGTAAATACTCGACGCCGTTGGTCTCGATAAGCAGTAAATATCGGTCGGTCACCGAATGTTGACTGACTAGTTATCCAAAAATTGATTGAATGCTGTTGACTTATACTAACTGAGACGAGAATTATAATAAAGAATGGGAAACAATTGAAAACTGTTCATTGTTCTTTTGATTTTAACATCGCAACCTCGACAAAGACTGCCATATCTCAAAAGCTTTTCTTATTAAAATCGCCGCGAATGTGCACACATACCTACATTTGCAGTAAATTAAAAGTTTTTTTGCTTTCTTGGGAGCGGAGTATAGGTTTCACGTAAGAAGACTACATATTACAAAAATAGTGACGTGAGTCTGCGACTTGTCAAATGTGAATTATTTTATGAAGAATTTCTTTATTTTGTGCAGAGCTATTTTAGCGGAAATTATGTTCTAGAATTTGGATTATGTTTCTTGTGGGTTTTGTAACTTATAGACTCTCTGTACTCTCTGTAACTTTAAAAACTTTATGTTTTTTTTAATCTATGCAATTTTCATTGGCTCTAGGCATCTTGTAAGTGCTCAGAGCAATACATAAAAAATGTCGGTCAAAAGCTGCGAATACTCATGACCTGGAATACTTCACAAACAATTTTTTTTTTAAATCCGTCCTAGTTACGCCAATGACGACACCAGACAAAGTTTATTACATATGGACCGTGTCGTAATATGAACAGATTTTATATCGATATCAACTAAAAATTACAAAAACAATGTACCTACTTGTAATGAAGTCAAATGTCATTCATTCAAAGTCTGTAGGACTATTTTTCATATTTTAGAATACCGTGGATCTGCTCCTAATGTGGCAAAAATTTAAAATTGCATAAATCACTGATCATGCGATATATATGGAGAGCCATAATCTTGAAATTAATGGAACTAACTTAAACTGAATAAAGAGAAAACACAAATTCATTGACATCATCATACTAATTTACGTAATTTTTCTACTTACCTTCCCGTTTGAGAGGTTATTTTACAAGTGACTGCACCATTACCAGCTTCCCTAGCGTCCACACTCATGTGACTTTTATTTCCAAATGGCAACACTTTCGGAGTTTCTTCAACAAATTTACATTTTTTGGCCTCTCCAGTTGGCTGAGCTTGAAGAATAAATGGTGATCCTTCTACATCTTTACCGCCATACTTAATGCTAACATTGTACGGACCACACTCATCCGGAACGAATGTTACTGCATAAGTTCCATCTTCTACTAGTTCCATTTTTGGTACTAGTGGCTTTCCTTTGGGATTCTTAAATAAATCAGTTGAATATATTGAATTTATTTAAAAAAGTGACATAAATCTACCTTTATTGTTACGTTAATATCAGCTTTACCAGCCTTTTTAGTATCTATTTGGAACTTGGCTGGCAATGATGCTGGTAATTGCTTCTTCTGGGCATCTCCAAGAACCTTGACATTCTTTGTTTCGAATTTCGGAAAGACATTCATCACAAATGGGCTAAAAATTTTATTAAATATTTATTCGCGTAAATATTTAGAAAGAGTTCTTATACCTGCATGGGACTTCTTGATCCGCAAATTTCACTTGGGCAGTCAAGACTGATCCTTCTTTTGTTGGAATATAATGAACAGCATATATTCCTTCACCTTTATCCTCGACTCTTAAATTTTCAACAGGTATACCATCAGAATTAGTAAGTTTTACTGCAATACGACCGGGCCCAGCATCTGATACATCCACATTAAAATAAGTAGGAACAGCTTCTCTAACGTCTCCATGTTCAATACCAGGTCCATAAACTTTTACCTTATTTGGTTCCGTACTTTCTTCCACAAATACTTTGAATGGTGATCCTGGTATATGCTTATCGGCAAATCTAATTGTAATATCATAATCTCCTGGTTCTGTAGCGTTATATTCGACATCACAGCTACCATCGCGATTATCTGTACAACTCATTTTAGCTTCTGAAGGTCCTTCAATTGCCAAAGATAGTCCTCCTTGTCCAGCTCCCTTTGTTTCTACTGTAAACTTATTCAATTGTCCCGTGTAACCCTTTTCTAAACCTGGGCCGTATGCTTTACATCTACTTGGATCACAGCCACTTTTAACGTGAACAACAAATGGAGATCCTGGTACTGGAACGTTATCATAAAGTAATTCAATTGTATGACGTCCAGCCTCAAAAGGTGTGTACATAATTCGGAAGACATCATTATCTAGTCCGGGAACTATTTTGCTAGGCACTATATTACCTTTAGGATCAAATATCGAGCAGGATAGTTTACTAGAATCAATGTTACTTCCAACTTTGCTCATATCAACTGTGAAATCTGTTGCAGCGTTCATTATGACACCTTAAACAAAATTTAAAAATTAATTATTTTTAAATTCTATTTTATATTCTAGTGATTTTGTTAAGTGTTAAATTGGATAAAGACAACTGTAACATTAATGAAATTATGATAACATGCAAAACACAGTAAAAAGAGGAAAACTTAAGGCTTCAACTATTCAACTTTTTATACTAAAATTTCAAAACTGCTTTCGAGTATTAGTAGAACTAGTTTTAAGCAAACTGGGAATATAAGAAAAAAAAACTTGAGGAGCACTAGACGTTTGAAAGAGAGCTGAGGTTAAATTTGCAAGTCAATTTGTTATTTAAAAATTACAATAAAGATATAAAGTAAGCAGCGCAAAATTATTCTTATTGTTTAAATACAAATTAAAACAAAATTTCGGCCATTCTGAATTTGAATTATAAGTGATTGGGTAACGAGTGAATTCTGATTTATTTCGATCTGCGTTTTTGCCAATTTTTCCACAGAAATGAAATTTTGTAATTCCAAATTGACATTATTTAAAATAACATCATCTTACTAATTTTGTTTTTCATGCTTAGCAACAGGTTTCATAATTATACGAAAGATGGTGTGTATTAAGTTCTCTTAAAGAAAGCGTAATCTAAGCAGAGGTCAAATCGAAGTAAGAGTCTTACTAATTTGAATCAGATCATTAGTAAATTTAATATGGTTGGGATGAATTTTGAAAAAATTCGCCCACTCGATGTTCCAATGCCGTCTCTAATGCTGTACTTATATTTGGGGATAATATCTTCCACGATATTTAGGTTTTAGATTCGATCCAGTTCAACTAGTATTATCAGTGTCGTTGTTAGTGCGTAGCGTAGCATCTGTCAGTTGTCCAAGATGTCAAAAATATCCATAACTAAGTAAATGGAATAAAGATAGTAGTTTTATTCTCTGGATAAAAGACTATAGATTTTACAAAATAATACATCAGGACCTAGTTTGTATGTAGACCGTAAGACATAATACCTATTATGGCTTCATAATTATTACTCTTCCAAATTAATTGTAGTCCGAAAATCTATATTTTCATGTCTGGAATCTAGGTCGGAATATTTTTTTTTGTCCATTTGATGTAGGTACATTTTTTTTGTAAACAAACTTCAAATGACTCTCATAACTGATAGGTACCTATCCTGTTTTCCAAAAGGCACTCAACCGTATAGAAAGTAGAAATCTGTATGTCAGTCTAATTGATTTTAATTATTTTTCACACAAAATTCAATTCTGGGGACAATTGAAAACTTTTTTCGTCTCGTTGCACGAAATGCAAAAGGAGTCCGACGATTTTTCAATTAAAGTTTCTCAATAGCTCTTAGTTGACCAAACGAAATTGGTGAGTTTAAAGATAAAAAATATTATGAATGATACGGCGACGGGAGTCAAGGGAATATGATCTTGTTATCAGTGGGCGCGTTTAGGCGGAGACCAAACCAGTTTGGAAGAAGTGGTAGCGTTTGGTCACAACCATGTAAAAACACCAACCATTCCGGTATGGTTTGTAATTATGCGGAGGAAAAATCGGTAATTTTGACCGATAGGATGAGTTTTTTCTTTGCCATCGAGATTGTACCGATTACCGGCTAGCAGCAATAGTATGGCAATTACTTCTTCCAATTTGTCATCCTGATCTCCACTACCGATGTAGCTGTGACTGTCGAATGATCGGGATATTAACTAGTATTGTTTTATTCATCACGCTATGCTGATGACTTGGGCTTTGGGTGCCTGAATTTTTCCCTTGTATCGTTGTGTGCAGCTATTGTTCTGATATTTTTCTTTTTATTTTGTCTGCGTACATGAAGAATTTTCCATAGATTTCTGCAACATTTGCGAATTAAGATGCAATCGAGGTACGGTGTACTGCCATTAATCTCCAATTAATTAAATGAAATAAAGGTTTCTGATGCTGATACAAACCAATATCACGTCTCGAGTTATAGCTTGATCCATGTGGTGATTTAATATTATAGATGGATCGTTATATATACGTTAGGGCGTCCCAAAAAAAAACTGCAGTGATTGTTTCTTACGCATACCCTCTTATTTCCTTTGCCTTATGTCAAAACATATATGTATAAATAAAATTTTGTGACATTTGGACCACGGGAACCTTTGCCGACTTGCTTCGACATATATGCATGCTTCGACATACATACTTAGGTGAGCGTGCGCTTTGGTGTTGATGAGCACATTAGAGCGAGTTGAAACGTATTGTTTTTGGCTTATTAATATGTCGGGAGAATTGTGTAGTTCTAAAAAGAATATATTTTTAGTAGGAGAAACAAAACATCAAATAAGAAGGTCTAAACTTCCCTCCAATGTACAAATCCTAGCTGTTTTGTTTTATAATATCAGAGAAGTGAAGTTAATAATGAATGAAAGTGCACATCTTGCTATTCGCGAATGTATGATTTTCTGGGAAAAGGCACGGATTCCTACTAAATCTTTACCTAATTGCGTAAAGAAACTTGTTGACTTGTACCAGGTTTGCAGAGACTTGCAAAAAAAAAAAAATGCAAGCGGCGCCAACAAGAGTTTTCAAACAATTTGGACAATTTGTTTGATATTTCACACGCCGATCCGCGAATTAGGCCTATTGAAGAAGAAAACCGGCGCGTCAAATATATTTCTTTTTCATCTTCGTATGAACCTTTGCAGGATGATTTATCTTCTAGTTCCGAAGAAAATATGGGCCCACAAGATGATTTTTCAACTATGATCCAGAGCACACAACCTGGGACTAGTAGAACAATGATGAGGAACAATTTCATTACTCCTAAATTGGTAGCTGCATTAGATCGGTGTCAGTTAAGTACGGAAGACTCTGTTTTCATTCTTGAAACTACTATCGAGGCACTTGGGCATAATATTGACGAATTTCCGGTAAGTAAGTTTTCTATCCAACGAATCCGCATAGAAAAATGAAAAGAACGTGCAGAAGCCATAAGAGTGGATTTCCAAAATGAGGTACAAGACGTAATTATGGCATGGCAAACTGTTGCCTGCTCTAGATGCTCGAAAATCTTAAGAAGAGCGCCTTTCCATAGTGATTTCATTTGGTGAGAAAGAATAGCTCATTGGTGTCCCCAAATTGGATAATTCTATTGGCAAAGAACCGGCCAAGGCTGTATGGAACGCGATCGTAGATTGGGATCTAGCCGATTAAATGCAGATTTACTGTTGTGATACTACGGCTTCGAATACAGGTCGTATCAACGGTGCTTGTGTGCTCCTGACGCAAACACTTGAGAGAGAAGTGCTTTTGTTTCCTTGCCGTCACCACGTTTACGATCTGCTATTGAAAGGTGTATTTGAACCGAAAATCAGCCAAGTGACAACTAGCACCGATATTGCAATCTTTAAAAAGTTCAGAAATAACTGGAGAAAAGTCGACCCTGTACATATCCAATGTTATAGGGAAAAGATAGAAACGTTCCTAACGGTCTCTGAGTTAGAAGATCTACTTAAATTCTATAGCACTAAATTGAACAAAAAAATAGTCAGAGATGACTATCGAGAGTTGCTTGAGTTCTCTATCATATTTTAAAGCAGAGACACAGAAAAGAAATTCAAGATTAGGCCTCCAATTGCCCTTCACCAAGCTCGTTCGATGGCAAGAGCGATTTATTCCCTAAAAATGTCGTTACTAAAATTACCAGCAAAGACAAGGCGTCACTACTAGATGTCTGTAACTTTATTGTAACATGCTATGTTAAGCCATGGCTTCAATGCATTTTGGCAGTGAAATCACCTCACCAAGATTTGTGCTTCCTAAAGTCAATGAAGGCTTACGAAAAAGTTGACAAAAGTATCTCGAAAGCAGCTCTGCAGAAGTTTAGTCAGCGTTTATGGTATTTGACAGATGAAGTAGCTATTCTGTCCCTATTTGACGACGAGGTGGACCTAGAAACTAAAGTTAAAGTGGGCAAATTTAAGCAAAGAAAAAGTCTTGACCCATGAGAATCGGTACATTCCATCGAAGGAGGAACTTAGTGGTTCTTTGTATGGTTAGTAGATTAATTTTTATTTCTATTTTTCTGCTCATACTTATGATCAAGATAACTATTATTTTTTTGTTTCAGATAAAAATGTAGACGATTTCGAATCGGCCAAAAGCAAGTTTTTGTTCGCTCGTCTCAAAATTGATGATAGCGCTTTCTCCAAGAAAGCCTTTCTTCATGGGATACTTCGACTTCGTTTCTAGAAGCCAAAAAGACTGTTTCAACGCTCAGAGTAGTAGGTAAATGACACAGCCAGAAGAGTTCAATATTATCTGAATTAGATTTAAATTTGATCATTTTTTATTCGTCTACCCTTCTTCCGAAATCATTTTTAATCGCCAGTTGATTGTTCATAACATACAGACATTCTTCTACCGCAAGCCCTGCAGATCGAGATTTTTTGAGCTCTTTTGTGAATCTTTTAATTTACATCAACTAGTGGATATACCAACGTCAGCTCATGATGGAGTTGAGAGAAAAGCTTCTTTGTAATTAGGCAAGTCTTAGTCAGTATCTTAGTAAGATTAGCCTGGACCATCTAACCATTTTAAATAAAAGCTGCATTTCTATATTACTAGCCACTCAGGCTCGAAATTTCACTTGGAAATTTTTTCATTTGCACCACCAAATTATCTCTTTAATTATCAACAAATTGCAATTACTCAGGTTTTGTTTTCGAAGTCTTAATATCAAATTAATCAAATAATAAGAAAGTATGTCTGCACCCTATCAATGATCGATAACATGGCATCCGGTTGAACCGACAGAGCTTGGCTCACCTAACTTTCCAGTTGAGCCAAGTCAGTTTGTTCTTATAGAATGTTGAAAATGTAGTGTTCATAATCCGTCGTTCGGTGTGAGCCCTCACCAGAGGCAGATACCAATACATCATAGTATGCCACATTAAACTTTTGCCAAAAATTCAGGTTATGATTCCAGGCGGGAAAAATCAATGACTCTTTAAAGATTTTCAAAAATAGGTTTATCTTTAAATTTCAATATTAATTAGAAATTACATATAAAATTTGACAGGAATTTTATTTTAATTTACAAAAACTTTGAGTAATGGATTTTCGAAAAATTCAATTACAGACGAATGGTTATACCGTTTGCCTTGGATATTAGTCCATTTAAAAAAAATACACCTTCGAGTTAAAGAAACAATTATTTCATAGACTGACATGCGACCGAATATGAAAAATGTGTTACATGTCGATACGGTTTCCGGAAAAAGAACTGGTATGATTGGGGAAAAATGATTCTGTTATGCGTTTGGTGGAAACGCCATTCATTACGAACTACTAATAAGTCGGAAACAGACATCCTCCTCTAAAGTTCATTAAGTAACTGAGAAACTTAAAGAATAAGCGCCTTGAGTTCGTCAATAGAAAAACTTGTTGTATACAACAGCCGTAGACTTTAGATCACACAGGCCGGCCACACAGGTGCACACATTTCGGAACAAGGCTGCATCTTTCAGGCTCAACATATCTTGCACCAATGGAATTCAATTTTTAACGGAGGGCAAATAACGAAATTGGAAACAACAAGTGACAACAAGATCTAAGATGTTTTTTCTAGTCTCGTTTAAATCTATGGGCAATAACAATAGTTATGACTCATCAGTTGTTCAACATTGTACAATAAATTGTTAATTGTTAATACAATGTCATATTCTGAAATGTACTTCGCAATGATCTTAGATCTGAAATTGAATTGAATTAATATCTAGACCGTAAAGAACTTAATAATCCATACATGGACTTTATTTTTTAATAAGCAATTGTATATGGGTTACATATCAACTTGAGCAAATATTTCCAGCTATTTTAAAACAAAAAAGCGCCGCAGGAAAAACAACGAAAACTTTGATTAATAAATTTAACAAAAAAAAACAGCCAGGAAAATGCATATGTAGATCCTTCACTGCGAATCTGAATGCAATAATTATGTAAAACGAAAAGGGGCAAAAGGCACAATAAAAACGCGCATGCGGGTTACGTTGCTCCACTCATTGCTACATCGTAAATTATAAGCAAGCATCACACACTACCATCAAACGGCATCTACCATGAGGCTGTATCCCCATTCCAGAAACACGAATTTTATTTAAATTAGGTTGGGGTACTATGACCGCCTGAAATGGTGATCCAGCGATGTGGTGATCATTAAAAGTTATGTTGACTGTGTAGTCGCCAACTTCTGTTGGTAGATAGGCGACATTACAAGTTCCATCACCGTTATCACGGCAATTTATCGCTGCTTCACAAGGACCTTCAACTGTAACACCAAGTCCACCTTGACCTGCTCCTCGAGTATCAATCATAAATTCAGCCGGTTGGCCAACAACGCCACGCTCTAGACCAGGTCCAAATGCATGAACCTTATTTGAATCGCTTCCGGTTAAACATTGTAATCGGAACGGTTGTGGAGTTATTGGAGTACCCCCGAAGCAAACACTAAGCAAATATTCCCCTAATTGAGTAGGGGTGAAATTTACTAAGAAACCCTCAGCTGTTGGTATTACATGAGCTTTAATTTGGCTTCCAGATGGACTTGTTATTGTTACAGCTAGATCCGCCTTAGCGAGACCATTGGTAATAACACGAAATTGTTGAAGGCTATTTACAGGTGCAGCTGTATTTTTTTTTTGTATACGTGTATAATAGTTAAGTATGTTCCATGAGAATAATAAGAGAAAGTACATAGGAATTGTAGTCTACTTACTTGGCTCCAGACCATCCACTTTAATTTTAGATACGTCAGCTGGTTGAGTGACAAATACTTTTGGTGTTAATGGGACTTTTAAGCCACCATACGTCATATTGGTGGTAAATGATCCTACTGTCGGAGGAGTAATTTCTACTGTGTATGTGCTATCTTCATTATCAATGATGCGAACAGGAACTTCTGCTACAGTATCATCATGGATGACATTCACTTTCAGTTCACCATCACCAGCATCCCTGGCATCGACATTAAAATGTGTCGCAGTATTTGGTCTAACACCTGGTTCCAGCCAAGGACCAAACGCTTGAACCTTAGATGGATCCAATGGAATTCCAACATATACTCTGAATGGAGAGTTCGGAGTAGCAACACCGCCATAGTTAACTACGATAAGAACACAATTATATTAATTTTTTTTTAATCCAATTCAAAAATCAATACCTTCCACAGTGTGTGGTAGTCCCTGGGTTGGTGTGTAAGTACATATCTTTGTTCCATCCGGCTTTTCCTTTATAGAGGCAGGAACTTTAGCAGCATACACGTCCTGAACAACAACCTCTAGAGGGGCAGACCCCGCTTTTGATGTATCGATGGTAAAATTTGTTGGTTCGCTAATGGTTACGCCATTCTTTTCCACTCCTGGTCCTGATATTTTTACCAGTTCCGGATGAAAATCTGTTCTAGGCAGAACTTGTGCAATATGTGGACTTTTAGGAATATCTTCATTGTCGCAAAGAATATGCACAGCATATTCACCCACAGCAGTTGGATGATATTTAACTAGAGCTGAACCATCTCCATTATCATGACATTCTATTTCAGCTTGGGAAGGTCCAGCCACAGTAAATCCAAGTGCGCCTGTTTCACCATTTGTTTCAACAACAAAAGCGGCCGGATAACCGACTACACCTGCTCTTAGACCTGGTCCATAGGCTACAATCGAAGATTCTTTCTTCGGACCCACATTAACTTCAAACGGACATTTAGGAATTTCTTGACCACCAAAAGTAACCATAACAACATATCGCCCTTCTTTAGTAGGAAAGTAATGAACTTCATATGTGGTTCCATCAACTTTTGTTATAATCGCATTTTGACTTGTTCCGCCGGGACCAATAATCCGAACCTCTGGTATACCTTCGCCGGCACCATCTGTATAAATTTTGAAATCTGCATCATCGGTTATTCGAACACCTTGTCCCTGCAAGCCACGGCCACTTGCACGAACTTTTCGTGCATCAGATACTGGAGCTACTTTTACTGCAAATGGACTATTTGGAATTGGATTTCCAGCATAGAATACATTAACAGAATGCAGTCCGGTCAGATGGGAAACATATTCACATCTCCAAACGTCTTTTTCAATTTGCCGCAACTTTGCTGGAACTGTAGTTTTGTGATTTGCTGGATCAATAATGATAACTTCTGGAACACCACGTCCAGCATCTACAAAAATAATAAAGGTTTTGATACAAAGAATAAAAAAAAATAAAAATGCATTACCTTTAGTATGTATATCAAAGAATGTAGGTCGATTTACGGAGACGCCATTTGTTTGTAGTCCAGGTCCCGAAATAGTCACTTTAGATGCATCACCAGCATGCCCTTCTACTTTGACCTCGAAAGGACTCTTGGGAATGTCTCTTCCAGAATATTTAACAATGATTTTATGTGGACCCTCCATTTTTGGTATGTATGAGATGGAGTATGTTAAATTTTTGTCATTATTGAAACGTACTTCGGCCTTTTCAGGAAGACCATTTGGTCCTATTACTAAAACGTCAACAACACCTGGAGGAGATGGAAAATAAATTTTGTTTTTTTTTCTTCTTAAAATAAAATGAAAGCAAACCTTTTCCAGCTGAAAATGTTTCCACAGTGAAATTAGCTGGTGCTCCAACAACTGGTCCGATTGGTTCAATTCCTGGACCATATGCTCTAACTCTAAGAAAAATCAAATTGAAATTATTAAGATATTCTGGTTCGCATAAAGTAAAATATATTTTTGCATTTAGCTAACATTTAGCATAACAGCTAACAATATTAGCTAATGATATTAGTGCGCATTAAATAGCTTTAACTTCTCAGAATTTTTTAAAGGACTCGATATCTTTGCAATCTCAGTACGTTGGTTAAAACTTTTAGCTGACTTTGTAAGCAGAATGGTAATATGAATAAATGTTGGAGTTATTGGCTGCATTCGTAGGTTTGAGTTACTCAAAGCTTCTAAGATCTATCTCTTGTGGCCAAGGGAGCGCATTTCTTTTCCGTATCTGTAAGCTTAGAGCGGCCCAAACGCGTGAATGCAACCGTTGTGTATATGTATGTATATTTACAATCATCAATACTATAACTATATATATAGTATCTGTATGAACTTCCAGAAAATTTTTCTGAACTTTCTGATGAGCTAGAAATTCAAATTTATTGCAGTCTCACAGGGATTATTTAACAAAAACCGGAGTCCCAGAGAGGGAGTTCAGGGTATTTTAGCACTCCAAAGCCTGGAAAATATGAAGTCTCTTGAAGAAACACCTGTTCTGGTGTTTTCTTCAGATTTGGATCCATCTGTGTAGATAATAGGGTTTGTCAATGGCTGAAGCACAGAATGTGATTCCATTTCTGCCCTAGAGGGAATTTTCGAATTAAAGTTGCCTTTCAGCATAGTCTCGAGGAGGTGGTCGCTGTCCCTGTCGATGTCAGGTGCTATATACTGCACAAATTCAAAGATGGATTCGTGTAGAATCTGACTGAGATGCAGTCTCAGCGCTATAATTGCACGGGGTGTATATTGAGGATGACCTCAAGAGTCCGGGCTCTGGTTAACTTGAGAGCACTTACACTAAGGAGACACAGTTTTTGAATCTTTTCCAAAAGTAAAATGATACGATATCTTACATTGCTTTCCACTACACCACAGAACCGTAGGTTAATATGGATCGAAGGACACTGGAATATTTCCATAGGATCCGCGGTTTGAGTCCGCACTTTTCCCCTATAGTTCTGCGGGACATTTGGAAAGCTCTAATGGCCAGTTTCACAGTCGAGTTTAAACCAAGGTTTAGTTTAAACCATCCTCCAAGTTTAAACGTAGTTTAAACCAAATCGGGTTTCACAGTGCATTCGTTCAGTAACGTTGGTAGTACTGATTAAATTGTGAACTAAATTAGTTATCGCCACCATTGTGAAGCAATTTTGCTATCAATCAATCTGTCAATCGGAAAAAGTAAAAAGATCAGAAATAAAAAATAAAAAATATGTAGTTATATTTGCTAATTTTAAATATGCCAACATTCAAAAAGGATGAAAATTTCAGCATAAGTGAAGTTGAGCTATTGCCTTCACTAATGCATAAAAAAAAGATATATAATAGAGCGCAAGAAAACGGACAAGAATAGATTCGAAGACAAAGTTCTTTACTTAACGGAACCTAGCAAAAAAATCAACGTCGTCCCACTAATTAAAATGATTTGGCCGATTTCTAATTACTCTCAGTCGTCGACAGAGTTGAAAATTTAACTCAAAAAAATCTTCTTCATCGCTAGAAATGTCTAAATCTAAATCCATGATGAAATTATTTTCTTGATACAAAAAAAGCAACGCTACTGTCAAAATAAAATTATCTTGAGTTTAAACCGAGGGAGGGCACGGTTTAAACTCTAGTTTAAACCGGGGTTTAAGCCAAACTGTGAAACTCATTCGTCGAGTTTAAACTAAATATTTGGTTTAAACTCAGACTGTGAAACTGGGCATAAAAGATTGTCACCTCTGTTCTCAAAGTGTGATTTCCAGTTTAGCTCTTTCTCTAGTAAGATGCCTAGGTATTCTACCTTAACCTTTAGCTCCAAACGTATGGAGCCAATACAGGGCACATTCAATCTGGGAATGTTCCTTTTCTTAGTAAAACGGCATAGAAAATTGGAAGGCATATCACAAAAAGAGCCAGTATTTTGTGCTTTTTTGATGTAGATGGAAAATCAGCTAGAAGTGGATTATAATGTTCTAGGCTTCGCTGATAACGTATTAACCATAAGAATGTATTATGGAACATTTTCAGACGTTACGAAAAGATTGCTTGATATTGTCTCTGACTAATCAAAAAGAAAATCATTGAGAATTAATGCTAGCAAAACCACTATCATCTCATGTACAAGGAAAGAGAATATTTAACTTAAACTGCCCTGCATGGAACGATTATAAAACTTAGCTCAAATTCCTGCGAGTTATCCTTGGCCAGCAACTTACAAGGAACCATCACTACATTTCGTCGTCATACCGAGAAACATTTCCAAGAAAAATCAGCTGAATGTTTTTATAGGCTTACCAAGTATATGATAAGAGCATCAAAATCAGATTGACCTGAATCTTCATCTGATTTTAACTGAAATTAAGATTTTTTCATGGGTTTGAGGAAGGATTTGGTGAAGGTGCAATCAAGTATGATAGTCAAAATCTTGAAGGACAGTAGGGAAAGCGATTGCTATTCCTCGATCATATTCTCAAAAAGTGAATACATTTTAAAGAGAAGTTTAGTGGGAAATACGTTACGCTTAAATTTTGAACCGAGAAACATTTAATATTCTAAGGCTGGCACTACTTTGAAAGTAATTTGAAGGTCTCCTGAGGTCAGGATAGTAGTGGAAATTTTTCACTATTACTGTAGTATGTCAGAAAAACATATATGTTTTTTGTCGTGTGATCTTAGATTCATTAACGCAATTTAATTTCATTTATGACACATATCTAGATCATCTAAGGCCTAGGGTTTTGCTCTTGGCGCCGATAGATAGTGAATAAATTAAGGGAGTAAGCCTGGAATAATCTATACGAACTTATATTGCGTGGAATGAAGATATAATACCAAATTTTTTGAAGGAGTTGATAGTAGTTCTTCTTACCGATTTAAGGTCGATAGGGGTATGTGAAAATTATCGGGGAACATCACTAACCGCTTCATACGGTACATAAAAGAAGTCCTGGTGAAGCTTCAATGTACCACATATAGAAAGGATTTAACTTGAATGTCCTAATCTATGCCAATGAATGTGCACCAAATATACATAATGTGAGTGCCCTCAAAGGTATTAAATATTTCAATTGACCGGCAAGAGATCCACAGCAATGGTCCCTATCCAAGGTAGCACCTCAGAGAAATGCTGAGATCTCGCATGGCAAATCATATCTAAAATACCAACTTCGTGTGTTACATAATTTTGGGCTGCTAGAGAGCATTTTCTGTGTGTCTTTTATGTAAACATAAGTGCTGAATGGGTTTATATTAAACAAAATATGTGTGATTTGATGTTTGCTCCTTAGTAGATTATGCAAAGCCTCACATTTAAAATATATCCTTTAATTGCGTACAAAATAAAATGCTCTTAAGCAAATATCTGTTTTTCATATTAACTAGCCATTTGATGGATTATTTGCGGAACGCAATTTTTTCTGTGAGATAATTCATTTTAAGAAGCAAACTTGTGAAGCAAATAGCAGCTTCCTTGAATATTTTGCTTAAAAATGAAACAAAAAAAAAACGAACTACACACACATCTTAAAGCAAGCCCATTAAAAATTATGATAAATTGCCAAATAACAGCATTTGAAAAAGACACAAATTTAGTTGATGTCAATGTTGCTTTTAGATGTGAGTGAAAGAGTAATGATGAAAAGCCAAAATAAATTATTAAAACAAAAAAAAAAAAAACAAAAAAAAAACAATATTTGTACAATACACATAATAAGATTTCGATTGCATTCCAAACTTACCGGGGGGGAGGAATGCTATTCGAAGACGAAATAAAGAGAAGAAAGTCAGATATTGATTAACTTCACAAAAACTTAGTTTACTTATTGTTTGCTAAATATAATTTTGCTCTTAATTGCTATGACATAACGGCAAAATAAAAAAAAAATAGAATCACCCACCTGTTGGGATTTGTTTTCGGTCTAAGTGGAGCACCAGTTTTTAATTTAGCATTTGGATATTGTGATAAGTATGTCATCATAGATTGTTCATCGATGTTTGGATTTACCATTTCTTCTGGTTTTATAAGCTGACGAACATTGAGCCAATCATCAGCAAGACCCATAGCTTCAGATGCATTTTGTACAGCATCTTTAGGATCCCAAACTTCCCAATCTGGACATAGACCTGGTGCGCATGCATCAACAAGGGCACCAACTGCTTTTCCAGATGTCCAATCTGATGTGAAGTTATGTATTTTAACATCAGGTACTTTTGTATGTATCCAATTGAGAAGCCTAAAGGTATAATAAAATTGTAAATATGTATAGGTACATTGATGTACTAATATGTTAAGAAATACCTTTGTTTTGGTGT
The DNA here is from genome assembly GCA_963930735.1 of Dioctria linearis. Classification (NCBI taxonomy): domain Eukaryota; kingdom Metazoa; phylum Arthropoda; class Insecta; order Diptera; family Asilidae; genus Dioctria; species Dioctria linearis. Next base: position 308,163,075 of record OZ005741.1, read on the forward strand.
AGGACCTGAACCATTTATTTGATTATCTTCCTCGCCATCCCACATTGGCATTGAAATTGAATAGTGTAAGATTAAAGTCCATATTAAGCCAAGAATTAATTTTAATTTACAATCTACAATGTCTGATGAGTCTGGAAAATTAAAAGAAAATCATTTTAATTATTTATTATTTATACCATTTTTTTTAGAATTTATTGTTTTAATTAATCCATGCTAGGTGTTAATACATTCTAAAAATATTACAACAAAGATTAAATATATTCTTCGCTATACAGGGTGTCTCAGAAATAATGGTAAATATTTTAAGATGTGAAAGTACGGACAATTTGCAGCAAAAAAAAGTATATATGTATACAGGATGCTTCGTAAATGTCTTTAATCCTTTAAGGGGATGAAAGTAGAGGTCATTTGGGTCAAAAAAGCCTAGATACTTTTATATCGAACTCCGCTTGGTTTTCGAGTAAATCGATAATATCGATTTTCGAGATTTTGCATACCTCTTCAGAGTAACTTCGGTATAAGTTCTATTGTAATTAATGGATTGTGACGTTCAAACCTTTATTTAAAAGAACACATATTGGCTTTCTAAGAATGCATAATTAGTTATAATTGTGCCTTCAATTATTTTAAACAAAAACAATTTTCTCTAGAATTTTTTATTTCACCAAAATTTTTATCGCGCTTCAGTGTACATTTATTCGAAATATCACCAAAATGTCTTTTCCATTTATGAATTTAGGACTTACTTGCTAAAACAATGCTTGGTTGAGAAAATATAGCCGCTTAAAGTTGAAACTTTGAACTCCCGCCCCTCCTGCAAAAATGAAGATGCGGAATAACGAATTCTACGTAAATATCAAGTTTGGTAAAAAAGTGTTTTTTCGAAATTAGCCCCTCCATTTTCGAAATTCGAAATCGAAAAGTACCCTATCTAATAGCCAGTTCAGATTCCCGTATAATGACATATAAATGGTTGTAAGTTAAAAACTGTAGGAGGAGATAGAATCCTACGAAACAACTGAAGATTACCTCGATGGGCACATCTTCCAAATGTTTGCTTATAACTTTTGATTGTTATTGTTGATAGCACTTATGGAGGTCATTTTGGAAAGGGGACATAATGCGCAAATTTTTTCATAGTTTTGCCAAGTTCGTGCAATGGTGATATTTCGAATAAATGTACACTGAAGCGGGACAAAAATTTTGGAGAAATAAAAAATTCTAGAGAAAACTGTTTTTTTTTTAAATAATTGAAGGCACAATTAAAACTTACATATTATACATTCTTAAAAAGGCCAATATGTGTTCTTTTAAATAAAGTTTTGAACGTCACAATCCATTAAATACATCAGAACTTATAACGAAATTACTGTGAAAAGGTATGCAAAATCTCGAAAATCGATATTACCGATTTACTCGAAAACCAAGCGGAGTTCGATATAAAAGTATCTAGACTTTTTTGACCCAAATGACCTCTACTTTCATCCCCTTTAAGGATTAAAGACATTTACGGAACACCCTGTATAACTATTCTTGTCGAATTCAACATGGTCTCTCAGTTATTCCGATTTTATGTTTTAAGCTTAGTTCAGCAAAGATACAATATATGGACAATAAATACATCTTTTTTTAAGATTTAATAGGTATCGTAGTAAAATTAGTACAAACTATTGGAGGCTGAACTGTAATAACTTCTGTAATATTGCTTTACGGAAATACAACGGATACTTTAGAAATGGAACATATTTTTCCAATTTTTATTAATTTTGCTAGCTGGTTGCTTGGTGAAATTCGGGACAAATTTCTATTATAAAAATTTAAAAAAATTTTATAAATCCAAAGATTTTTGGTAAATAACTCTAGGACAGTAATTTATGTAGAACGTAAGTGGAAGGGTCCGACTCTCTTCTTTAATATGAATCGAAAACCACTAAGCGATTTAGAAGATATAGTCCAATTCATTTACAATTGTACTAAACTAAGCTTAAAAGGTAAAATCTAAATAGTTTTGCTATGAAATAAATTCATAGCGAATTTTCTCAAAATGAAATTGATCGAGTTTGCTGCTAAATCCAGCACGAGAATTAAGTGAAAAAACTATTTTTACAGATGAAAAATTAAAAAAAAAAAAATTCTTTGCAAAAGAGGGCGTTTCGAATCAGCAGGACTCATATTACTCATCAGTACGGCTTAGTTCCTGCCTGCCGTATACGCCAAAAATAATAGCCAAGCTGACCTCATATATGCACTTAAAAATAATATTTAAGTGTGAATTATATACGAGGCGAAATACTACGTATTTACTTGAATGCCTAGCAAGATTTAGACCTATCCATACTTTCACCTCTAACATTACATATTTCTGAGATATAGTTAACTATTGTATAGTTAAGAAATTAATTTAAAATGTAAGCAATTACAAAAACTTATAGCAGAGAAAATTAAAGAACAAGTACCAAGGTACTGTCAGAGTCTGACCTGAACCGAAGATCAAAAAAATTCCATGAAGAAATTTTGAGAGTATAGGTACTGTGTGTAATGTGTTTCGATCAGCAGTAATAGGGCGATCTCCTGAGGACAGCAATGAAACCCTGAAACTGTCGGCTGTCTCCACTACAGTGAACTCAGATGCCAATTTATTTAAAAATCTAAATGCGAATCATTTTAAGAAAAATGGGTTGTCTTCACAATTTAAATGATTTTTGGACATCCCATTTCTAACTAATAAATAGAAAGCGTTAATGAGTTTTTTACTCTTATTAGGTAGAAGTGGGATGCCCAAAAATCATTTCAATTGTGAAGACAACCAATTTTCCTTAAAATGATTTACATTAAGATTATTAAATATATCTATATGTATTCACCAGCCACTTATTGGCATCTGAGTTCACTGTAGTGGAGACAGCGGACAGTTTCAGGATTTCATTGCTGTCCTGATGAGATCACCTTGTTACTGCTGATCGAAACACATTACAAACACTACCTATACTCTAAAAAAACAAAATTTCCATGGAACTCTTTTGATCTTCGGCTTTAGGCCAGAAACTGACAGTACCTCGGTACTTATTCTTTAATTTTTTCTACTCATATATGCAGTATGTTGAGAATTGCCTGTAGACTCGTATATTGTACGGGTCGCGAAAGAGTAAAAAACTCATTACCGCTTTCTACAAAAACTTATAACCCAAAAGAAGAGAAAGTACAACATATCAAGAAAAAGACGAGAAACATAGTTATACAGCGCTATATGGTATATAATTGACTGATTTGTGTTTTATTCACTTTATATTAAATAAAAAACAATAAATTTGTTACTCTCATATATGTTGAATATGGTGCCGGCTAAATTTCCGCCTGGGGAAGCCATGCATGCTCAAGATCTCCTAAGCATCTCTTTTTCATCACATTTTCGTATGATTTTACTAACAAACAATTTTCTAATTTTATAAAGGGTATATAAAAGTTTACCGATTATATAAGAGTATTATAATATTACCAATTGATAGCGTACATAGTAATATTAGAGTTTTATAAGACTACTAATAGTTATCGATCAAGTAAGTTACTTTTCAAGGTTTTATAAATTGTAATACTGCAATTTAGGTCACTGACATACAGCATACTTAGAGTATCCAATACAATAAAGTCCATAAGAAAGCTTTAAAAGCATTTTCATAATTATATTCTATAACTAACTGTTTATCAGTTTTTATTGCAGTAGCATCGGTTATCCTTAAAAAAACCGATAGCATTCAGAATAATGAAGGTGGCTTAGTAAAAATTGGTAGCTAATTTTCAGGAGTCACCTTAGTAGCTATGATTATGGTGGTAAAAACCAATAACTTTTAGTGTTGATTATGATGAAATGCTAAAAGCGGCAGCTTACTGTTATAAAATCAGAAACAGAACACGTTAATACCGCGGAGAAATTCTAACAAACAGTGAGATATAGCAATATGCACTCAAAACATAAGGGTACATAGGCCCTAATTGGTTAAAATAATTGTTCTCTGTCTTTGTTTATTTCAAATGCTGTTTAGGTCAAATGGCCAATTATCTAGAGAAAAGTAATCTTCTATCAAATTTTCAGATTTCTGTAGCATTGATAAAAGTTACTGATCACATCAGAACCATTGTTGACAGCGATAAGTTCACCTGATTCGAACATTTAGTTTTTTCGAAAGCGTTTGACACAATTAACTAAGAGCTTTTACTTGACAATTATTGTGCATCAGGTTTATATTTTTTCAACTCTGATTCTACATTAATCTAGTCATATTTAAGAAGATGATGGTAATATATGCTGTGCGGTAATGTTTCATTCGACTTCATATCCATTTTAAGTGGAGTGCCTCAGAGATCCATTATTGGACCCATATTACTTTCCTTTTTCATCAAGGATCTCCCGGTAACTTTGTCTGATTGTAAATTTCATCTATACACAAATGGTATCCAGCTATATATTTCGAGGTTAGTGGGGCTAGTTAAAGATTCTATTTGTCAAATTAATGATAATTTAACGACCATTTCCACAGAGCTCTTAATAACAATTTTTGCTTTAACGCTCTCAAATGTGATAGAAATCCGATACACGTCATGTTTTCTGGATATTAATAAGATTTAGTGATTTAGTTAACAAACTTCATGTAAAGTTTAAACAGAAGAAATTGCCAGAACGAAATTCCCTCCCGATCGTTGTTGGAATGGATAAGAAGAAATTAACGTTGAAAAACTACTTTACGCAGTTTAAATGTATTTTTATTTGTATTAGTTAGTATCCACCCAGCGGGAAATATAGTCAGACCTTCCACGTGAAGACTTGTGAAACAAATAAAACTTAGTGCAAAAAGATGACAAAGCTGAACAATTTTTGATCCAGTCCAGGTTGATCCCGAAAGAAGCTTATTGGAAGAAGCAACGCATTTGTTCAAGCTCGTTTTTGTTTCAGTTGTAAAACCAACTGCACGCAATTGTGTTTTTGCCTGCACAGAGTAAATTTAATTGTGAATTGTTGTGATTTTTACTAAAATGCAAGCTTACACAAGAAATAAAATGAAGAAGAACTTTTTTAAATAACTCATATATGCAAAAATGAAACTTCTTCAATTGTTAAACTTGCTCAATATAAAAGCATGCATCATAACTTCCAAAGAAGGCATCCGGTTTGAATGATGGTATGATTCCATTTCCCGCTGGGCATTAAAAAATGTAGTTTGAAATAATTGTAGCTCATAATGGTCTAGACTTGGACTGCTGACTTTGTCGTAGTGATCAGAATAATTTTCATTAAGAACGTTTTACGGAACATTTTATTGCATACGACTATCCTTGAAGTCAAACGTCACAATAGCAATGCTGATTAGATTTTATGTTTTCAACAGCTGGTTATAGAGATAATATCGAAAACATTAGCGATATTCAAAAGTACAATATTGAAAAATTTGTACATGTGTGAGAATCTTCCGTGCAAGAAAACGATTTCAAATTATTAATAATTTCGCAAATATGAACCGACATTATCATAAAAATAAATGACTTTTATGTGAGAGTTGGAACATTAAAAATATAAGCATACTTGAAACAAGTTCTATAATTTTCTATCTCTACAATAATATCCTGTTTCGATATCTTATACTAGATGCAATAATAGAATAACGTTTACCATGGTTTTCTGCGGAAATTAGAAGCTTAATTTTTTGTTAAGTACCTACGCTATTTTGAACAAGATACAGATCTTTTTCCCAAGAAATTATGGTCTAATCTCAAGGAAAGTATGTGTTTAAGGACAAGAAATTTTATATAGGCTTAGACTAATACATACTTTAAATGAGAAATTTACATCTGCTATATTAATATTTCGGGCAAAGGATAATGCCAGTAAATGTATGGACTTTGATATCCGCTCCAATAGAAATAAGAGATTAATCATTTGGAACAAGAATTCCGATGGCGTTTGTCTTGATTACTTGTCAGTGCTTAGCAATTAACCGCTCAAAGCGTTGCCTTGACATTTTAAACTATGTCGCAAGTTTCTCGTTGGAATCACCAATTCGCAGTTTTGTGATTTTTACATATCTGGCCGAATCAAATTGATCACAATTGCGTTCAATCCAAAAATGCATCTCTTCATTAGTTACAGCACCTCTCTCGTGTTAAAATTTAGCTTAGAACCTCCTTGTAAAGCGGTCCTCATCATGTCACTAATATCACTGAGCTGGGCTGCATTGAAGTAATGAGTGACATTACAGAATTGAGGTGTTCGGCCCACACACATTCTAACACCTTCGGAATGTACAGCTTGTATTCATAAAATGTGTGTGTTTTTATAACTTCTGGTATTCTATGACGAGTCTGCTTAGAACAGTTGCAAAAAATACAATGCTAGACAGCGTTAGTTCCTACCTCTAACCAAAGATAACCTAATAAGAAGATAAGAATCAGCCAAACAAAATTGAAAATTTTTCATGTTTTTTAGGCTGAAACAAATAATGTCATACACTTTCGTATTTTCCATGAATGGAGCAAAAGAACTTGACTATGCACTATTGTAGTAGTGCAACTGAGACAACGAGTTTAAAACAAAAATCGAGAGAACGTAGGATTACCCGAACGACAAAATCTTATTGAATCCCTCAAAATCCTATCGAACTATTCATAATAATGTACATCGGGTCACACTACCTCACTTTTATAAGAAAAGCATAAATTTCGCTCTGGCCAAGATGCTGAAAGGTGATGTAAAATTTCTCTCAAATAAAATTCTCATTTTTCCCGAAAATATCAGAGAATCCAGGATGAGTTTCTCTCACTTAATCTTTTCAGAGCAAAACGAATTAAAACAGAGGCAAGTGCTGTTCAAAAACATGCGACCAAACTCTTTTCCAATGTAGCGAATATGCCTTAAAATTTAGGAAATATTCCCTAAAATTTAGGATGAAAAAACCTACATTTTAGAGAATATTCCCTACATTTTAGGGTAATATTCCCCAATCTTATCGAATAATACCTAAACTTTGTGGGACCAATTTATGCAAATTTTTTACTGTATGGCAAAAGCTGGGTAAATGCTGTATTAACGGTACATAAGACATAATAGCTGACATCCCGGAAGTGTTAACACTACTACATTTCTTCAAAGTACTCGTATTGTCATTTAATCAAAGCTTATGCCAAAGCTGGTCTCTAAATTAAAATTTTTTCGTTCTTAAGAGTGCTAATCAAGAGATTTCTGTCTGTTCGATAGCAACATGTTAAAACCCGTAACGAACTATCAAATAACTTGACACTTAAAAGCAGAGCTCCGTAGATTTCTTTAATGGGTCCTCTAATTCTGTTAAGCATTTATATAAATAATTTATCTACTTGAAATAATCAAAGATTCTGATCTATTTGGACAATCTGGTTGGTCTGCTAAAGAATTGTGTTGTTAGATTAACTTGGACTTATAAGGAATTTCAGAATGGCACATGTCTAAGCATATATTTATCTAAATTTCAATGAATCTACCAGAATAGCTGTAAATCTTCGAATTGCTTAGAGAAATATTTTAAACGATACGCCTCTGCCTTAAATTAGTGGTGTTACGAGGATTGGCATAATGATTAACATTTAAATAAGTTCTTATAACCACATACGGACAACGCTTCGTAAAATATGTAATTCCCAAATGTCAAAATGTAAAGAAAAGTGTTTTTCTTTTTTCTGTCGACAGGGAAATTTCTCCTTTGGGAGAGAGTTATAATAATAAATCTCTATATCTTTTTCATGTCTATTTGACATTGACAGTCAAGAATATCTATATGAGTTTGACAGACTCAATACCATAATGATTGACAGCATACACTACACATATCGGCGGTTATGTAACCATGAATTTTTCGTATTTTTCCTTCTGTTATTATCTAGTCTGTTCTGAGTAGCCTCATATAGAGGAAAATTGCTCCTGAGGGGAGACTATTGCTCATTCGATAAATGGACAGTCCTCCTAAATTCTGAATGCGAAAACAACCCATTTATTTTATTCCTTAAATAGTATTAGAGCTGTCAATATTACGGTATGGCATATAACTACAAGCCTTGTAAGTAATAATATCAGAGCCTTTATGATCCGCTTGCGTAGCAGTCTAGGAGTATACTCTGTCTGTCGCCACAAGCTCCTAAAGCTGCCGGAAACCTTGGACACAGTAGCATTAATATTACGTTGACAGGACAAGTTACTATCAATCAATAAACATATCCCAAATTTTTAAGAGTAGTCTTATTTTCAATACTGGATGAAAGAATGAAACGTCAACTGGTTCAAATATTCTCTAATAGGGCTCATTTATACCTTATTTCTGAATAATCATTTATACAGGGTATCCCGTCGAGATGGTAAAAAATTTAAAAAAAAATGTTCTATAACATTTTTTCGACTTCGCACTATTTTCGAAGTTGTAGTCGATTTTTTCGAACTCAGTTCAGACTGTTCGCAGGACGACCATTTTTCTTTTGTTTTATTCGGATCATTACAGGCTCTCTTTCGATGTAGTTCGGTTTTGAAAACGTTCACACATAATGGAAAAATTGGCGCTTTGTTACCGAAACATTTTTTATGTCAGAAAATTCATCTGTTTTCAAAGTCATAAATCTCCCAAAATAGCCCTGCGAACAGATGATCCGATTCTCATAGAAAACATCGCTCATTTATTACCTCTTATAAAAGTCCAACACGATTAGTCCACCTTAATTAAGTATTGCCAGAGTTACAGTAGAACTTTGCCTGCAATATACCTCTCATAACTTGAGGAAAATTAATTCGAATTGCAAGAAATCTTTTAAGGATGGAAGAAACAATGTACCTGAGGCAAAAACTTTCATGATTCTTTAACTGCAATAAACAAAATTTATTTCTGCGACTGTTGAAAATTTATTTTCCATCATAAACCCTAAAGGGTATTTACCAAACCAATGTTGATCTTACCTGCGGGTAGCTGAATTAACAGCTTATAAAAATTGCATTGTCTGAAACGGATGATAAGGAAAAGAGAAGGACGGAGTAGTAATTCAAGCCCTGTTTACCGAAAGTACTTAACATCGTGGAAAATGAGCCGGTTGTCAGCGTCAGGCAAATATCTAGAAGTACTGGAGTCCCCCATGCAAAGGTAATACCTACATAAATAATTTTATAAATATGCAGTATTACTTACTTTTGTAACTTGTCTTATTCATTAGGTTCATCGAGCAAGCTCTACGTCTGAGGGACTGTGAGCCTCGAATGGTATTTTTACGGTGGGTATTACAGCACAGGGATTCCAAAATTTTATAGACAGAGCGGTAAATTTTCATAATGTTCATCACTGGTCATCTAATTCACATTCAACAAGAAGCACCCATTTTCAGAGGAGATTTAGCGTGAACATCTGGGCCGGCATAATAGAAAATCTATTGAGCTACCAGCAAGATTATCCTCGTAGAATTATTTATTATTTCTTGTGGAAAATCTACCAAATCTTCTAGATGAAATAGCCATCTCAGTGAGTAGAAGAATGTTGTTTCAACATGACGGCGCTCCCGCTCATTCAAGCAGACAAGTAAAAGAATACTTGAATGAAACTTTTCCTTATCGGTGGATAGGTCGCGGTGGTCCTATTCCTTGGCCTGGAAAAAATTTACCACACTGCAAAAATTGTTAGAAGAGAACTGAGGATATAGTGCGGTAAGAATCGCACATTCCGTAAGAACGCGATGTGTCAAACAGTTAATTTATTACTAAATCATTAAAAGTGCAATGTAAAACTTAAAATGGAATAAAAATGGTACTGTGAATTAATAGAAAGCACAAATCTTCAATTAAATCAACATTCATTTGTTAATTTTTTCACTTTTACCACTTTTTAAAATTTAACACATAAAATGTCATTCCTGCACTGCGAATTAATAGAAGGCACAAATCTTCAATTACATCAACTTTCAATTGTAAATTTTTTCACTTTTACCACTTTTTAAAATTGAAAACATTAAATATCAAGATAATAACTCTTACGGAATGCGATATATATTTAGGCTAAAAGTATCAATTTTTTGTAAGTAAACCTCAGTCTCGTTTATTTTCGTAAAGTTATTTACTTCTATTGTAGTTCTGTCTTATTGCCTGGATTTCTTTAATTCACAATAAGTTCACTTTTGTTTAATTTTTCAAATCTTCTTCATCAGATTTCACCTTCACTAGAGATGTCAGTAGACGTACTTCCAGATAAGATCAACATTGGTTTGGTAAATACCCTTTAGGGTTTATGATGGAAAATAAATTGTCAACAGTCACCGAAATAAATTTTGTTTATTGCAGTTAAAGAATCATGAAAGTTTTGGCCTCAGGTACATTGTTTCTTCCATCCTTAAAAGATTTCTTGCAATTCGAATTGATTTTTGCTCAAATGATGAGAGGTATGTTGCAGGCAAAATTTTACAGTAACTCTGGCAATACTTAAGTTGTTCAGCTATTCGCAGGGCTACTTGCGAGATTTATAACTATGAAAACAAATAAATTTTCTGACATAAAAAATGTTTTGGCAACAAATCGCCAATTTTTTCCATTATGTGTTAACGTTTTCAAAACCGAACTACATCGAATGAGAGCCAGTAATGATCCGAATAAAACAAAAGAAAAATGGTCGTCCTGCGAACAGTCTGAACTGAGTTACAGTCAAAAAGGTGACTTAAGGTTCAAAATTTCGAAAAAATCGAAAATCGCCTATAACTTCGAAAATAGTGCGAACTTGAAAAAAAATTCGATCGCAAACAGGCTGTACTTTCGACCCTTAAAATTTTTTACCATCTCGACGGGACACCCTGTATATAAAAACTAAAAATGATCCTGCTTGAAGTGAAATATATATCGGAAGCAGTATAAAGTTTAGATGACGAAAAGAATAATTGCGCATCATCAGCGCATACACCATGTCACAATTTTTTCATAAGGATTATTCGAATCGACAGAAACTAAAGCTTTGGAAAAATTTAACAAAAATGGTGTTGTAAAAGGCATTTCATAATAATTTTCCCCTAACAAATTCATGAAGATGTAATAAAGCAGAAGAAGTTCTGTGCTTAGGTGTAAAGCTGCACTAATATTTTCCGACCAGATAATATATTTACCTCCGTATAAATCCTAATCTACTCTTAAAGTAATCTCCCCAGAACTTTATATATAGGACTAGAATAATACATATAGATCTGACATCATGTGACATCGAGGAATTATTTATTTGCTTCATCGTATAAACTTTTGCAATCTTCTACTACATTATATGATGAAAAAGTCTATGTCTGTAATTAACGTGTTAAAAATATGAACTATGGTTTTAATTATAACAGGCAGCATGAGCTTAAGGATACATCGATATTAAACGAGCTTATTGCATTGGGTGGTTTGAGTTCACGTTTTCCTACCCTTAGCAGTAGTCTCTTTAAGACATTTTTCAGTACTATTTTGTACACGTCTGCTGAATCTTACATAGCACCTAGCACCAGCAAAATACACTTTTTAGCCGTAACTTTTTCAAGTTCAAAAGATCTGTTAAAGTTCTAATCTAATGTCATAAAATCAATTATTCTGATCACACAAAATTTGTACCTATATAAACTATAAAAAAAAAAAACCGTCGCATTTTCAGATCTTCTAGGTATTTTTAAATACAGCGCAATCCAACAAATATCTGGTTCCCAGGGTCAAGTATCATTCAAGCGAATCATGGTATAGCGACCAAATTGGATTTTTACCCCCGAATTACTTATATACATCCATATATATATACACCAAAGTAAACAATCTTAGCAGCAGACAGTCCATGTTAATAAGACCATGACAGGAAATTGGCAATTTTTATTAAAACGTTCTGGTTTCAAAGTTCAAGACTACTGCAATGCAATTTGGGAGCTCAAATTCGGCAGGCAAACATATGTACAACGCAAAATGTATAACGAATTAGTAATTTTGTACTAATTATAAACTCAACTTCTCATTTTAATCACTTTATAGACTCATCGAATATAGTGCAAACATGTAGTGAGAAATCTGCAGAAATTACCAATTCCATTCCTTTCGCGCAATTATTTTTGTAGTCAACTCACGGTTCTGTTTTACGTGATGAGTCCAACTATGTCAATGTCAAGCCAATGTCTGAATATCTCGTAGAACAGTAGCAACAGCAATAGCAACGGTTAGAAAACTTGTCTAAATAGCATTGGGAATTCAACGAAGCATGCCATTACAGTTGTATTCTCTGCATATCAGGTAGTGCCTAGTGGACAGTGAGCATCCACCTGTGTGGTAGACTAGGCAGGTATTCTGCTATTATATATGAAACTTTAGAGTAGCGTTGCACTCTTAACATATTCTCATTTATTACGTTTGCTCAGAATTTTTGAATTACATCATCAGTTTTTGTTACTCATTACTGCAACTGTGTACTTTTTATAACCAGATCTCCTCCGATATGACATCACTTGGGAATATCAATAGAATGCTCCAAAAATTTGTTTGAAGTTTATCACGATGTGAACGAAAACTGTTGCTATTACTAATAGCTAAGAGGAACATTTGTTTTTCAGTTGTTGAAACCATCATTTGGCTCTTCACTTATCTACGAACAAGAAAATACTTCTTATGTAGCTAACTTACTGTAACTCTCTCAAAAGATTTAATTTTTCTTTGAATTGTTTTTTAGAGCTGAGGTATTCCAACACTTTTTTGTTACAGTTGCTATTGTAGTATATGCAGATTTGTTTTCGTTTTCTGTGATTATCTCATCGTCATTTTTATAAATATAAATTTTATGATGCTGCTGAAGTTGTTTTTTGCTCGCAATGTTAAATTAGTCAGATTTACTTTAACTGGGTTTGCAAATGAGTTTTAATTTTAAGCAATGATTAAAAAAAAAATCTAGACTCAGTATAAGAAGATCTAAGAGTAGGATCAGAATGAGCGCGGCGTTCAAGAAGCGAGAGATATACACTGTATAGACCTAGCCTAGCCAAGGCCAATACCAGGATGTCGATGAGGATTTAATAGATATTCAGGCAGTCCCCACAGAATATATGAAAAAAACTTTAAGTGGATAGGCCTTGATGAAAAGCGAAAAAATTATAGGTCAAGGTGTATATGAAATATACACCTTTCCTTACGAGTTAGGCTGAGGGGGAGGTTTGAAATTGTTTTTAATACCTAGGAGCAGTTAAAGTACAATGATGGATAGTTTAGAGCAATTTTTAATTTATTTAGCATATGAGTAGGTATACAAGCATAATTACATATACTATTTATGTAACATGTGAGATTGAGGAGTCACCATGCAGAGAATATGACAAATTGTTGCTGTCCCAGTGTGTAGTAGGACAGATAAATACAAGTCAGAGTATCAAGGTTTGTACCTGTATCGATCCAGATTAAATATTTATTCTGATTTCCACATATAACCTCACAGAGCTAATTAAAAGATGTAAGAAAGATGTAAAAAATGGACCTGCATTTTTAAACCCCTATTTTTCACCTATTTTGTACAATTCCAGAGCAAAAATATTGAAGCGCCTGAATATGAAGGAAAATATTAATTTCAGAGAGGCCGAGTTGTGAAATTGAGGCATTTCTATGAAGGAAACGTGAACTTAAAAGGAGAATTGGACAAGACCGCTAGTGATATAATAGTAATCAGAGTATGAAGATTCGAGTTCCAATAGGATGAACAAATATTTTTCAGATTTATTACATACATATGGGAATATCGCCACGGTTGGTGTGTCGTTTAGGTTGGCCGTAATCCCCGGAATATACAAGCCATGAACAAAGTCTGAAAAAGAGAGTAGCGGGCCAGTTAGCAGGCGAACATCACAGTCCTTTTGCCTTGTCTTACTGCAGGAGTTTTTCATATATAAGTAGCTTGTATTTTGTTCAAACGCTATAATTTCCATAAAATTGTTCTAGATGCTACTTTTTTTTTACAACCATTACAGAAAAAACATATTTTGCAGGAATTTGTTTTAACTTCATTTTTCTGTTGAAGCGATAATTTTAGGCTTTAGCACCTGCTTGAGATGAAATCTTAGTTCTTCTTCCATGATGAGTGTACAAAACCAGTGAAAGTGAGCTCCTACATCATGGCTGTAGCCGGCCCGTTAAAGCCTTTTAATGTGTCCGTGTCATCGCCGACTTCATGGCTTGTATCTTCCGGGGTTTTACGGGTCGGCCCACTGCCCACTTTTAGTTTTGACCACTAGCGCCACCAATATGCGAGCCCGACAAAACTTCTCTCAGTGACAGTGCCCAAAAAAAAATTCCGCAAATAAAACACCAGTTAAAGAAAATGCCCGCCCAAAAAAGCATAGAAAAAGCACTCTTCGAACAATGCAAGAGAGAAGTGTATTTGAATTACGTCAATATAATGACGAGCTATTACATTTACTGGACATCCGATTCCAAATAATGTGCCATTCAAATTTTGCTAAATCGAATAACAACCAGAAAATGCAACAAATTCTGCTTTTTATTTCATTCAATTAATTTTCCCAGGTCTTTTTCAATTATTTTAGCACATATTTCGTCGATTTTCAGCAATTGGCCAATCTAGACAGTACGGGCCGACCTTGACAGCACCCCACTTTTTTTTTTTTAAATGCTTATATTTTTTTAATTTTTCATCCACAATAAATTCGCGATGTTCAGCAAAAGTGTTCCTTTTTCCCATACCTTTCCAAAGATGTGATTGGATTGATTCCTTAGACGGAAGTTATAAAAAGTCTACATATATTATATTGAAATTATGAAGTCACAATCTTACATTGAGAATTTGCAGTTGCGTGCAGTTCGTACGCTCGTACTTATTATGCCTGGTATGTAATAACTATGCTGGAATACTGGTAGTATTTCTTTCTATGATTAATACTGACAAACGACAGCCCGGATTTTAGTCGTATCCTCATTTGGCTGATATAAATATACCCCCGCGATTTCTAGCATCAAACACAGAGAGAGTATAATAGGCGCTTTCGGCAAGCACATGCTCAGTGAGACAAGTGTGATATTTTCAGTTATCTCACTGAGACTTCGGTGAACTATCTTAGTTCCATATTGAGCTACAAAATTCGAACACAACCACTGAGCAACTGAGGCAAGTGAAACTGAATATTCTTGTCTCAGTTGACTTAGTTTCGATATTTTGGGATTTTAATTACTTAGTGAGCTATTAGAATAAACTAACAACACTTTCCTCAATTTATTACTATCCAATTCTGGGGTCAAAATTATTTAAATGTCAAAATTGGAAAATCAGCTGATTGGTTTGAACTGAGACAACTGAGACGGTTGCTCAAAGTTTTGTCTCACTGAGACAGTGCTTGCCGAAAGCCCCTAATGGCTACTAAATGCTTCTGCACATATAAGGGGCTTTCGGCAAGCACTGTCTCAGTGAGACAACTGAGACAAAACTTTGAGCAACAGTCCCAGTTGTCTCAGCTCAAACCCATTAGCTGATTTGCCAATTTTGACATTTAAATAATTTTGACCACAGAAAATGGATAGTAATAAATTGAGGAAAGTGTTGTTAGTTTATTCAAATAGGTCACAAAACTTTAATTAGTAATTACAATCACAAACTAACGAAACTGAGTTAATTCAGAAAAGAAAATTCAATTTCATTTGTCTCAGTTGCTCAGTAGTTGTGTTCGATTTTGTAGCTCAAGATGGAACTAAGACCGAAAGTGCAGTCTCAGTGAGCCAAGTGAGAATGTGCTTGCCGAAAGCGCCTATACATGGATGGTTCGTAAGCCGGAAAGATGTTATTATGTTTAGGAGATATTTGGTTTGTTTTTAAACGTTCCTTAACGTTTTCTATAGGAACGATGACTGAGTCACAGCGACAATGAAAAATGTCCCATATTGGAGTGTAGCCTTGGAATTGCATCGCATAACAGCCTAGCTGGTGATGTGTGATGTGTGTTTTGTATATGATGGCAACATGGTCGACATCATTATCACTAAGCATTACATTTTTGCTTTACTTATATCTTTGATATTTAACTGATAAATTTGAGCAGATGGTCCTACATTTCTTGAAGAATTTCTCTAATAAGGGTCAATATGTGGATTGGATTGCGTGCAATTGTTTTACATTCCAATATTATAACAAATATAACAAGTAAAAAAAACTAGAATTGGTATTAAAGACCAATCCTTATAATACCCTAGCCTAGATGAATACACGTTATATAATTTGGTATGGTCACACATCAGTGCAAGTTTGATTGTTTAAATAGTTTTTCTAGAACGGTTTGGCGGACATTAAAAATGATTATAATCAATTTCATTGGATTTAATATTCTGAAGAACTTTTTAGTACAATAAAAACGTCTAGGACTGATCATTTTCACAATAATACGTAAAAATTATATAGTAATATTTGTTATTTTTATGAAAACGCCGTGTGCGAAATTTCAGGTCTCTAAGTGAATGCGTTCTCGAGTTATCGTGAGGACGGATGGAAAGACATACGGACATGCATAAATCAAAATTATTTTTAATATTATGCGTGGGTGTCCAACCCAATTTTCTCAACTGGTTCTTCTACATAGGTTCACGGAAATACTAACAAAACATGGAGTGAACCGATCTCTAAAAAATTGGATTACACACATGCTGCATAATAGAACAGTCTTTGCTGATCTTGGCGTGGCAAGCAGAGTTAAAAAAAGTTCACATGGGTACCCCTCAAGGCGGTATTCTATCACCTTTGCTATGGGTACTTATCATGGACGATCTCCTGCTAACACTCAACCGGATGGGGTACAAAGCAGTATGTTATGCGGACGACTTAACAATTTTAGTCACCGGAAGCTATGAACCTGTACTCTGTGGATTGGTGCAAGGCGCGATCCAACTAGTCATGCGCTGGGCCACGGATTACGGGCTGAGCATCTATTCACTGAAAACTGACTTATGCCTATTCACCATGAAAAGGAATATCCCCAGTTTAAACCTGCCCCTGATTGGCTCCACACGCTTGAAGTTAAAGGATAGGGTGAAATACCTAGGTATTGTTCTAGACAAAAAGTTAAACTTGAAACCACACCTCGAAGGCAGAGCGAACAAAGCTCTTAGAGTGTTTGCAATGTGCCGTATAGCAGTAGGGAAGAAGTGGGGACTCAAACCGCGGATGATTCTATGGATATACACTAGTGTCATTCGACCCATGTTAACCTATGGTTCAGCGGTGTGGTGGAAAGCAATGGACTCCGCCAACCATCTCAAGATGCTGGAGTAGATTCAAAGGCTGTGCCTTCTCAGCGCAAGCGGCGCTTTTAAGTCAACTAGCACCCGGGCTCTGGAGGTTATCCTCAATATACACCCGGTGCAAATACATATCAAGCAGATGGCGTCGACTACAGCACTAAGGCTGCATCTTAACCTTGGCTGGCTTCATGGGGGAACAAGAGTTCCACATGAATCCATTTATGAGTTCGTGCAGTCTATCGCACCTGGCATTGACAGAGATAGCGACTACCTCCTCGAGACCATGCTAGAAAGTAATTTTGAATATAGAATTCCATCCAGGGCAGAATGGGAATCACATTCCGTGTTTCAACCATTGACAAACCCAATTATAATATATACTGTTGGTTCTAAGTCCGATGAAGGCACCGGAGCGGGAGTTTTCTGTGAGGAGCCTGAAATTGAGTTCTCCATGCACCTTGAAAACCACTCCACGGTTTTCCAGGCAGAAGTCAAGGCTATCCTTGAAGTGGGAAGACACCTCCTTAACACAGACACTGAGAATAAGGAGATAGCCATCTTCTCGGACAGCCAAGTAGCTGTCAAAGCTTTGTCTAAACCCTTTATAACCTCCAAATTATTAATGGAGTGCAAAACCACCCTGAATTCCCTTTCTCGGAATAACAGAGTGATAGTGCAGTGGGTGCCGGTGCACAGCAACATCAGCGGGAATGAAAGGGCAGACGAACTTGCTCGTCTTGGAGCAGCCTCAGAGGAACCTGCCTCTACAGTCGGGATTGCACCAAAACACCTTGTCTCAATCATTTCAAGCTGGGCTGACCGCCAACACAGTCGCCTTTGGTTAGAAGATCCCACGGGTAGGACAACAAAGGAACTGTGGGGTACACCAAACTTAAATCATACGAATAAGCTCCTAAAACTCAACAAGCAAACCCTGAGAATTCTGGTGTCCATTCTCACTGGGCATTCCTCTCTCAGGGCCACCTTCATAGGATGAGACTTGTTGGTGATCCTATATGCAGGGGTTGCGGAGAGGAGTCCGAAACAGTGACCCACTTTCTATGTCACTCCCCGGCACTCTCAGGAATACGTTACAGAATGCTTGGTTCACACCTCCTGGAAGAGTTGCACGATGCCGGCAAGGAGGGCTGGGAGCCAATACTGAAATTTATAAGAGCGTTGGGACCTATGAGCGATCGCTCATGGATCTGGAGGGTGAACAATGGGCCTTGACTTGGCCTTCGTTCGGGGGACCTGAAAGGGGTCCCAAACCTCTTAAATCAATCAATCAAAACCCAATTTTCTCAACTGGTATTATTTCTGTGTGTTACAAACGGAATGACAAACTTAGGGTATAGATTTCATCTAGGGTATAAAAATATGGGCAATAAATATCACAAACATATTTCGACTTTCAAATTTGAAGAGTTCTAGATCAATAAGCGGTAACCACCTAGGACCATGTTGAATCGATTATGAAAAATCAATATAATCAACTTAGATTTGCTTGGTACAATTATGAATGTATTCCTCTTCCCCTTTTTTGATTTGCAGTACAGAATTGCAAGCTTTAAATTTTTTCATTGAATTTTGAATATGTAAGTATATCTCACTCTAAAAATTTTGTATAATTAACTTTCTGTTTTAGGAATAATTACTAAAGAAAATGCCTCTCTGTCTTGCACTAAGAAAATCGTGAAAATCATAATGCAATTTTAAATTTGTTATAGGAATCTGAAAAATGGAACCAAAATCGCTATTTAGATTTAGATTTATATATATAGCGGTGGTGGCCTTTGCAATGCAGCCATCATAGGCTTATTGTGTACCACTTGCAATACCGTTACTCATTCAAGCGCAATCTTTGCAGGAAGAGCAGTATTTTTTTGGAAGAGATCTTTTCGAAGTCGGCAGGCTTTAAGAAGTATAAGCCAAAAGCCTGGAATCTACATTGCGCAATGGCTTCGCATTCACACAGCACGTGCTCTGATGTTTCATCCTCTACGAGACATAGTCTACATACATCAGCGGGAGAGATGCCCATCCGATGCATGTGTTTGTTGAGTTTACAGTGTCCGGTTAGGACTCCTGTAATGATTCTGAGTTGATTTCTAGATAGCCCTAAAAGATCTAGGCTCTTCTCTGAGGAAGGTCTTTTGATAAATTTTTTTTGCTTATCTGGATCCTGTGAATGAAGTCCATCTCTGGTCCATCTGATTCTGGATCAAGTTTTGCATGGCAAGCTTCAGGTATTGTAGGAAATACCGCAAAAGGGTTCTGGTCTTATGAGGGCCATGGACGCTCCTTTTTTGTCCAGTAAGTCTGCATTTTCATTCCCATCAATTCCCGAATATCCTGGCACCCACTGAAGTGTTAGGTGGTTGCATGTACCAAGTTTCGTTAATGATTGGAAAATCGCTATACTGAAACAATCTGTAAAGATTCCCCAAAGCAAATTCATAATTACCCCTGTATTATCTTACCATTTACTCTGCACCGAAAAACTAAAACATCCTAAGTAAAACTATTATTTTTTAGTACAAAGTATAACTTAGTATTCAAAAACCATAATTTTGTTGAAAAACAATAGCGGGCTTTGTGCCAATTATCCAGATATACTTCATTAAATTCTCGAATTTCTTGAACGTATTTTATTTAAAAATTTCTATTTCCTGTCCTTGATAACCTGCATACTTTTTATCAGTAAATTGATGGTAATGTGTTAAATTGAATTACTGCAAGGCTTTTGGACTTTAGTAGGATAATATTGGGAATAATAAATACAGAGGATTTTACAGAGAATTTCTGTTAATTTTTTTTGTTGTATTTTTAATAAACAAAGATACCAAGAAAGATGGGTTTAAAGTGCATTTTACATGTATATTGGAAAAACAGAGAAAAATAATTTTTCTTAACTTTAAAAATAATTTTTTTCCTCCGGAATTATATTATCTCGAGCTTTGTCGAAATTTATCAGCAATAAATCAGAATTGATTTTCGAAATAAATAATCCAAAAAAGTTTTGTATAGTAGTAAAAGATTGTACTATCACTGTAGCTAGCTTTAAATTATTTATAGTGCTATAAAACAAAACAATAACCCAAAAAACCAATTTAACAGTTTTATTTATGTTATCTAAACTCGTAAAAATACTGCAGCTGTATTTTTTGTTTACTTTGCTGATTTCATTACTGAACAAAAATTCTGTTTGACCTTTTTCCTTAACTTAAATGAATAAAAAA
Organism: Dioctria linearis; assembly: GCA_963930735.1. Lineage (NCBI taxonomy): Eukaryota > Metazoa > Arthropoda > Insecta > Diptera > Asilidae > Dioctria > Dioctria linearis. Next base: position 308,183,577 of record OZ005741.1, read on the forward strand.
ATTTGATAAGCTGAGGTAAGATTTTTGCTTATCACAAGTCAAATACATATTTTGCAGTGTGTAGCTATGTGACTCAGTATGAGAGTTTTTTCATTTATTTGGTATAGAACTGCTCTGTCTCTCCCTATCTCTCTCTCTCTCCGTTGATTGAACCACGAAACGAATTCTCTGAATTTTTAGAAACTTGACAATGAATTCCATTGATTATTATGATCAACTGAAACGACCATAAATTGCAGCAAATTAGAAAATTTTCTAAACATACGGGTACGGGTGGCTTAATAATGACACACAGCCAACTAAGATTAGAATGTTTTATGGTTCAACCTATATTAATTCATATCGTGGGGCGTGCAGAGCAATACTAATTGAACCATGTTAGAAATTGTTTCCTTAGAAAATCTGTTCCAAATAAGATTCGCGTACGCGTCACTATCAATATGACTGAGAATGTAGAATATGGATTTTTATCATCATTATTTATGTAAATGAATAATAAGCGTTTTAATATAAGGAAAGTAATGCCATTATATGAAGTGTTTTTTTCTAAAAGATATTTTCTAATAAGCTCTAAACTTTAATATTCTGGAGTAATAAAGCTTACTGCTTGAATTCACTACTAAATATGCACAACATAATTAGAGTTCATAATCTTAATAAACATATATTCAAAACTTATAAGTTCAAATTATAAAAACGCTAAGTAAGGGACTAATGCCATCTGACTGATTTTAATCATCAGACTTGTGCAAACAATGTCAATTATAATTACCATAAAAAAAATTTAATTACAAGTATAAATATAATTGAAATTTTTTATTACTTATGGTATTTGAAAATTGAAGTAATTTTCAATTCATTAATTCATATTAATTAAAAAAATCATTGAATAAAGAGTAATTGTTCTAATTTTCGGTAGTAATCATTAACCCAAAATATATTTAATTATATTTCCTTGCATAAAATAAATTTATCAACGTCAGAGGATTGAAAATCAACAATGATCTGAGTACAATGCTTTCTGTAAAAAGAATAGGGTAGGGATAAAGTATGTACACAGATTACGGGACGAATGGAGCTATTGAATTTCTTTCTTTTAATAATATTATCGATCATTCTTTTAATACGAACATTGACTATCTATATATTGGAGTCAGTCATCTCATAGCATAGTTGATAAACGTGCAGCTCCATCTATCTAACATTATTTCTGCAATCAATATTGGTAAGATTAAAAATTTCATAGTATATGATAATTAAATACCAACAAACGAACAATGAAGGAGTTTATAAACAAAACAATATACCTACTCTTTTTGTGTTAGGAATCATTAACTTCTCAATAAGCAAAACTTTTACAGGTGAAAAATGTTCGCCCAGAATTCCAATAGCAACAATATTAGAAAATTCTCATACCACGACAAGTCGTTACACACCAGCCTATACATGACCTCAGTTTTATGAAAGTTATATTTGCATAGGTGTATTTGTCTTCACATAGTAAACATGTTTCGATAAATTTTATTACAAATCTAAACATACTACATTTATAGCCATATGCTTTTGGTATTTTCTTGGTAAAAAAATTGCAAAAAATTCTAAATTTATATTTATTTATTTTTTCCTTCTGCATTTTATAAGCGAGATATTACCGGTAAAATATCAGCAATGAATTGTTCACATACGCCGTGATTTATTACAAGACTTACAAAAACAAACATGGAACTAAAATTTAATCGTGTATTTGGGAAAGACCATAAGTCAATTAATTTCTTTCCAATTTTCAGTTTTGAACGGAATTCGGTTCCTGAGAGGTCAATACAGGCGATAGATATGAAAACGCCATATATCCAACAATTTATATAACAACATATAGTCTTCGTCCTTATAATCTATTTAGCAAAGGTAATAACTGCCGGAGTTATGACCTTTTACATTTATAGTCTGATTTCTGATCTTTGGAGAGTATGCCAATGAAAGTTATTTATTACTTGAACAACATTGAAAAATAGATTTATCAGCCGAACTGAATCACAATATTCTCCGTGAAATGTTCATAAAAAAGTACCCTGATTTAAAAAGGAAAGTTAAATCTCTCTTTTCAGAAAATATTTTAAAGAAAATTTCAAACTTGCCCTTCGATACAAAATTATGATACGATTTTTCTTAGCTCCAGCATCGATTGGACGCTACCTACTAAAATGTTTGCAATCGCTAAATACATTTTTTGTTTTGTATTTTTCTATCAATTAAGAATCTACTAATATACACTATTGTAATATCGAGATACCCAATGCTCTCGGACATGGCCCTGTGGCCGGGGTTGAAAATAAATGAGTTTTCAATTCAATTCTATTTGAAAAAAATTTATCGCTATTATCCTATAAGGGTGAAAACTCCTTCAACGATTGTGATAGAGATTTTTCAACCGCAAAATGACACATCCGCAAGACTGCCAGGACTAATACATATGGCACATGATTCGGCATCCATATCGAACAAATTTAGTGTCTTCAGGGTCTTGAATTTAGAAATATTATATTTCACGAAGTGGTCGTAACACTAACACTGCTAAAAGCCAGAGAAAAGCAATCTAATTGAATGACAATGTCTTCTGCCACTCTATTAGTTCATGTTCGATGCAGACATCTCTGGTGTCGGACATTGACCAGTAAAATGTAATGGTACAGTAAAATTTGTCATAACGCTTGATGGAAGCTGAGCTCATAATGTTATTACTTGAATAAAACAAATGCAGTAGTGATATATAACCTCATAAAAAAGGACACACCCGAATTGATATACTAATTAACAAAAATCACACGAGAGACGATTACATCGCTGAAACTGGACCGACGCACGTAACACTGATCTGCATGATTTTGTACAACCATGCAAGAGGGAGGAATGATCTAAGGGCCAACCCAGACGAGAAATTTTTCGGGAAGGAAGTAATTTCCTTCGCTTGGCTTAGACGTGCCATAACAATAATGTTACTTCGCGTAGTTCCTTATAAGATTACCGAAATTAATTGTGTGCGTGTTCAATTAAGTCACAGTTTTTGATATAAATAATAACTGTATCACAAATTCACAACACGTAATGATTATTAAATTATTATATTATCACCTCAAATCACAAATAATTATCTATATACAGCTGTCAGATGAGAAATTTCAGAAATTTCGAATTTCAAAGTGGCCGGCGTGCTGTAGTATTGGTATGCTGGCCGTACTCCCGATCGAAACTTGGTAGCACGGACCTTTTGCTACCCCCGAATACTTCTCACCCGTAAAAAGTGCCAATAATCTGCCCTGTCTGGGCTACGGCTAAGAGCCGAACAGGAGGGTACACACAACAATTAGCATAACTAGAAGGGAGGGGGGGGGGGGGGGGGGGGGGGTCGTACGGCCCGGGCGACACATATTTTGGGGTGGCATTTTCTATATTTCTATCTACATAAATTATTTAGAAATAAAAATTAATAACATAATAATAATAATATTGTAATCCACAGAATCATTTATTATAATAAGTATTTAATTTAACAAAAATGCGTGCTGACCCCGTCAGTCCTTATCGACGTTGAGATTTTTAAACTGAATCACTTATGTAAACAAACATCAGCTGTTAATACTTTCTTTAGCGCCATTGTTGTTATTGTAAGCAGAGCCCCATCGGTCCTGGACATCGCTAATACGTGCGCCAAGCGAAGTTAAACAAGTTAGGAAGTAAGCAGAGATTTCCGTAACGCTAGATTGCTTTTTAATTTCGTTTAGAAAAAAATTATGTATCTAACGATACATTTTCTTAGAATTTGGAGACTATGTATTCAAGATATATATATTTTTTTATAGTGGTATTTACCCCCACCCCCCCCTCTTCGTTTCTGTTTGTGATATATGTATGTGTTATACCAATATTGCCCAAAAGCAGTCCTTTTGACTGCTTGGGTAATTTAAATTAATTAAATGAATTTTATTATTGAATTTCGTAAATTTTTTATATGACTAATCCACCGCTGTATTTCAATTTCATGAGCAATGAGACGAGCAATAAATATTCATTTCTTCTTAGGAGTTTACAGAAAATATTTCGGCTGGTTTTTCATTTATTTTGGAGTGTTATTTTCAATCAAAATTTGAAAAAAAACATCAAAAAAAAATCATTAAATTTTGCAAAATTTGATAGTTTCTGTCACTGGTCAAAGTGTTAATTAAGCGCAGTGTAGAAACTCGTTGGAACATTAGAGGAGATGCGGTGGCTGTGACTGTGCTACCTCCATTGATGGAAATCCGTCAACGTGATTTAAAACTGAAATCTTTGTAAATGTATTTCATTAGACATGAGGGACAGCCTAGTACAAAAAGCAGTTATAACAGCCAAAAAAATATGTGAAGAGCGTCGAGTTAGAAGGAAAAAAATTATGAGTGGTGAAAATTCGCGTGACGTGAGGCTATCTTTAGAAAATGAAATACAAAGAGAAATGTTTTTGTCGTTGGATAGAGTTATCCTGGAAATAAAAGTACAGTTTGAGCAACTACATATCCTTGCACCGAAGTATTACCATGTAATCTTTTGAATGTCAAGTAAATAACTTTGTTGATATTAACGAAGAAAAATTTCATATTGAAAAGAAAAGGATCCAGAATTTAATGTCTCTACCTAATGTGCAAGAGCAAGGAAAAGTTGGCAAAACGGGAAAAGCCTCTTGAACTTTTAATATTTATCCAAAAATATAGGTTGGAAAACTCTGTTCCCAAACATAGTAATATTATTAAGAATTTTTTTAACAAGACCCATCCAGTGTCGCTAGGTGTGAACAGAGCTTTTCCAAATTAAAATTAATTAAAAATTATCTTCGGTTCACAATGAGTGATTTAAGATTACAAAATGTAGCGATACTGTTAATAGAAAGAGAACTCACAGATAATATAAATTTTGACAATGTCATTCAAGAAATAAAATATATAAATCAAAAAATGTTTTATCATTTTACTCATTTATTTATTTATGTTCAATAATTGTTAATAACCACTTTTGATTTTGATTAAGCTAAAGGAGGGCGGAGAGGGGAGGGGCAAATTCGGGACCGCCCGAAGCTGCAAAAGCTCTAGCTACGCCACTGCACACAACCTATATTAAAGTGGTTAGGTACTCCTAAGGAAAAGAAAACTAAGTCAGAAATACTGAAATTATCAATATTATGGATGGTTGCAAATAGAATAATACCAATGCATTCGAGATGTTGAGCCAACAGTGCAATAAGGATTTAATTAGCTGTACATAATCCTGTTCGTAAAGAATATGAACTATAGTCTTCCTTCTTCGGTCACAAAAGATCTTACAGATTGCAGTGACTAGATGGGAGGCGGTATCTTTGTCCACATCTCCCATTTTAATAATAATAATTCCTATAGTAATAATTAGACTAACTTCAGCCCGTTTAGGGATCATATGGCTGATAATCATCTACTCGCAATCTTCACTATATAGAGTCTTCTTCGAAAATATAATGCAAGTTTGACGAGGAACGAGGAACCTGTCAAAGAAAGCAATAAAAATTTGCTCTTTGAAATTTTTTTAAGAGCCTGGAAATTATAGGTTGAAGGACGAACTAAGACAACTAACGTGTCATATAAAGCATATTTAATTATGGAGTAAGAGACAATATGCCCAATAACGTCCCTCTTATAAGGATCTAGGTTAACTTTACGTTAGGTTAGAGAGCGAATTTAGGTCATAGGATCTAGAAGAAATGTATGCATCCATGTCACTAGATATAAAATCAAAATCGTTTTCAGTAATTTGAATTCACAAATTGGCCCTAAAAAACAACTGAAAAAACGACCAAAAAAGTTTGGAGAAACAACAGACAAAGATATACTCAAATTAACCATATTGGACAAAAAACATTTTTAAAATATCATATAGGATCTTCCTTTCAACGACTCTTTCGATATTTCTAGTTTGACTATTAAATTTCATATGAACTAATTGAGCCCCTTCTGAAGTGTATGGAATTAGTGCTGAGCTCTACTGTTTTCCAATTATTCTTTTTTGGTCAAGAGTAGTAGAGGAGTACACTGGTTTTCGTATTATTCTGGATAGATTCCACTCTCGTAGTATTGTCTTGAATCTGCTTTCATATAAAAAGTAGCAAAAACAGTCTTCCGTATAGCTAAATTGATACACGAATGGGAGTCAACAGTAAGTTTAATGTCCAGTCGTCAACTAACTCAGATTAATAAAAACATACTGGCATAATATCAAGAGTGCTGTATCCGAGGGTGAATTACAGTAGATAAAAAAACCACAGCATCTGATATGACCGGGAGTAAAAGAAGAATACAAGACCTACGCGAAATATACATAGCAATTATATCGAATCATCAGTCTGGCATAAAATGTAATACAAAAACAAAATCCTACCAATGATAAATTTTTCATCACAAAGCCTTTAAAATCCTGTAATATATACGAGTGGCATTTCAGTTGGAGGTGTAGACACCAATTAAAATAATAGATTCAATTACAACATTTGTCAAGAATCAGGTTAATATTTCTCTATCGAAAAGTAAGGGATTTAAGGAATTTTTAAGAAAAAAAAAGGAGAAAAGAGATGATAAGCTGTCTGTTATTTTATTTAATCTGGCATTACACTTTGCTTTGCGAAATTGTAAGATATTATTAAATACAACAAATCCAAGTAGGTGTTGACTTGAAATATGTTTGTGATTTAGAACTGATGTTGATCTGATTAGATTTGAAGGTACCATACCGGTTCTATTGCCCTTTTCTTCATGATGCATCTTATAAGACTATACTTCCGTGAAAGCCAAAGGTGAGCAACTATCGAAAAATTATTGGAACTTAAAGATGTGAATCGTGATAAATACAAATAATAAAATCTCATAGGGCAACCATCTTCACTTGTAGATATGATTTGAATGGTACCTATATATGTAAAAGGTGTCAGATGATTATTTATATTATTTTTTCCTCGAAAAACAATTCCTTTTTCCATTAAAGCAACAAATTGTCATAATTTAAATCAAAGAGTTTTGCTTATGCGCATTTACATTTTTTTAAATATTTTATTCCTAAGAAAGTTCAAATGAGATCGCTTAAACAATCCTTGAACCTGTTTACTACAACCAGACCCAGTTTGTTACATCTGGTCAACTGAAAAATTACCTATATATAGTTTGAGTAAGAAAAAAAATATATATCCATCGATATACGGCCATACAAAATTATGTAATAATAAAATCACTTCTTCGTGTGTTCTAACCTGAACGTTAACGTCAGACAGTTTCGGTGAAAAAAAATAAAATAAGATAAAAAAACATTCGGAGCCGGCAAAATTCAAGGTTGACATACGGCTTTTTTGAGCACTTTTTTATCGCGGTTATATGAATCTGCGAACTTCCATCAAACCAAACCTTAAAGAAACCGGATTTTTTCGCGTGCCATTAATACAACTGGAAAGTGGCAACCAACTTGTGCATTTTGATTTTATATTCTCCTAATATAAACAGTGGCTTACACATTTTTTAAAGAAATTCGATTTTTTATCGGAAAATGTGAGCCGCCAGCCATAAATTGTTCATCTGTCCTAAAGGAGATTTTCTTTTACGGAGCTATTTGTAACTCGTAAATTAATAATTGCCTTTTATGTACCAAAGCATTTTTTGAACATAATTTTCAACAAGCTAGTTAACACTTGATAAATGGTTAAGAGAAATCTATACCGGCTTTGGGTAATTTGTGGTAACGGCTAATGTTTGGTGATTGTTTCCAAGACAGTTTGTCTCTTGTATTAGAAACCAGACCAGAAGTATCTACATATCTAACTATTTCTGCAAATTTTATGAGAGACATACTCTTTACTCTAACCACATAGTAGATTACAGTCGTCCAGAGGAGCACTTTATTCAATCTTCTGTGGAAAAAAAATTAATTCTAAATGCTGTGAATCACGGTAGATGGTTCTTGGATAACGAGAAAACTAGTGTTGTATGTAATACATCCATTTCACGCTTGAATATCATAGGCATGTTTGTGGATTATTTCGTGCTTGACCAAACGACGACACCGTCCACACGCTTTCCTAATAAATTAAAAGTCAATGGAGGCATTATATTTTTTAGTTAAAAACATAATTCCTTCTATCTTATCAATACATACATAAATCCTGATCGATGTTAATTGATTGGGATCCAATTAAAAGGAAGAATTCATTCAGAACAATTTTTACCTTATACATAATTCTTGGTATTTAACTGCACCTACCAGTCGGCAATATGTGCAACAACTGGAACAGCAGGTTGTAAATCGTTAAAGTTGCGTTGCAAACGGTTACGGTTTGTACGTGATGAAGCTGCTGTTTTTTTTTTCTTGCCTTGCATCACTAAGTTTCTATTGATAATCCTATACTTGTCTAGAAGTGGATTAGGACTTTTATGATTTTACAGAACAGGATTTTAATAGGAAAAGTAATTTAAAAGTTGCTCTAGCTTTATATATATATTTGAGTTTGTAGATACTTTCATATGCTTTGTTTTGTCACTATGTCCATTTATATTATATACAGTATATACGTAGTAATCTAAAAGAAAAATCTAGAGATAAAATATCATAATATCTTCTTTTTTGAATCTGTGGATCCCATGGGTATAATTGGAGATATCTATACTGAACGTAAACAATGACGAAAAACTATACCTCGAAAAAGTACAATTTGAACAAAAAAAATTTTGAATGTTGTTTGTAAGGGCAAAAATGTTTTCAAATTTAATGCATTGATAATTAATTAAATGCGTAAATAGTGCGGAGTTTTTATACTTCTTTTAAATATTTTTTTAAACCTTGAAATAATTCTTCTAATACCGATTTAAACCGCTAAAAGCTTCGAATTTTAGAGCTCAAAGTGAATTAAACCTTACTCTGTAAAAATCGCAGGACAATTTCCTAAACTTAAGACTCTTTTTTTCCCAAAAATGAATGTCATTTTCTCTGATATGACGGGAAAATCATTTTAATTTCCCCAAATCAATGGAACATTCCATGAATTTAAGTATTTGGCACCAAAAAACCTAAATAGTACGTAAAATTCCCGAAATGTTTAGCTTTCTTGGATATAAGTAAGAGAACATCATTTTAGGTACAAAGACCTATTCCTATTTCTGAAGTGAAGCAATCCCTTTATTTTATAAAAATATACTTAGAACACACACACAAATTGTTGCCACTGGCTCTAGGGATTTTTTTTTACTTTGTACTTACTTTTCAGACAAATGAAGTAGTTCAAGTATCATCCGTGAGTGTTGATTATATTTTTTTTTATCCAAACTAACAACAACAGCCTAAGAATAATCAGGAAAAAAGTTTCGTGAAGTACTTGAAATTCATTCAAAATTCTACGTAAAAAACATACCGGGGGGTTTTCTAACTTATCCGATATGAGAATCGCAATGAGTTACAGGTTAAAAGACAGCTCATATTATTTGTAACCAAAATTTTTTCTCTTCAAACAGTAAAGATTCTTTCTCTATTATTTCTTCAAAATGACAAGAATCAATAGCTTGGTTTCTTGTCTCTATTGCTCTTTCTTATGCACTGTGCGTATTAAAGACCCTGATCAGTTTTAATCATTTACATACATATATACGATAAGTATTATTTTTTTCAAAAAATACACGTCACAATATCCAATTTAAAAAAAAACCCACATCTTTCAAACTGACGTTTTTGCTTATCTCGACCCCATCGAAATATTAGTGTTCTGTATGGTAAAATTGGTCGTTCTCTATGTGCCTTGTATCGATAGGCCGACTGGTTACCTGATATTAATCAGTTGATCCAACATCACTCTTGAGACTCATATTCATAAATTATAAATTACTTGGAAGGCACGATGTCTGGGATCTCGTTTCTGAGTAGTTTTTCAATTTCTGCGAGATTGCAAGGATTATTAAGGAATCTAGTGACTAATCTCTGATGCCGTAGATGTCCATAGAAAGAAAGTCTTATGGAAGAGGTCCCGGGTGATTATCCCAACAGCTATGCAAGGCAAACTGGAGTCCGGCTTCCAATATTCAAAGAAATCGGATGATGTAATGGCTTAAAGAATATGATGAGGGTGTTATTAAGAAAAGATTGGTCTATAAAAATTGGAAGTCTATGAAACATGAAGATTTTGTAATATGGTCAAACCTGTCTGGGGTGTAATCCTTCTGCACCAATCCGAGAATCTGAATAGGAAAGAAGCAATAGCAAAAATTGTGGAGACGGTCTAGCAAGAAAGAAAAAATCTAATGAGGGAAAGAAAAGAAATAATAACCGCTACCTATGACTTCTCACACAAGGCTGTCTACCCAAAATACTGACACCCGAGAGAAAACCTTCGAGAATACTTCACAAGCCATGAAACAGACTGCCTCCCTACCATATACGAGGCCCAATGGAGTCCTTACATTCTAAAATATTTGCAGTGTTTTTATATAAAACTGACAAAAGTTTGATTTGAATAGCTCCTCCTCTCTAAACTACTATTCATACAGAAAAATGGTGTTCTGATAATCTTAGGTTTGCTTTTTCATCTTCCGAACCGAAATAAAATTGTTATACCTTTCCTAACAAAGTTATTTAAAAGAATTTATCTTAACCAAATGACTACGATACTTCAAACAAAAACTCTCAGCCGCTGTATATGCCGCTGTGCAAAACCCACGAGAATACTTCTCAATCCATGAAACAGAAATCTATATGTGTGCGTTGTGAGTCCGTTTTCTAAAATGTTCTATATTGATACTTATGGAAAAACACTAAACATTGGCTTTATACAGGGTGTTTCCCCTTAGGAGGTCCATAGAGCGGGAGGTGATAGTACTCACCTAGGCGAACCAAAAATTGTATGGCATGTGGGGGGGGGGGGTCAATATCAACCATTTAGGAGTTACAGGGTGATTCATAAAAAAAGCTGGATTTTCACAAAACACCCTGTATATTTAAAACTACACGGCGTATGGTCACAGTAAAAGGGCTCGTTGTATGCAGAACTTCATGGCCTTTCCAACGACAGCTCAACCAGCCCCGTACCCCTCTCCCCTAAGAAGTTATGAAGGTCTAAACTAAAAATTTCGGATTTTCTTTCCTTTTTTCTTAATTTAACCTCTATTATTTTTGCAAAAAGGTCGTTAACATAACTTTTTTTTATATAAACTGTAATCTGTAGACTGTCCTCTTTAATTTGACCTATACACATCAATTGAATATTCGTAATGAATAAAAAAACGCAATTCTGGTAACCCGAATGTTCGGAAGGTATGTATATACCTACCACTGCCTATTTTTGCTACTAAAAAGAAGAAGAAGAGTTAATTAATTGTGAAAATGTCAAATTGTGTTGTGAAGTGCAGTGCAATTTCTCGATTTTTAAAGTTAAATATCCGCTGGAAAAGATTGCATATTTTCGATTTGTGAGTAAATTGCAACTGGTACCAACACAAAGTTTAAACAAAATCGGAGAGTAGCGCTTATTGTAAACTTAACAAAAAAAGAAATCGTTTGGAAATAAAAACCGTAAAAAGTATTATATTTTGTAAAGAAATGCACGAAGGAACAACGATTTTTGAGCCGCGCCCTTAGAATTAATTAAGTTTTACAAAAACTTTAAATTTGTATACGGTAAATATGTTGCTATTGTGTAACACGAGTTAGTTACTAAGATCCATTTTTTATTTGTATGCAATTGTAATTTTTGTTAATTTTGTTTTGTTTGATGTTAGAATAACTTTTTGATATTTTTTTTTTCCTTTTTGGAAAAGTGCTTGTTGTTCTTATGGTTCTTGTTATTAGTAATAAAATCTGTAAAAATATGGGTAGCTTCCTTTTTCTTTTTCTATCACGCTTTTTTCTTTTCTTTCACTCTTTTTCAATCGAATCTACCATCGGTTTTTCGAATGAAGTGGCAACACCCCGGCCCGTTAAGGCCTATTAATGTGCCGATGTGATCGCCGACTTCATGGCTTGTATATTCCGGGGGTTATGAATAGCTAAATTCGACTATTCAACGAAAATTGTTGAAATCCCTCACTTGCAGTGATCTGACTCTTTTGTAACACAGACTGACTCTTTTGTAACACAGAACATAATTGTGGCTTCACCAACAATCAAAGAAGAAATGTTAAGCGGAGAGTTGGAAAATATCCTGGTGGGCGATTTACACAGTTGAGCGTAGAAGCACAAATCAAGGTATCGAGGTTCGAATATCGATCGAAGGTAATCAATGCTTATATGTATTTATACCAATTTCCATATATAATATGATAATGGCATAGAGTCTTCTCCAAAAGAGAAGAAAGAGTAAAAGAAAAAAAAAACACTGGTAGCCCACAAGTAGAAACACAAAATATCACGGTTCGAATTTCACAGATGATCATATGTTCTTTCTTCATACAAATCATAGAAACCCTTATAAAACTAAATTCCATTTCAATTCCATTGATCTTTGTTTTTCTGAAACAGATATGGAAAACTAAGTTTTATTCAATATTAAAAGTCTATGGAGATGTTGAAACGAAAAATCAAAAAAATACATTAAAAACAAATTTAAAAAATCATTTGATTTCATTAAAAGTTCTGCTATTAGGCTCTATCAAAGGAGCAGGATATGGCAAAAATGTGGGAATGTACCAGTTTTTCATATATTTGCTCATACGTCAGAGATTCAATCCATTACAGACTTGCAAAATTAAAAAAAAACATATTAATAATTTATATTTTGTTGTATTAAATAATACCCAGCCACCATCGTCACATTAAGATATTATTCACGTTAGATTGCGTGCATAAAATACAAATTGCCTCTCGCTATAGCTGAGTCAGATGTATGGCGCGGGAACGGTTACATCAGCTACAACACCTACCATTTCAATGGAAATACAATGGCGAATCATTAAAATAGCAAACGGAAAGCTAAAGTTCAGAAACTTCCGGAATTCTTTTGTTTTTTTTTTCTTCTCTTAAAAATAAGCCAATTTTTACATTAAACTCAAATCCCGCTGCAAAAATAACTCGGATACGGGGCTCTGCTCTGAATAATCTGATCAATGTCTGGTTTCTTTCCATCATTACCAGTTAGTGTCATCTATATTAATTAAGTTTGAAGGCCGGCAACAATTTTACCACTTTAACTTGTCTGCAATTTGGTGACTTTTTATTTTTAAGGATGATCAAACTTTATTTGCTCTCATACGTAAACTGATTGCTTGCTGTCCCTTATGGAAATTTTGGACGCTAATATACGTAATTGCTACAACAAATTTTTCAACAGTCAAAATAAACTGCAATTGACTACCACAAAAATCAAATCATAAATTGTTCATTCTGTATGAGTTAAGAAACTTTAAATTGAATCGCATTGATAAGCACTACTCCGACTATAATTATGTAAGTATGGCTAGCCGAGTAGCTGAGCATATTAAGTAACATCAACTTTGATAAGGTTATGAAGTCAGGATTTCCTCTCGGAGTTGTTCTAAGCCGCCCCACCTATGGCTTCAAAGCTCTACGAGTGCCTTATCATGTTATTAACTTCCTTATCACCGAAACGAAATTATCGTTAAATTGTCACAAATAATTATATTATCACAAAAATGACGCAACCATTTTTTTTTTTTTGTGCAAAAACAGATAGATATGTATACTGCTTACCCCGTTGAGGGATGTTAGTGATGTGAATGGAAACAAATTTGAGTTTCACTATAGAAATGACATCACCGCAACACAATCTGTAAAGTCTTAATCCCCAGAGGATTTGTTGGACCTCAATTTTCTGCGAGATAAATCCATTAGGAAATAATTTTTGGCTATGCAAATACCCACTAAGAAAATATGGGATGGTCCATTCATATAGTCACTAGATACCAAGCTCTCTAATCAGAAATGCTAAAAGCGTTTTTAATCTTGCACTATTTGCGATTATCAGTGTCCACCAGCCCGTGCGGGGCAAGAATAATAAATCATAGCCCCATGGAGTCGTGATTTTTTTGCTGCTTGTCCGAAGTTCGTTATTTTGTAGTAGGTATGTGGCTCACTTCCAAAAAGCTCTGGAATACTCAGACGATAGAGTGATTACTAAAGTGAGCACAGCACAAGTGAAAGTAAATTATTTTTAGCTCTGCCACACGGTTTAGATTTATTGGACACGTGTGCTCGCGTAATTAAATCGCAAAAAAAAACATATCACGGATCATATGGACTCTGCTTAGGTTGAGTTGAGAGGTTACTTTTTATAAAACTTATTAAAAATTTTAATCATAATATATTGGGCGACTCCAACTTTCCGGTGTGAGCTACAAAGTTGATTTTGTCGCCTTTCTTATCGCCATTGTAGTCAGCAGGTCAAATCTTTATTACCGTGCAACTAATTGCCGCGTTTGTCGCATCATAAACGTGTGTAAAGTTGTGCTTAAAATAGAAAATTTGTGTGTTTACTTTTTGCGGAATTATTCACATCACCAGTGAACGTGAATATTTTGATTTATGGGATCCGTGCAAATATGCAAGCTTGAAAGTCACTCAAGAGTAAAAACTATTTATTTTAATTTTTTGGGAATAATATAAAAATCGCAACGTACCTACGTGTACGAATTTACACTCTACATGGGCTGGTTGCTTATCTTGTCAAAATCCATGCATTTGAGTAGAATTCAATTGGCACAACTTTTCTACTGCACCTGGCCCTAGCACTGGTAATTTATCCTTTCATTTCTAGCAGCACAGCTATATATGTATACAATCATAATAATTTTACAATTTATTCGCATTAATGTTTTCGTAATATTTTAAATAAAAAGATTATTTACTTGATCACAGATAAATAGTATTAGTAGTCGATCATTCATAGCCGCGTTGATCAAAGGAGAAACTCCAAAAGTTGCTACCCAAATTCGATTTCTAGATGGCAAAAATAATTCAATTAAAAATGCAATCAGTAGGAAATAGGCAAAAAACTATTATTATTTATTGTGCCAGGTCGTAAACTTCATTCCTTAATACTTAAACATCTCAACGTGTGATCACAGCACGTTGGAAAAATACCACACGGTCCAACTCTCATGTCATCTTGATGCGATGTCTTCAAGACATTATCAAGACTAATTTGAGGAATGACTTCAAGGTCATCCTGATGATGTCGACATAACTATCCACTGTACCGAATTTTTTAAACTCTTTTTTTTTTACACAAATTATGAATATCAAATAAAGAAGCATCAACAGAATCATCAACGCAATCAACAATTTTGTCAAAAGTTCTAAAAATGATGGAAGAAGACGGAAAAAAGTAGGGACCACTAACGATAACGGCGAGTAATTTTGCGTCATGCATCAAACTGAACTTTGATTGCACGCCAAATTCCTAAAGGTGCGGGGGTTCCATGCAGTATAAGAATCGTGCAAAGTTTCATAAAAGCATCGCCAACAATTAAGCGATTACGGATGAATAAAAAAAAACAGCTTTGACTTTGTAAATCAGTGGAATTTGTTCATCAACATTCAGTACGGGTCAACGATTGTTATTTTTTATTGATAAATAAAAGATTTAGCAACAATGGAAATTATGGATTGTGCTATTATTTTCATAATCTCAGAAAAAAGTTTAGGTATTTGGAACGCCACCATAGTATAGATCAAGTTATGTAGTGGCATGAGGAGCTAGGTATCTGTTGTCATAGTCCAATTAATCTCTTTTTCATATATAAGGGCTTAAATGGCTCTGCAAAGAGTATATTGAATAATTCGTGACAATATAAGACACTGGAAATTTATACGTCTTTGATTGAGGAAAAAAACACTTGCTCCGATTCCACAATTTTTACTAATAAATTTAAATTGTTTAATAACTTTTAGTCAAACGATATCATTATCATTTAAGTTTTTTATGTGCCTCACAATTTCTTATTCTATTTACAACCAAAAAGTTGTCAAAATAACTTCAAAATGATACTTGTAAGCTTATAATTGCCCAGTCAACTTGTTAGTTATATTTATAATCATAACGTCATTCAGATAATGTAATATGCAAGGAACTGCTTATATAGTGATAATAATTTATATCTTTTACAACAGAGTTTGATATAAAGTAATATTTCGAAGTAGTGTTGAATATTTGGATTTCACTTTTCATAGTAATTTTTTTTTTGTTAGTTTAATAATTTTTTTATTTTTACTACTGAGTTTATAAATATATATATAATGGTCACTTTAGGACAGTTGATGGCTCCTTAGACACACCTGAATACTGGCTTTCAAATGCAAAAAACAGATCCCGGATCGGTTGCGTAGTTTGTATATAATTGCTCTCTCAGAAAACTTACAATTAAACCATTGGGATTAATGTCAGATGCTACATCACGTTTGAATGGAAATGCATATTAAAATCAAGCAATAATAACACCACAACTAAAACTAACTCAGCTAAAATGCTACTGTATTGCTATTTGCAGGGATGACTTTGATACCTCTTATTCTTCTAAAATTAGTGTATAAAAAACAACAACCGATCGAAACTCTAAAATGAGTGTATGAAAAACTTCACCTGATCAAAGCATCTGGAGCATTGTTTCCTTCATTTTGGATCTCTGCTATCTATCATTTGACACACAGCGAAAGGTACACATACAATATAATGTTGGTTCTGGTATCCATAGATAGGTTTTGAATATACTTTTATAAATGTAGCCGCTGGAATATCGTGAATTTGATTAGGATATCATTGGAAGTGTTCTGCTGCCACCGTATTTGCCCTCCCATTCAATACCACACTCGTAAATGAACATCTCTAGTTTCAAAATGAAAATGTTTTTAAGGGGGTATTCTAGTCTAGAAATTCGAAAAAATCGATTTTTTTTTTCATATTTTCAAAGTTTAACTATTCAAGAATATGCCTACAAGAGGATTTTTCATATTTGTATCTTTATATTTAGTGTTCACTTGCATCCAGCTGCTAACAGTTGAATTCTAACTTCCAAACCACGTGGACGTATGGACTTTAAGGGGTAACGCCTCTGTAACGGCTAAAAAAAAGAAGGTTTTTTCACGAATTTTTTTCTCGCAAAATTAAAGGTGTTTGAAAAAAACCTTTTAAGGGTATTATCGGGCATACATTGAACTTTATTGATAAAATTTTGACAGCCAAAAAAAAACAAAATGGCGGCTCCACAGCCATCTTCCCGGGACATGTTTCGGAGCAAGTTTGACGCGCTTGGTGGCGACCTCCATTTTCAAAGGGAAAAAAAATTTCTCGCACGGGACCTTTCTTTTTCTTATTCTAGAGGGTTTAAACTATTTTTTAAGCCAATAAAAAAAAAACGATTTTTCAAAAAATTTACAATGGTGTTACACCTTAAACGCGTTTTTCTCGAAACTGCCTTTTTCAAGACGATGCCCACGATTTCTCAAGTTCTGCTGGACCGATTTACTTGAAATTTTTTTGAGAGTCTTCTTTATAGACTTGTCTATGTTCGGAACTAGCCGCATCCCCATATTTCAATTTTTACTATTTATAAAAAATTCGAAAAAGTAAAAAAAAAGTGGTACAAAAATTGCTTTTTTTTTAGGCAGCGGCCATTTTGTGAAAAATTTTTTTATCAACTTTTCCCTAGTTCCGGACATAGCGACATTACTCTAGACTAATCTTTTTTATTTATTTTTTCGGATTGCTAGGCGGGTTGGAATCGTGGGCATGATCACGCGCCAATTTTTTGAGGCCCCCCACTTCATTAGCTGCTAATTTTTTGAATTTTTAACTTTTTTTAATTTTTTCTGTATTCTTACAATGTTAATAAATAACTCATAAAAAAATGGATAGAAAAATATTGATTGCTTTTTTTTTACGGCACTTCAAAAATCACCTAAAATTCGGGCCTCTAGACTAGAATACCCCCTTAAGTTCCTAATTTCAACATAAATACTCGAATTGCAGAAATCAGATCATATTCTTCCTGAAACACTTCTACTATTTACTGATCGAACAAAATAAATGTTTACTTAACTAGGAAAAATGTTATAGGAGCAGTTTTAGCGGTACCCTAGAAGAAAGACCATAAATGAAAATGTGAAATAGTTTTTCGCATTAATTCCATTGAAAACGTTTAGGATTGACTAGTATACGAATCGCAGTTAATATGTATATGGCCACCCCGCGCAGGGGCTACCCAAATTAGTACATTTTTGGTATTCCACCTCAAATTGTAATGTAATTACTAGACCCTTACATTTCAGGACTCTGTGTCAGGTAATCCTATGAAAGAATTGCCCGACAGTATTTTCCAAAGCAAATATAGGACAAACGCACGATTTCGCGTCCATTTAAGAAAATTTCATCCCTACAAGAAGTAGTTTTAGTAGAATTTACTTGATATCGGTCTTTAAGCTTTTGTAGTACAATGTAACCTGTAAATTTATCTTTTAGTTTAAATTAAAAACTACAAACATCAGTTTACGTCCAGTCACAGCCATTTTGCGTACACCAAGGGAACAATTTGCATCCAGGGTATAAAAAGTTATAAGAACAGCTTTTATAAGGCGGTGTTAAATAAATATCATTTTGAAAGGTATGACTTTATTAATTTTTTCATTATTTCCGATTTAAAAAGCCATTAAAAAATATAAAGTTGTTATAAAATTCACAGTAACATAACATTTTTCAGATTAAAAGTAGTTCAACTCAAATTGTGTTGTTTTAAATAAGAGTATCTTTGAAATTTTATTAAATTAAAAGGAACAAATCAAGATTAGATTAGATTTGTGAAGGGGTGTATAGGCGTTAGCCTCGCAATCACTGCGACCTGAAAGATCTATTGTGAGTCCCCGTTGAATATGCTCCATTTATAGGTTTAGACTGTTAACAAAGTCTAGAACCATTCTGGGCTTAAGGTTCCATACGTAACTTGGTGGAGGAAAAGCATGTTCAAGGTGGAGTAATCTCCGCCTGGCCAATGCTTCGCAGTGGCAGAGCAAGTGCTCCGAGGTTTCGTGAGCATCCTGACAGAAGCGGCAGGATGAAGTCTCAGCCAAACCCAGCTTGTTTAGGTGATACCTCAAGGGGCAATGGCCTGAGAAGAGCTCAGTGATCATTTTGAGCTCTGTTCTTCTAAGGAATAGGAGTTCTTTTGTTTTTCCGCCAGAGGAGTCGATAAACTTTTTTGCCTGACGAAGTCCTTGTATCCTTTCCCAATACAGGGATTTTTGTTTATTCTCCCAGTTATTTAGGGTAGCTCTGAGGTAACACTTTGATGTGCCACAAAATGGCTCTGGTCCGACAAACTGAGTTTCTGCTCCTCTTTTGGCTAGGCCATCCGCAATTTCATTGCCTTTGTGGCCCTCATGTCCAGGTACCCACATGAGGATAACTTTGTTTCTTCTTGATAGATTTTTGAGGGTTTGTAGACATTCCCAGACTATCCCTGACTTGACAGTGTAGGACTTTAAGGCCTTGAGGGCAGCTTGACTGTCCGAGAGAATATTAATGGTTGAGCCATTTATGGCACTTTTAATGCAGGTATTGGCACATTCTTCTATGGCCAATACCTCGGCTTGGAATACGGTAGGGGTAGAGCCTAGAGCCTTTGATATATGGCATTTGGGGCCGTATACCCCCAATCCGATCCCACTGTTTGTTTTTGAGCCGACTGTATACCACACCATCGATCCTTGTTGGAAGGACGGTTTAGTGGAGCGCCATTGTTGTCGGTATCCAAGAACCACTTGGAATGGTCTTACAAAATCCACTCTGGGTGTGATTATATCAGATATTGTCGTCACTTGCTCGAAGCATATCTGTTTTAAGATACTTAAATGACCAACCAGATCGCCTGGCTTTAACTGTTTCTCCGTTTGTACTGTAATAGCACTGGAGATCGCTTCCTTTTTCACCTGCAAATGCAGGGGTGCAAGATTTAATAAGGCCTCCATGGCTGCTGTAGGACAGGTTCTCATGGCACCAGTTATTCCTAGACAGGCAAGCCGCTGGGTTTTTTGAAGCAGAGCCTCAGCCGTCTTTTGATTAGTTTTTGGCCACCATGCGAGGGCCGCATAGGTGACCATGGGTCTAACAACCGTGGTGTACGTCCAGTACATCATTTTTGGCCTCAGACTCCATGTTCTGCCAATGAAGCGACGACACGTGTAGAGAGATCGCATCGCTCTATCCGTCACTCTGGACAGATGCGAATTCCAGGTAAGTTTCTTATCTAGGGTTATCCCCAGATATTTGACTTCGTCTGAAAATGTCAATTCCGTATTATCAAGAAGAAGAGCCGTTAGTGAATGCTTCGATCTTCTTGTGAATGGAACGATAACAGTTTTGTTGGGGTTTATGCTAAGACCTTTGTTTAGACACCACGTGTGGACTTTGGAGAGGGCTATTTGCATGAGGTCGGATATGACTTGATCATGCTTGCCCCGTATTGTAGCTACTAGGTCATCCGCGTAGCCTTGAACATTAAAACCCGAACTGGTCAACTTCTCTAGCAGATTATCAATCACGATCGACCATAAGAGTGGAGAGAGAACTCCTCCTTCTGGGCAGCCTTTTGCTGCGGTGATCGTGACTGAGCAGTTCCCTTAGAGATGTGGTTATCCTCCTGCTTCTAAGCATGGATCTATCCAGTTTACCGTGGAGGGCTCAAAGCCTTTATCCTCGGCAGCTGATTTAATTGCATCGAAGGAGGTATTATCGAAGGCTCCTTCTATGTCCGCAAATGCACATAAAGCAACCTCTTTTGCTTCGAGCGCTTTTTCGAGGTCTTTGACTAATGTGTGAATGGCAGTCTCAGTAGACTTGCCAGCTTGATAAGCGAACTGCTTAGAATGAAGTGGTGATTTAATCAGAATTTCACATGAACTATGTAGCAATGGAATTCAAAGTTTTATAAATTAAAAGAATCAGCAAACTTTTTCCTTAAAGCTATATTTAGTTCAACATACTTTTTAGCCAAACTTAAAGCTCTTGGTCTCTCCCCATCAAAGTTTTTTATTTTGTCGCCTAATATGAGTTGAAACGCCATCTAATGCATCTGAACCTCACCCTATAAATGCCGGTGTACCACAGGGCTCTGTTATCTCTCCATCTTTCTCCATAATGATCTACTTTCCCTTATTTTCAATCCCATCCATAGTTTTGCCCAGTACCCTTGATTTCGCTTACTCTTTTGACATTCTTGCGGACTCCGGAGGGAATGCCACATCTGTCAAACCAGATTGCATGATTAGATCAATGAATAACGACACTGCCAATATCCTCGCCTTGGGGCAAAGCGAATTGCATCGAATTCAATGCATCTAAGTCCCAAAGCTGTTTCATCACTTAACCACTCTCGTCTCTTTTGATGAAGCGTTAGTTGAAAAAAAAAACACTAAAATCTGCTGGTTTTAGCATATGTGTTGTGCTGGGAGAAAGTATGTAAAAAATTGTCCCATTTGCGCTGAAAAAACTTGGTTAGCTCCAGTGTTAGATGGGACTTGTGGCCGTCAACAAAAATAATCAGATGTTTTTGAATTTGTTCATTATTTAACCATGTATGTACCCCATTCGCGATATATTCTCCTGAATCAGTCTTCTGGCTGGCTATTGACTACATCCCTAGGTGGTCATACGTAGGGGAATATAACTGTTTCCTCAAATATATAAAATTTTGCTGCTCATCAAACTAATTTCGAATAACCTCTTGAGAAACCGAATCTCTGGCTTAAGTTAGGCCTTCGGGAATTCAATGTCCCATCTCTGAATTGTATTTCAGGAAAAAGTTATATTATTTTCGCCCTGGTCGTGCACTTTTGAAGGATGTAGTCGCGTCATCGTTTTGTTAAATTTTTTGAACTGTGCTTATCATATGCTATCAGGACTTAATAGAAACTTACATTTTGCTAACGATTCACACCACTTAACTAGTTTTTTCTTCGTTTTACATTAAAATACTTTGTGGGTCAAACTTTCCCACGCTTTCAAAATGCCTTCCAGACAATTTATCCTACAATGATGTTTTTGGACTATTTTATTTGATATTAGCTGCTCTAATAGAAAATTTTCTTTGTCGAATGTCCGACAATGCTTCATTTAGGGTTGTAAAGTAGTATTAAGTAGCTAGTATATCCTTTCATATTTCCTTATATACAATGCAGTTAATCAAACTAATTAATTAAGTTCTGCCTGTAGGCCTCATTTTGGGCAAGGTAAAAAAATTTTCGGACACCAGTATACGCAAACTGGCTCATGATAGTAATCATTGATCCATTTCGCGACCAATAAAATTAATGTGATGATTCAAAAAATTAACTTAAATTTCAAATATTATATTTATTTAAATTAGAACTACTTAAAAATTTTTCTCATGAGATAAAAATGGAATAAACAAGTACAAAAGCTAGAATTGCTCTGAGACCAAGTCTTATGATAACCTAAATGAATGCCGTATGTATGTAATTTCGTATTTCCACCTCTCTGTGGATTCGTCTGTTAATATAAATGATTCTGGCCAATTTCATACTCACAACTGAACCCAGTTTTGTTTCTGCCACAATTTCAATTTTGCTTGAAATTTTGCTATAATTCTTATGATAACTCTTCGACAGTGTGCGCTTTGTTAATGTTCTCAATTCCGAATTCAGCTTCGAGAAAAGTATTCAAATGAGTGAACATAGGCGAAATACTAAAATTAAAAGAAAACCTTTAAGCTGCGAAAAGCATACTCCATACTCGAAGTGTGAACGGACTGAAGTAAAGCTACAAAAATAATACGATCAAAGTGAAGGCGTTTTGCTTTCAAAAGGTACAACTGACAGGTTAATGAAAATTCAAATGCATTTAGCTATCACACTGAACGTCAAAGTATTCAATATGAATTATTTTCTCCTTTCATAGTGAACTGTTAAATTTAAAGCCTTTTTTAAACGCGCAGACGTTTACGCGTTTTTGGAAAATCTTTCAATTTTAATATGTTTTCGTTTAATTTGATAGAAAAGTAGTTGAATGAAACTAATTCAATCGAATATGCATTTTAAACGCTACATGCGTTTGTTATGAATTTTTATTTTTCTCTCCGTGTAGGATTTCATATTCTGAAGAGGATGTTTTTTTTTTTAGTACAATAAACATGTGTAGGACTGATCGTTTTCACATCACAGTATACGTAAAAAACCAAATTTTTATATGGCAGCACTAAGAATGAGTTGCCCGATTTAACCCATTAAAATTATATTTCCTATTTCTATTTAAAGGACGTGTACAAAATTTCAGCTCTCTACGTTGACGCATTATCAGGCAGTGTCCCAATGTATAGTAAAAAACGTATGCCATGGTATGGCGTAAAGCATGGCAACCCCACGAGGGAGTTACCCGATTTATCCAATTCCCGAACTTAATAAATTTTACTTTTTCTTAAAAGGCCGCATGCAAAGTTTCAGCCCTCTAAGTTATCGTGAATCAGGCAGACAGACGGACGGAAAAACGGACATGCAAAAATAAAAATAGCTTTTAATATTATGCGTGCGTATCCAACGCATTTTGCTCTATTATGTGGCATCATTTCTGTGCGTTACAAACTAAATGGCAAACTTAGTATAGCCTATGATTTCATCTTTGGTATAAAAACGCAGTCCCTTACCTTTTAAATTCATAGCACTACATTAAAAAGAAAATATGTGTTTTATTGCACTTTTGCGCATTATTTATCTACATGCTGACGTCTAATGAACTGAACTCTTATGACTGAACTTTAACTCAATGATTCTATTGCCCACTTTAGGGGTAGCAAGTACATACACGAACATGAGGATATTGAAATATCATTTTAAGGAAAATACGTCGTTTTATGACATGTTATACAATGAACTGAACACAAATTGGATAGTAGACGCGAATTAATAGCCCTATACGAAATGTCATTTGTCTAAGTCAATGCGTGTCTAAATATATGATGAAAAACTAAATGTTTCCATCTAGGATATAACAAGATTAGCCACAACATTTAATTATTACCAAAACTCTTGATATCAATAAGTAGTAAGATAAGTCGGGTTTGCGTAATCAGGGTACCATACCAGAACTTTATCAACGAACAGTCGATCGACCGAATTTACGTGTATTTACATCTAATCCAAATTTCCCTGTGATAATTGACAAATTAATGAATTCTGCCACATTACTAAATACGTTATTGATTATTTTGTTTCGCTTTTAGTTAGCTCTATATTTCATGTTTTAAACATTACTGTATTGTCAAATTTCAGAGCGATCTTATAAGAATTGGTTTGTCTTATTAGTAAGAGTTGTCTTATAAGTTAACAAGAAAAAAAAAATTTTTCAGCAAATATTGCTGCGTTCCTTTTCTCGTTCTGAATGAATCAGAACCATTTCAATAAATTAATAAAAGCAAGTATAAATTCGTAAAAAATTTTGTTTATGCAAAATAAAGCTATTTTCCAACAAAGCCAACTTAAACTAAACTAATACCACTTCGTGCAAAACTCAGGTGCATTCAGAACGATTCGGAGTCCGAAAAAAGCGATGACAGATTGAAACTAAATCGTTCGACCCGAGAAAAAGAAACGGCATGGATTGAAAAAATTCATTCTGAACGAGAAAAGGAACGCAGCATATGAGACGAACGAAAACGCGGCAGTTTTACTGTTATCTATGAACAAAATTAACTTTAGAAACCTAGAAGAGGAGGACCAACGTATCCTCATTCAAAGTAAAACAAAAAAAAAATTTAAAAATCTTTGACTGCCGAAATATGTGCCATCACGGAGACCTCACCTTCTTCCAAATTTCAAGTTTCTACGTCACGTTGAATTCGTGAAAAACGACTGGGGCAGACAGGCGAACGGACGCACGAGCGACCTTATAAGAGTTCCGTTTTCTCCTTTTGAGGTACGAAACGACCGAAACGATTACCTACATCAGAATTATACATAATTAGGTTTTGTTCATACAAATACATATGTATCTAGTATCTTGGTCGAGCAAATATAGCCGTCGAAGTCTCATACAATGCTGATAGAGCAAAATGGTTTCCTTACGATAACTCAAGAATTCGTTTACTTAAAGAGTTGACACAATTTGTACACGGGGTTTCATAAAAATAGCAGCCACAATTATTTAAATGGACTAAATCGGTCAACCCCATCTTGGTTTGGTCATACAAAACTTTGGTTTTTCACTTTATATCATGGTAAGGTAGAAAGAGTGTAAAAGCAAAAAAAAATCAGCTGATTCAGATCTCTATAATTCTGTAAGTACGAAATTTCCACCATATTACGTGGACAGCAATTGACAGTTCGGGAAAGTCATGTCTTGTGTATTTTTTTACCATATATGTATCTTCTGATAACATACCTACATAAAACTGGATTTTCTAAAATTCGCTTTGGAATTTTGAATATGAATCCTGTTCCAATTTCCGGACTTTTGACATAATGTACAATTTTAAAGATGAAGCCAATAAGGCAAGAACAGCGTATTGAAATAATTTATATAAGCATTAATTTAACTGTCGATTTGAGAACGCAATTCACGATTTAGTGTAAAAGTTCGATGAAATTTTTAGTAATGTTCATCAAAGTGTTGCACTCTATTCATAAGTATCGATTCCAGGAAGTTAAAAAGAAGGCTGCATTATGTAAGATTTGCATTTCAATGCACACAAAAATTGAAGGAAAGAAACAATTTGCAACGTCGAAATTATGCTCATTGGATATTAGATAGTTTTCTATGAACAGCATCTTTAGCGATGAGGTTTATTTCACATTAGATGAAGATGTGAATAAGCAAAATTGTCACATTTGGGGTGATAAGCCCTAAAATTATTCAATAAAAATTACTTCATCTAGAAAAAGTTAGTTTGAGCGAATTTGTGTCAAATGGAATCATTGGGCCTGATCAAAAAGTTAAACGAATTATAAATTTTCGCCTCAACTTAATGGGAGCTATTTTCAACAAGACGGTGCATCAACACCCAATTGATGAAATATCTAGAAACTAATCACCTTAATAGCAATCGACAATACGGCTTTCGTATTGGCCGCTCTACTGGAAATTTACAAAAAAATTTTACTGAGCGCTCGCATTACTGTCTCCATAATTTTGATGAATCTGAAATCATCGCATTAGATATCTCGAAGGCCTTCGACAGAGTCTGGTATCCTGCTCTTTTAGCAAAACTTCAGGCATTAGGTCTAGACTCTCTTTCTCTTCCCGCCGCCGGCCGTTCAATTCAAGTTATATTGGACGAAGTTAATTCTGACCATTTTATAATGCATGCTGGAGTACCCCAAGGTTCTGTGCTCTCTCCTACTCTCTTCCTCATTTTTATTAATGATCTGCTAGCTCTAACTTTCAATCCTATTCATAATTTTGAAAATGACGGCATCCTTAATTTCGTACACTCGTTTTACTCTATAGCTGCTTCCCGTGAAAATGTTATACTAGTTGACAAACGAAGCCACATGTTCAATTCACTAAACTATGTTTTACAACAATACTCGCTTGGGACAGAGCGAATCGGGTCTTCTTTAATACTTCCAAAACGCAATGTTGTCTGTTATCACTCAAACGTACTGCAACACCCGTTCAACCGTCGATGGAGAAGATATTGCCATTTCTTAATATCTTAGGCAATCAAATTTTTGACATTGCCAAAAACGCGATGAAATACCTAGGCTACTTGCAAAGATGCAAGAAATGTTTTACTCTATTAGACCTATCGCTAATCTACAAGTCTCATATCAGGCCTAGATTAGAAAATAATTCACATATTTGGGAAGGGGCTGGACGCACTGCATTGGCCTGGCCGCGTTAGACAAAGTCCAAAAGAAGGCCTTCCGGCTTATTAACATATGACATATCAATAGCAACTATTGATTCTCTAGAGCATCGGCGTTATGTCATATGTCTATCTCTATTTTTTCGCTATATCTACAGCTATTGCTCTGACGAAATCTCTAGCCTGGGGGTGATTCTAATCTCTTTGCCGTAGATTAGGCGTATATTTTAGTCACATATTTTGACACTGTACTTCAAATTTGTCGTACTTTTATATTCACCATATTCATTTTGATTTATGCTTTTCATCAACCACAAAATAAACTAAAATAAATTTGCAATGAATTAATGGCAGAATACACGCCTAAAAATACGACAAATTAGTCAACTGCTTCCGAGGTTGTGACAAAAATCGTGTACTATGGTAAATGGATATTAGAGCAATACAAAAATCGTGTACTATGGTAAATGGATATTAGAGCAATACAAGTGCTTAAATTCGAAATAATATTTTGAATTTGTCATGTGAAGTGTCATTTTCAGTTCATTCTAAGTAATGTAAGGCTTGCTGAGCTGAATAAAAACAGGAAAAAACTCAGTAGAAAAGTTCCATTTAGGCGTATATTTTGACATTAAAGTACGACAAAAGATCAGAATCACACTCCAGATCCCTTGTAGAAATCTTCCTACGTGCACCACAAGAGCTTTAACCTGTAACCCGATTTCACTCTCACACCATTGAAGTCAGATTCGACCATACCGTGAAAATCCGTGATTGCTCCATAAGCAGAACAGTACGAATGTGGAACAGTTTGCCATCCTGTTCGCCACGAACATTCAAGCGTAATGCGCACCGTCACCTACTTGTCTCAAACCAATAATCCTCAAAATTTCCTTTCTTGCCAAGGCTGTGCTACGGCATCCCTGCGCTTTGGCCACATCATAAAAAAAAAGAAAAAGTATGCCACACAACTCGTACAAACTTATAGTTTTTGTTTAAAATTTACTGGGCAATTAAATTCACACCTTTGACTGTATTGATTAAGTGGAATTCCCTAGGACTTCCTTGAACCTAGTACACTACAAGGCTCATTATTCACTCTCAAAATTTACGAGACATTTCTCAATAATCTGCCGGTTCCTCTAACAAGATTTAGAATTGGACGTCAGCCATTCCTTCCCGCTTCAAATAGATCATTTAGAAGGTTTAATCCAGGCAATCTGTATCGCCTATGCCAGAGAGCCAAACAGTGACAGAAAAAGTGAATCACCGGTTTGGTCTCCTGCTCGTATCCTCTGTATATAGGGTAGTCTAAAAACTCCCATCCTGTGTAGGTGACCCCTGAGAAAGAACTTCCCAGTGAGAATGGATACAGGGTTGAGCTTAGTAAGAAAATAATCAAAATAACATTTTAGAGCATCATTGGATAGTATCGAAGACTTCAAATTATCCCATCAAATCAGCTTACTTCCACTCAAACTAACATCAACTGATCGGATAGCTCTCAATATTGTCAAATGCTTGAAACATCACCAAATCTTCTTATACAAGAGGATGAAAAACGACCAAGAACAGTTCGATACCAGTTCTTCAGGTTACCAATAATACTAATTAACCGAAATGTGAATAAATTCTATTTTATGTGTTATTTCCGTCGTGCCTTTTGAACACTACTTTCATCGTTCATCCTAATTTTAAATAAATAATCCATAGTCTCTCGTACTATTCGTCTGACTGAGGTTATACAAAAACCAAAACTTGATGTGCTTAGCATAACACGCCCAACATTCCAAAAGAATCCACTGTGCAGTCGTCAACGAACCGCAGAGTCAAACCTCAAAGAGTATTAAAAAAAAAAAAAAAACATCCACACCGATTAAAGCCGAGGCTCTGGCTTCAAGAGACATGCAAAAAGGTATATTCCGCGAAAAAAAATCAACTTTAGATATCAAAATGAAAAGAACTGCGGCCAGGGGCAGCAGATGCAGTTCAACAAGCTCTAAACACAAGAAAAAACGATAAAAGCAAGATAAGAAGATTATTCGCAGTCTCACACAGTAAAAAGACTAGACTCAACTCAGCGTATGAGCACGGCTAACTCACTGAAATGCATACTAAGCGTTCACGTGAGGGAAAAGTGAGACGATGGATTTTGAATGAGAATTGATATACCTTTGCCGTATCCACGGCTTGAGCTTAAATCTAATGGAGTTGAAACAGGCGCGCAACCTAATCATCTGCGTGTAACCGACTTCAGTATGGAAAATTCAAGGAATGCTGTCTGAGCCAGCACTGCTGCACAACACAAAATGATGTCAAAATAGTTCTACACTTTCGGCGGTGACATCACCGCCACCTATTACGCCCGTGACTCTTCTTATCATGATTCACTTAATTCAAATTGAATCTACAACAATAACACAACTGCAATGAACTGTTGTTTGTACTCACCGATATTGACGATCTTGATATTCTCATCCTCGAGGAATTTCAGTGCTACGGACACGTTCTCGAGTTTCTGGCTACGGAATGTTGGGCGTTTGTTGTACTTAGGCAATCGTTTCGCCGACAGCACCTCAATTAGCGCTATCAGACGCAGTCCGTCCGATAGATCTGTCTCCAAATTAACGATATTCTTATCAATTATTTTCAGGTGCTCATTAGCCCAGCGCGTGAAGGTATTCTGTTGGATTTTTTTCCATTGAGCATCTTCAGCTAGATCACGTTCTGCCTCCATTTCTTCGTCCTCGTCGTAATATTCTCCACTAACACCACCGCCGGCCTGAAATAGAGTCAATTTGAAAAACAAAATTCAGTTTCACTTGTGCAAATTGAAAAGCATTTTCATTTTGGGGAATTTTGATAAAAAAAAAAAAAAAAAAAACAATAAATTCGATATTTGCCAATCAAAACCACACGAACAACGGCACACGCACACACACACACACCTGTTGCTGTTGTTGATATCGTTGCGGGTAATATCCCTGCTGTTCCTGTTGCTGCTGCTGGAGTAGTTGTTGTTGTTGCTGCTGCTGTAATCCTCCCTGATCACTTTTGTTTTTATTCTTATCGTAACTGACACCGCTTGAATTTCTTTGGTCACTATTTTTTTCACGATAATCGATTCTATCTGCACGCGCGCGCGATCCACCATCAACTGAAGAAGGCAGTGAAGCACTGATCTGAGACAGGCTGCTAAAGCCGGCATTTTCTCCTCCTCCAGTTCCACCACTTGATACCATCTTGTTGTTGTTGTTATTGTTCATGGTGCGACCGAACATGATTTCTTGCCTTCCTAACTGACTCTCTTGGCGTTTTCTGTTTTTGTTTGTTTGTTTTTTTTATCTTTAATACTTGATTGTTAATGAACCTCAACAATTTTATTATTAATTTTATGCGTGTGTGTATTTGACCGCGGCTTCAAGCCAGGCCACCAAATTATATCAAATTTACTAGCACAAAACGTGCTATTCACTCTCTTAGCAAATTTCAGATTTTCCCCACACTGCTACAGCAGAAATTCTCTTTAGTTTTTAATTAAAGCCCGAAAGTATGCAATAAATTTAACAATATTCCAAGATCGTGGTGAAGTCTGGTTTTTGTTTGGAGGAGTAGATCTCTCCACAGTCTTTATCAAGAAATTTTTAGTTAGAAGAAACAGGTAAAAAAATGTAACTGCTCATTTTATTAATGCGGGTAAAAAAATGTAACTGCTCATTTTATTAATGCGATGGTTTTAAAATGCAAAAACAAAAAAATTGTTAGATTAACACTTGGCGATATTCTAGCAAAAAGAATTTATTTATTTATTTATTTGGAAAGTTAAGAAGATATTACACCCGAAATCCGAAAATATAATACCCTTGTGTGTAACTTATCTAGCGAAAATGCTTCCTTGTTATAATATCAGATGGCTCCAGTTGTAACATTTTGAACAATTTTTCTCATGTTCAGTCGCTAAAAGCTCTGCAACTGAAGTATTGACAAGGGATTCATGGGATAAGCCGTAAGAGCATAGACAAACTAATAACTAGAGCTGAAAGTATCCGGATAATTTGCTATCCAGAATATTCAACATAATTAGGATCCAATTCCTCAAATCCGGGTTCCTGGATCCAAACTATCCGCATCCAGAAGCGTACTATCCGGATCAGGACTAAGCAAAAATGATTCCAAATTCCCTCCAGTTTCCATTGTCACATTATGAAGAGCGAAATTTATATTTTCTCAATGTAGCAATGCAATCTGGATGAAATTTTGAACCTCTTTTGCTTAGTCTGGATCCGGATTTCACTTCGGGAATCGGATAGATTGCATATTCGGGTATCAAGATATTACAAAATCCGGATCCAATATTCAGCTTTACTAATAACATACAAAGGCTGGGAATTAACGCCTCGCTAGAATATAAAATCGATGATACATTTTGGAGGCCGACAATGACACACATTGTATATGAAAATAGCTTCAGTCTGTCAATAAAGTGAATATAAATTCCGTCGAAACATTTTCTGTAAATTTCTAATAAGAAATGAATGCTTATATTGCCAGTGTTGGGCAAATTGCAATCTGATTGATGATTAATGATTACGATTACAATCTGTAATCTGTAATCATGATTACAGATTGATAATATTAATCAGAAAAGTAATCATTTTTGGCGATTAATGATTGATCAATCGTAACCGTAATCATGATTACATGGTTACATTTTTGGATTACAAATTTGAAAGAGTTTTAAAATTTTAGTTAAAAGAAAACAAAAATTGTTGTATTTCTATTCCGAAATCGGTTGGCACATAAACTAATGTTTGTAAGCACATATCTGTAGTAGGAAGGTAATGGAATATCTGATATATATGGATTACGTTTACCAATTATTAGTAATTAAGAAATGGAGGTAGATTTAGAATCTTCTGATATCAAAAACAATACTGTATCGTTCTGTAAGGTAGTAGTTAGTAAATCTATTCTTTCATCTTTGATTGAGGAAAAAAAAACACTTGTTCCGATTCCACAATTATTTTATTTAAAAAAAGAGTAACAACATGCTTTAACCCTGATGATGTCTTAAACAGACGAAACGCGTAGGTTGTTACTCTTTTTTTAAATAATATAATTTTGGAATCGGAGCAAGTGTTTTTTCTCAATCAAAGATGTCTAAGAACATATTTCATCAAGTGTTAACATATAAATCGATAAATCTAATCTTTCATCCTCACTCTTGCTGTCATGTCAGTAATATTTACCCATTGCAGCGCTTCAAGCATGCTTCTAACTGGTGTATATATGCTGCATTTCAGAATAACTCACTTTGTCTTATTCTACAACAGTTTCAATCTGCCCTTGGATTCCTTCGAACTAGCATATAACAATTTGCAGCAATATGAAAAGTGTGGCAAAATCAAAGCGTTAAAAGGCATTATTGCATTTTCCGTGCTCAACGACTATCTAATACGCCCCAGAAATCTAATCTTTTTCGCTACCTTTTTTCCCACTCCCACATAATCAAGATCCATCAATTTAATTTGATGATAAGATATGTGCGTGTCTGTATCAATCGAACCACTTACATTCTTTATACTGACTCCAATTAATACATAATTCAACAGTGCCTTGGAGTTTTCTACAATAAAAAATCTTACTTACGAACGATCACAGATTGTTTGTTTTCTTAGAAATCTCTTGATAGGTTTCATTTGTAATCAAAATAAATGTAATCATGTAATAATGATTACGGTTACATTTTCATAAGATTACTCGATGTAATCATGATTAATGATTGATGGGTAATCATGATTGATATGTAATCATGATTGATGTAATCATGATTATTAATCTGATTACAAATGTAGTTGATTACGCCCAACACTGTATATTGCTCATCAACGCGTCTAAGCTCATAGATATATTGTTGGCAGTCTACAGTGGGTGTCACACCAGGAGCGGCGCTGGATTACATTAACAACGCCGACGCCGGCGTGGTCGTCGTCGTCAAACGGCGAACAAAATGCCGGGAAAATTACATTAACAGTTGAGTTATTTTCTTGAATTCTGTGCCGGTTTGCAATAAAATTTTGAATAATAATAAAAAATATATTTTCTTTTCCTTCAAGTCCACATTTTTTTAATATAAAATTATTTATTTTCAGAAATTCAAATATCGCTTCATTTTTTCATGTTTTTTCATAATAGATTGAGATCTTGCATATTGGCTACAATGGAGCGCCAGCGTTAAAATTAGTATTAGAGATGGGTCGACGGCGACGTGCGCCGGCGTGGGTAATGTAATGCATTTCATACATGCAGTACTGTCTCTAAATATTTTTAACATAAAACGACGACGGCGTCGGCGTTGTTAATGTAATCCGGCATTATAAGTCACACCGGAAGCGGCACGGCGCGGCACGACAAAATAATTGCCGCGCGGCGACTTTGGAGATTACTCAAAAACCAAAAACACAATTTTGACGCTGGCGGCGAAATTTCCTTTTTAATTCTAAATAAGACCGCACAATTCGTTAAATGAGGCGTTTTGCATTCTTAAGTATTTATAATCGAATCCATCACTTTTATCTGTTTTCTGCAACCAGAGCTACTAATAATAGAATTTCTTTATCTCAACTAGAGTACATTTTGATAAAATCTGCCGATCTCGGTGTGAACACTCTCCGTGCCGCGCCGCTCCCGGTACGAACAGGGCTTTAAGCTGGCTTGCCAAGGCGTGTGGTTTCACGAGCCGCGCAGCGTGTGGTGGTGCGTGTTCGCCTGTGCTGGCGCGTTCGATCCATTTCGAGTCGGTAACTTCAAAGACGCGTCGCAAACATGCGCGAGATGGCTCGAGCTTGTTCACACTAAGTGGTTTGGCTCGCGAAACCACGCGCCGCGGGAAGCAAGCTTAAGCGAAGCACCCGTTGTCGCCCTGCAATATGCATAAAAATGTTAAGGAAAAAATTTCCAGTAAATTTTTAAGAAAAAATTGAGGCCCTCCCTAGTTGAGACAATCGTTGATTTTATATTGGAGCGAGGCATTGTTGGCTTCCCCTTGGCTACGCCAGCAACTCAAGGCATCGTCTGTAAATATGAGAGCGCAGTATGCTCGATCAAAATTTTAGTCCACCTCGCACGAAATATACAGCCCACACTTACGTACATGCTTGACTTAATTAATTTGTCACAGAAAGTTTACGACTGAAATAAATTATATAAAGGACTTTTAATTTAATCTCATCATATGAGCAACACGGGATAAAAACAGAGTCCGACGAATATGCCGCTTTTCTTAAGTACCTGCTTAAATGCATAAATATGTATAAATTTGAAAGCTAGGAAATATTATTTTTTTTACGTTCTCTCCCAGTGGGAAATGGAGCCTTCCAAAAACTATAAATGAGCACTCCTATGACTTGGCGATGCATTCAAGGAAGCTTTTTGGCTGCAGTAGCGCCTCTACAAAACAACAAGTAACTAAGCAAACTACGTTTCGTAATCACTTAGATAGTTCTATACATAAGGATAATTCCTTAGAATAATTAATGCAGTAAATCATAGTAAAAACATATAAAAAAGAAGAGAAAAAATAGATAAATAAACTATAACTACAAAATGAGAACCAAATTCAGAAAATAAAAATAAAAACCGAAAATATAAATAATGTGAAAAAGGTAAAGTAAAATTGTAAAACTAGAAAAAATTCAAATAATACAAAAATTCATAAGGAAATGAAATAAGAAATTGAAAAAGTGTAAAAATTGAAAAGAAAGCCAAAGGAAACGACAAATATTTACTTGAAACACCGCTAAAACTTTTCTAGAAATTTATTTATCTCCATTAAAATTGACCTTTTAAATGTCAGGAGGTGAACTAAAGACATAATATTGCTAAAAATTTTCTGAAATCTTATCAAAAGTGACTTTAGTCGAAGGTTTGTTATACAGAAGGGGACTTTAAACGGAACATGGAGTCTTGGGTATTTTGTTCGAAAATTTATGCAGATTTCGAAAATCAAAACGTGACAATACACGTAGCTATTAAGGAGTTTATATAAAAATAAGCAGTCCGTAAATGGCAGGTTAAAAAGGGATAATCTAAAAATACTCCATCACATTGACGTCCAAGTTAAACAATAGGATTCTGGTAAACATTCTCTAGACAGATTCAATTAGATTATTGTAACATGAATAGAAAGGGCTCCAAATTTGACAAGCATATTCAAAAGGTAAAAAGGCAAATGAAAGCCTGAAGGATCTACACACCCGAAAAATGAGGCCCAGCTTGCGATAAGTGCGTCTTAAACGACTGATTTTTTCTTATACAAATCCTTATTTATGAGATGAGTTAATTTGTTTTTTTTTCATGTTTAAAAATAGTAGAACAAAATTCCTTTTGCATATATTTAGTATAAATCTACTATACAGGGTATTCCGTAAGTGGTGTGAGACCCGAAGGCTATGATAGGTCATACTTAGACGAGCAAAAAATTGTATGTGAGGGGTTTCCGAGATAGCGGGACTTAAAGATATTTGGGTATGTTTTCATAGATCACCCTGTAACTTCTGAACGTTACGCCCTATGAGAATGATTTAAACTTTGATAGATAGATAATCCTCGTGTTATGTGTTTTTTGATAAAAATTGTAGTTAAATAAAAAATCCCGAAATTTTAACTTTGTTGAGTTTAACTTTAAAACAGAGGAGGACCATTCGTAAGGTCCAATGGTTATGTCTATCAAAGTTTAAATTAAGGGTGTAACGTTCAGAAGTTACAGGGTGATCTATGAACAAATACCCAGATATCCTTAACTAATTATGAAATAAAAGAAGAAGTTTGTTCAGACTAAACTGCTTTATATGCTTCTCTTGCTTTATGCATTTTAATGTGTTATAGATGAGCAGTGTGCAGTGAAGACTTTAGTGCGGAATATCGCGATAGAAAATTCATCATCTTTGCGATGAATTAAGTAACGACAACTCTGATAAGGTAAGTCATGACAATTCCAGTAACCTACTGATGACTACTTAAATGACTTATCGATGAGGGTAGAAAAAATCAAATCAAACTCAAAGTTTTATATTTGTTGGAATTTTTTCCATTACATTTGATTAGTCAGCGCTGAATTTAAATGCAATACTTTTTAAAAAGACATCAGGAATCATGACATTTATTTGTTTAATATATATAGGTAGGAGTAAATCTGTTGCATTTGTATACAATTTTTAATTCTTAAAATGTATATATTCTGTGGTCTATGGCCGATATGAGCTTAGCTCTAGTCCCACCAATAGGAAACCCTTAATGTCTTTTTTAAGAATTCTCACCTACTGCAGAATTTTGCAGAAAATTATCAATCTTATAATTAAATTAAAATTCTTAACAATTCAATTCTCAATAATCATACCTATGTACATATCCCTTCTCTTTGAAGCGAAATATGATATATCAAAGTCTATGAGGATTTGTATAAGTCTTTATAGGGAATACTAAACTTTTACTTGCCTAATTATTTCAAAATGCTATGCGATTTGATTCTTGATTGGTACCCTTCTTCAAAAGTTATCATAATAAAAGTTATATATAAAATAAATAAAAAAGTAGCATTTTAATAATTTTTCCACATTAATTTGGTCAAGAGCGAGTCGATTTCGCACAATCAGGGTTCCATACTAGATTTTTATCAACGAACAGTTGATCGACCGAATTTACGTGTATTTACATCTAATCCAAATTTCCCTGTCATAATTGAAAAATTAATGAATTCTGCGACATTGTTCTGCAACATTAGTAAGCGATATTATAAGGGTTCCGCTGTTTTCTTTTGTTGTACGGCACCCTAAAAATGACATTTATACCTACTGTATATTTATATAACCATTGCTCTTAAAGACGGAAGCCATGGCCATCTTTAACTAAGTAGGGGCCCTGGGCACTTAAAGATATGGCGGCCCCTTGACAGAAATTATTTTCTGAATTATCTGGATTATCAACAGGAATAATAGTATAAAATATCTTAAGGCCTATCGCACTTTTTGTCACGTAACTGTTTTGTCACCACCGTCATTTCCATAGTCTCTAATGAAACTACACGCATGACAACAAGGTGACCTTGGTTCCTCCGGATTTGGGTGATGAAATTATCATCGTGCCTTCACGTTTGTATGAATGTGCACGCATTTGGTAACATTTTTGTCGTCGCTTGACTGCCATTGTTTTGAGAGGTTCAAGGAGAAACTTTTGTTGTTGTGCTGTTGCAACGATAGAGTTAGAGGAAGATATAAATAATGAAGCAATAATACAGGAAGAACAGATGAGACCACTCCTATACAACAAAAATTTGAAGGAATTCTCTGATAGCAATTTAAAGATAAAAATGTGGGGGGCGGGTGGAGGGGGGGGGGAATATCCATGAAAGTATTTATAGACCTTAGAGTAACAGCAGGTCTTTCTTTGGGTTCAATTGATGATCGTATATTGGTATTTAATAAGTTGTAGCAAGTCTCAAAATCTGTAGTAGTAAAATCAAATCTTTCATTACCCATACGGTAATATCAAAGGAATTTTTCAGTGAAATTTTTCTTTATTCAGCCTTTCGGTCTAAATTGGAAGGACCCAAAATACGTTTCTTTCGTTGATATTTTCTATATCCGTATATATGTGACAATTGTACACATCACAGCTGCCAGTTCTGAACTTTGAGGAGAGAACTAAAGGAGGCGATATCCCATAGTAAAGTATATGTATGGCAGCGTAGCCAAAAATTTTCGCCATCTTGATTTTGGCGGGGTGTTTGACTGTCACTTTTATGTAAACAAAGAGCCGCGAAGTGTGTTTGGCGCAGAGACGTAGTTACAAATGGATAATTTACTTTTTATAGGAAATGATGAATGACTATTGGACTAAGTGTTAGTAATATAAAAAAGAGTTATATGTGCTCGAAGATTTAGATCCAACAAGCCGTGATGAGGAAAATGCTGTAAAAATACTTTTGTGGTAAATTCGGTAAATTCCACTGACTGATATGCATATGTAAGTAAATTCGCAAATAATTTAAATATATCGTCAGTGAGAGCATACTTTCTGAAATCAAAGCTGGTGCCACATGAAATAGGAGATCAGTCAGTGCATTTATATACTTGTCAGTGGGTGGTGCGGAAGATTGTGCGGAGTTTCTAAGAAATGTGTTTGAATTTTCGCGCCATTAATTTGTTGTGATATTTAAGGCATCAACAATTTTTAACGCCACCTCTGACACCTCGCAGAAACAAGAAGAAGAACGAAAGTTGCTACGCTTTTTTCATAACATGTCGCCTCCTTTAGTTCTCTCCTCGAAGGTTCTAGACAACAAGTTTCCAGTGGACGTGAGGCCTAACATGAGCCAACAGTATACAAATTTTCGCTGATTACCAAATACATTTAGTTAAAAAAAATACTCAGGCTGTAAACACAGTAACTAAATCTTGTATGAAAATTTGTTTCCATGTGTAGAAGTTGGAATAAATCGCATGGTCTACTTTCAGTAGTCAAACTCTAACAGCTAAACTAACTTGCAATTGGTTGTCTTACTGGTTGAAAAATTAGTCATCGGTTGGTCTACGATCGCAAGGATTGGGGCCCATTAATCATGGGGTCCTGCGCATAGGCCCAGCTGGCCCATGCGTAAAAATGACATTAAAGGGAGCACTCGATTCGTCGAGCATTTTAAAAAATAAATAAAGAAAGAAAACCGAAGTTTTACTTAATAAGACCATAGATGGCACAAGAACTAGATATCGCATGCGGTATACTTGATCACACTTTTGATGAGACTCCCCCTCTCTACATTCACTCCTTCCCAATCAAATTTACATTTGATAATTTTTCAAGTATAGTAAGTAAAGTACATATGTATAGGTACTATCAAAATTCATAATTTTCACATCTTAAAACTCTTTGGCCTGAATTATCTGCCAATAGCAAAGTTTCCATCTCGGCTTGCATTTAAAGTAATTTGGACAGAAATAATCCAGCTTCTTTGCAATTTTCTAGAAGTTTTCGTAATTTTGAGTAGTTAATGTACATACATAGACAACTTTGGTAATTTCTATCTTGATTAGGGTGTCTTTATATTGAAATGTGTTCATATTCAAATACTAGCCTACACATTTTACATTTATGAGCTAATCCAAGAAGATACAATGAAATCACTTGTCCATGGGTTTTACAAAAACAATCAAAAATTATGAAGAATGTCCACAGTTATGTTCAAGTGTTCTAGTTTCAGATAGTACGAGCGTAGTAAATTAAAAAGGCAGCCCGAAAAAAACATGTAGAATTTGATTACAAACCATAATAGTTTAATAGTCAGAAAATTTAGTAATTTCAAATCTACTCTGCAAAGCTGTACTACAACAAGAAATGTAGGCCTGTTTCTTACATAATTTCCAATTGTAAATGCAATTTTTGTATTAGCGGCAGCGATTGATATCATTTCTACTATGTTTATTGAATCTATCGCGCAGAAATTGTAAAACGTTCCACATTTTAATAGCACAGTATTCTTCCGGCATATACCGTATTTTAGAGGACTTAAATGAGCAGTTAATGAACAAGACGAGAGACATTTAGCAACTGTTGTATGTATATATAAAAACCTTCATCTCATTGCATAGCCCGATTCATTTATGGTGATAATCTGTGGGAACGATTATTGTGAACGATTTCTATAAGATATGAATTTTCAATAAGATTAATACTTTTTAAATTAAAGCTCGAAGCATGGAGTTCGCCCAATATCTGCACTGCACACTGGACTTCAAGTAAAGTTTTAAACAGTACCTTTAGAAGACAATTAGATACATACATACACTCAGAGATGGGAATTTTTTATTCGAATAAAAATAAAAGATAAAAAACCGAATAAAATGAAAAATCGAATAAAAATTTATTTAATTACAAATGTTATTCGTTACTTGGTGAATTATTCGCAAATAATTATTTGTTATTTGGTGCAAATTATTTGAATTTCAAACAATTATTTGTCATTCGATTATGAATATATATTTTCTGGCGTCCATTAGTTCCAATTTCAAATAATTAATTCTTGGTACACGCATTTGTTTCCGCAAGATGTTTCGTTACTTAATTTAATTTGAAGTTTAAGAGGACTTTAAAGTTTTGTTCTATTAAGTATTTCTGAAGCTTTTGAAGTAAATTAATTGGGTTTCATTACTCAGAATAATCTTAGAGTCAATTAAATGAAAAAAAAATGAGTTTGTGCTTAAGACCGCACGAACGAAGTGAAAACCTTACTTCAAGCCAAGGCAGACAGAGTAAGAAAGTATGCCTGCTAATTATTTAACAGTTAAGTTGTGACGTCACGACATCAGAATTCATATGAAGTATTTAGAGAATTGTCACTCACACATTCATAGCCTTTTATTTGCATATGAATCAGAAGGCTGCAGCAAGATTACCCGTGTGGAGCCGACGACCCTTGTCTGCATACTTCATTAAGCATATATTGTGTGGGATCCGAGATATCCCTTTTTTCATATACACTAGCACTTTAATTACAAGATGACCTTATAAATGAGGTAGGAAAAATTTGCAGTATGAGACCCTGTAAGTATATTCGTACTACTTAGTTATATGGTTAAATTTCAGTTATTTTGCGTTTATATCCTTATACCCTTAAGTAGACATAGATTTCATATTTAGGTAATCAAACCCAATTATTTTCTTCAAAAGCTTCACAAATACTTAATTGAACAAAATTATTGTATTTCTCTTAAACTTTAAATTAATTTAAGTAACGAGACACTTTACGAAAAGAAATGCGTGTACCAAGACTTAATTTTTTGAAATTGGAACTAATGGACACCAGGAAACATAACGCACGATCGAATAACAAATAATTGTTTGAAATAATTATTTGGGAATGATTCACCAAATAACGAATAATTATTTGATTATCAAATAACGCACGATCGAATAACAAATAATTATTTGAAACTCAAAAAATTTGCACCAAATAACAAATTATTATTTCCGAATAACGCTTAAAATAAATTGATAATCAAATAAAAATTTATTCGAATAATTTTTTATTCGATTTTTTAAAAAAATTGTTATTTGATTGAAAATTTATTCGAATAATAATGGCATACACTTGCCTGATACATCTGGAGGTAACGGCGTATAGCAAAACCCTCGAGAATACTTCCCAATCCAGGAAAGAGAAATCTATATGTGTGCGTTCGGAGTCCGTTTTCTAAAATGTTCTATATTGATACTTATGGAAAAGTGCTAAACATTGGCTTTATATATGCCATAGAGCCTAAACTACTATCCATACAGGAAAATAGTCTTCTAGTAACTTACAGCTTGAATCCTTAACTTCCCAAAGGCTACATTTACTATATATGTACCTTAGTTATCAAAATAATAAAATAGTTTTGATTACAAACTAACCTTACCATTTTACACTCAATACCTCTCAGCTGACTGATAATTGCATGTGTGATGTGTAGCCGGAGTCCGAATCTGTACATTCGATATCATCAGCCCACGGCATCCCATGAGGGCACAGTGACCTTACAATGATTACTCAGCTGAGAGTTCTTGTTTGAAGAATCGTAGTCATTTGGTTAAGATAAATATTTTTAAATAATTTTGATAGGAAAGGTATGAAAATTTTATTACGGTTCGGAAGATAAGATAGCAAACTTAAGATTATCAGCACACCATTTTTCTGTATGAATAGTTATTTAGGGCGGAGGAGCTATTCAAATCAAACTTTTGTCAGTTTTACTTAAGAACACTGCAAATATTTTAGAATAAGGACTCCGTTGGGCCTCGCATGGGGTAGGGAAGGAGTCTGTTTCATGGCTTGTTAAGTATTCTCGAGGGTTTTGTGTGTAGTCATCTAAATTGAGTGCTACAGGCAATTATGAAAACTGTACATTTCTTTAAGACACAACCATTAAAATCTGGAATTTTAAGGTTTAATGTTAGGCTGGATTCACATTGGACGTTTTAATCATCCTTCAATCTTGATTCAATCAGAATGTCACAAAAATTTCTATGCATATCGCTCTTTGTATTCACACCGTTAAAACAAAATGATCAACAGCTCTGACAAATTAATAAAGCATGACTAAAATGACCGGTATGAATACAGCCTTGAATGTTTGAGCTATATGAGGTACTCTACCTTTCGCACTAGCAAAATCACTCTATAGCAGAGCTTTATTGCAACACAGATTTCCATTTACTATTTAGAATTAGCATATCTTGAAAAATAAAATTATTATTCTTAACAAATCACTTAAAAAAAATCAAATATTTATACTATACAGACTAGATTAAAGCAAAAGTTAGAAAACTACAACTATTGGTAAATGATTTGAAAAGTAATGATGAAAATGTTTTCTTATCTTGTCAATAAGTTTAAAGAAATAGACCGTCATGTAATTACGTCACAGCTGGAAAATTGCCTCACTGGCCACCTACAGTTAGAAGTATTTTTATGAAAACCTAAATGCATTGACCCAGATAAAAAAAGATTAAATTAAAAATGCACCGCAATCAGAATCAATAAATATGACCGATGAAGAGCATCTCTTGGCGGTCTGTAAATACTGATGCTTCTTTAAAAATAAAATTTAACTAGAGCGCCAGAGTTTTGGATTAACATGTCAACATTAATTGACCTGGCTATGAAAGTGCTCATACAGTTTGCAATTACCTGCCTGTGCGAAACCGGACTTTAAACTCTTTAAGCTCGTACGAGACTAGGAGCCACCAAGGAACAGTGAATTTCTCTTTCTAATATTACTCCTGGTTTTTAAGAAACTCTGCGTACAGAAACAAGCACATCAATCACATCAATCTAAATTATTTGAGAAATGCTACACTAACAGGTGATTAATTAAAAAGTCAAATAAATTTGATGAAAATTAAAAAAAAAAGTGCTATAAATGCTTCCTCACGTGGATGTAAATTGGGACACAAGGAGTAAAAAGTTTGAGAGCCGTTCGGCTAGTCCTTTGCAATGTTTCATCAGATAGAAAAACACAGTATTTCCTTCAACTCTTCCAGATGAAGACCTTGTAAATCGGCAATCTGATCATGTGAATACAAATATAATTCCATTAAAGTTTTATAAGTTATAGTTAAAAAAATACCGATTGACGTCACACTTACAAAAATTTCAAAGATAAAATATCGAGATCATTGTCCTACACAGTTAGAAAATGTAAGAAAATCATGGAAAACACAGGCGTGACAGTTTGACCGGTTTTTGTTTTTTACATTTAAATATCATCGTACTTCAGAAAAATAATTTTAGAATGAGAAAAGAGAAGAAAGCACTTTGTTAAAAACACGAACATTGAAAATTGGCGAAACACCAACGATTGCTACCACTTACGATGACCGATGCGATGGTGAGCGATGAATCATCGAATCATTTGTGAAATGATTTTTCATAGCGACCTCTTCTAGAGCAATGATCAGATGCAAATTTTAAATACTTATATATAACTACTTCGTCAATTATATTAAAATTAGTCGAAATACGATGATTCAGTTTGTTGAATGATATGTATAACTGTATCATTCGAACGATAAACTTATCCAAAGCAATCTGAACCGCAGCTGATTGACAATTAGACTCAGTAGGTATTTACCGCGCCTTTCGCTTGTAAACTCAGAGCTAAAATTAGACGTCTTTGTTTAAAATTAATGTACACAGTTTTTTTAATTGAAGGAGCCTTGTAACCTGTGTAGGATGTGAAATTTCCAAGTTATGTTATGAGATTAGAATTAATTCATTGAAAATAAATGGCTAGAAGCTTATCGGAAAATTTATGTTTTCAATGCAGCGTGAAAATGTATCTTGTCCGAATTACTTCAGTGGATCTTGATGATCATGATGATGATGATGAATCATCCGAAGATCTTTCCTCTACCTAATCGAGGCACATCATTCGCGTTTTATTTGGAATCATTAGGGCTTCTCGAAAGGACTAATCTGAGAATCCTGCAACTAATCATCCTTATCGTATCCTTCATTCAAAGCTCTAAGCCCAAATGTTATTTTTCGTGAGGACCGATACTTCAGACACTGCAATTGATCTTAAAAAATTACAGTATTGGTGTTATTTTTAACAACTGTGAAAGAAGAGAGTACAACGTAAAAAATGCACAAATTGTTGCCACAAATCTTAGGTATTTTTCTGTAAAATGTAGGGAATATTCCCTTATATTTAGGGAATATATATACCCTAGAATATAGAGGAATATTCCCTACAATTTAGGGAATATTCCCTACATTTTAGGGACAAATACCTAAGCTTTGTGGCAACAATTGTGCAAATTTTTTGCTGTGTATGATCTAGACAATTAACTTCACTAATACCACCAAGATACTTTATTTCAAGCGATTGCTATAGTGTTGAGATGTAGTATGAAATATTTGAAGGAACCTACACAATTTAAGTCCCAATCAACCAGTGAAAAACTCAAATGGGTCCAAGTTCTTCACGTGATAAA
The DNA here is from genome assembly GCA_963930735.1 of Dioctria linearis. Taxonomy (NCBI): domain Eukaryota; kingdom Metazoa; phylum Arthropoda; class Insecta; order Diptera; family Asilidae; genus Dioctria; species Dioctria linearis. The sequence goes on from OZ005741.1 coordinate 308,227,937, forward strand.
GTTCTGATTAAAACTAATTTCATTAGAAGTTATTTGTGATATTGAAAACTAGGTTGTCGAGCAACATATTACTTAGCAAACTGAATAACACTACAACTACTTCAAAAACTACCAGGAATAATGGTGAAGGGTCAGAAAGCGATTGCTGCAAGATTCGCTGACACTGCACTATAAGTGAACTAAATGAGCAAATTAATTAAAATTAATGACATTCAGCAAATGGAAAAATAAAAAAAAACAGTTTTTTGGAGTAAACTCTGAAATTTTCATATGAAATTTTGCAGAGAAGCTAATAAAAACAACAATTGTATCTCCTAAACTGAGCTGAACATCCGCAAATTTTTGCTATGATATGTACTAATGTTAGAGCATTTCAAAAAATATTTTTTTTATGGGGTGGTTTTCTTCTGGAGGTGGTCAAAAGTCCAAAATTAATAATTTTTTTGTTTTTTTTTTTAATTTGAAATATCGCACATAAGAATCGACTAGATCGATCCCAATTAATCAAATTAAAAAAAACATGTTCACAGTGAAGTGAAAACATTAATATTTAAGTCACCCTTTATCCAAAACCTGAGGTCGACGACAGGCTAAACAAAAAAATAGGTGTCCAATACTTCTTACTACTTAACTAATTCTGAAAGCTTGATCGGAATCGGAGGGGCTTGATGTCGATGAGTGATCGTTTTGGTATGGAATTGCTGAATAACTATCATCAACTCATTAGCTAAATAACTTTGTGACTTTGTGCCTGAGTAGACTGGTGCCAACAGCTTTTTGGACCAACAAAATTATAAACAGGCAAGGACCAGCCGGACAATTTAGCGAAGGTTATAATTAAGAGCAAAAACAAAAATTAAACACGAGATAAAGTGAAATTGTGAAATGTGCGGTTGCGGGGGGAGGGGGATGTTATGGGTGGGAAGTGGTTTTTTAGATTTTCGGCGAAATGTAACCTCCTAGCGGAAAACAATAGTTATAGATAATAACAAAAGTTTAAAACTTTCAAATAAGGCATAACCTCAAATTTTCCGAGTAAACAGTGGAAAACCGATTTTTCGGTTTTTTATTTTTTGCTCTCGTAAAATCAATTCAATTTACATGAAATTTTGTAAAAGTATACCTTTTTGAGGCCATTCCCTTTAGCTCGTACACGAATTTGTCTGTCTATTTATATATTTCTTTTTTACTATTTTCAACACTCTCGTAGGCCCACTTTTCGTCATCATACAGGTTCATGTCGCGTGACAATTGAATCTATCAAAATTTGAGCCGGAAATTTCCATGGAAAACCCGGAAAATCGGGAAAAATCATTGGAAAATTTGGTACAAATTTGATTAATGATAAATCCGCTTGAGGAAAAATTCAGTTTTTCGATTTTCCCGAAAAAATTTTCCGGAATTTTCCGACTTTTCCGGTAAAAAAGTTTTCTAAATTATGCAGGATCAAGTTCCGTATCAACTGGTGAAAACTTGCAGAAAAAATCGAGGAAAATTCATGTAAAACGCTTTTCCGGAGTTTTTCAGACCAAGGAAGCGTTTGAGCGTTTTGCAACCTAAGACAAAGTTGTAGAGCGAAATGAGCTGCATAAAGTTGTGGAAAACTCCGTGGAAAACCCGGAAAAGCGGGAAAACCAACGGACAAATTTTCATCGATATGATTAGTGATAAATCTGTTTCAGGAAAAAATTTCCGGAATTTTCCGACATTTCCGGAAAATTTTCCGACAAAAAAGTTTTATAAGCTATGCGGAATAATTTTTTTCCCGTCCTACTGGCATCAATACTTTTTCTTCAACAATCATGAAAACGTACATGAAAAATCGAGGAAAATTCATGTAAATTTTTAAAAAAACTTCATAGTAATAGGAAAAGTCTGTGGAAAACATGGAAAATCGGGAAAATTCATGTTATATGGGATCAAGTTGGAATACAGCTGAAAAGCGCCTTTTAAAACATAATTTGAATTTCAGAAAACCGTTGCAGTACTTCAACGAATTGATACTCGAAAAATTTTTGGTTTCGGATCGGCACCAAACATGACTTAAAAATTGTTTTAAAATATCTCCATGTAGCACGTATAATAACAATTTAGTTAACGTGAAAAAGGCAGAAAATAAAATAAGTAAAAAGCGAGTTTTCAAACAAAACTGAGGCCAAGCCGCATGAAAAAGTAGAAAATAAACTTTTCTTCACACACAGAGGTGGACTCAGATTTTATTCGCTGACAATCGCCGATATATTTCAGTATGATCAATCAGAGGTAATAAGTGATTTGATTCATGAAGAGAAAGAATATTCAAGAGAAATGTCCCAATCAAAAATCTGAGTCCACCTCTGTGTGTGAAGAAAAGTTTATTTTCTACTTTTTCATGCGGCTTGGCCTCAGTTTTGTTTGAAAACTCGTGAGTTTTTTTAAATTAGGAAAATACGCTGCTTCCGAGATATTTACATTTTTCGAGAAAAAAGCCCAAATATTCCACTGAAACTTTATTGGTGTTTTTTCGATTTAAATACATATTCTATCCGGGGTCATTTCAACCGCTGAAATGTCTACTTTAAAATAGTCTATGTATGTTGATGGTTTTTTTTAAGAAACCGCTTAAAATTGAGAAAATCGAAAAACATGACTTTTCGAAAAACGAATTTTTCAATTTTTTTTATTAATTCTGTTAAAAATGGATCAAATTTCAATGACAAAATTTACTTTATTGTAATATTACTAAACTTGAGTGAATTTAATTAATGAAAGTGGTGGGAGCCATCCTAAAACTAAATACATAATAACTTAATAAAAATCTTTTAAGTTGTGGTAGTAAAATTTACAAAATTGTGAATTCGAAAATTCATATATGAAAAGTATACTTGGAATAGGTACTTAAAAAAGGTTCAATCCCGCCTAAAGTGGTTGATTGGGGTGGGGGTGGGGTAGAATAAGAGAGCTGCCAAGGAGCAGCTGCACTACACTCCTATAGAGTTTATTGCCATTGCAAGAGCTAAGCAATAGACGTTGAACTAACATCTAGGCAGACTTCAGCTGCTCCTTGGAACCCTGTTATTCCCATCGACCACTCTAGGCGAGATTGAACCTTTTTCAAATACCTATTCCAAGTACTTTTTTAATATCAATTTTCGAATTCACAATTTTGTAAATTTTTCTAGCACAACTTAAAAGATTTTTTATTAATTTATTATTTATTTAGTTTTAGGAAGATTTTCACCACTTTCATTAATTAAATTCACTCAACTTTAGTAATTAATTACAATAAAGTAAATTTTGTCATTGAAATTTGATCCATTTTTAACAGAATTAATAAAAAAAATTGAAAAATTCGTTATTCGAAAAGTCATGTTTTTCGATTTTCTCAATTTTAAGCGGTTTCTTAAAAAAAACCATCAACATACATAGACTATTTTAAAGTAGACATTTCAACGGTTGAAATGACCCCGGATAGAATATGTATTTAAATCGAAAAAAAAAAACCAAAAAAGTTTCCGTAGAATATTTGGGTTTTTTTCTCGAAAGATTTGAATATCTCGGAAACTGCGTATTTATTTAAAAAAAAAAAAAAACTCACGCTTATTGCTAATTCAACACAAAAAAAGGTATACTTTTACAAAATTTCATGTAAATTGAATTGTTTTTACGAGAGCAAAAAATAAAAAACTGAAAAATCGGTTTACACTATTTCTCGGAAAATTTTATTATCTACAACTTTTGTGAAGAATATTTTCCGCTAGGAGGTCACGTTTTGCCGAAAATCCGAAGAAAAGCACTTTTCACCTCTAAACACCCCCCTTTCTTTTAGCCTTCACAGTCCGCTTTGGCACTAGTCTAGAGTAAGCCCTTCTCTACGAAAATGTGAAATTTTAGAAATAGTTTTAGGGTAGTAAACATGTGTGTGTATTTACATAGAGTATGGGGTGGAGGTGGTAATTACCGCCCTTGAGGTTGTGTAATTGGGGTGTGTGATATCAAATTAAAGCTCTTGCTGACAGTTTTTTCATGTAAGCCTTATTTACATGGAAGTACATATTTACATTAAAGGGTGATAATTTTCTAAACTACATATCGCAGAGAAAAGAAAATTACCCCACAACGCTCGCAAGAGAACGATATGCGAATTAATATGCATTTGTCAGATAGATTATGTACCGTTATATGAGTTTCTAGCGAAAATGTAATGACTAAAAAGTAGAAAATAAAATATATCAAAAGAACTTTTTAAATAAGTAACTTTTATATATAAATTGCACTAAAAATTAAAAAATATTTTTTTCTTTCTCAGTGATGTACACAAGAAAAGTTTCATTGCAAAATAAGAATGCTAGAACTCTGATTAAATCTCAAAATTGAATGTATTAACAATATTTTAAAATTATATTATATTATATCTTGATTTGAATAGTAAAAATAAGAAGTTTTCTAAAAATTCTTCTATATTATCACGTGTGACTTTAAATGTCTTAACTCTTTGCAATGAAACTTTTCTTGTGTATTTCACTGAGAAAACAAAATTATTTTTTACTTTTTAGTGCAATTTATTTATAAAACTTATTTATTTTAATAGTGTCTTAAATATATTTTATTTTATAATTTTATTAGCAAAAGTATGTATAGATATAACACATTTGAAAAGGTATGTAACCTAACATGAGATTAGTGGAAGACCATTTTTCTGTATGAACGATACTTTAGTTAAATAGACAATATAAATAGTTTAAAAAATTTACATTTATGCATGAGTCACTTTTTCAAGAAAACACTTACTACATCATTCCCTGCTTCAGGATAAAGTGTGAGACTATTTGAGCTACATATCCTATGGATTACTGACAACTCTATTTGGTAGTTTTGGAAGAATCTCCCAGGAGTTTTGGTACAGACTAAAACATATTTGAACGCTAACAAATCTCTATGGAAGGCGGCCCTACACAGAAAATATTTGCATATTTTTTATTTTGCTTCTGGAACGATGTGGTTATGATTAATATATATATTTATATTAATCGACCCATTTATTTATTTTATGAAGTTAAGTTCCTCCAATCGCAAAGCGTCTATAGCGGTGTACTTTTATGTCCGCGGAATTGAGTAGAGCAAGAAAAACACAAAAGCACGTTTCAAGGGAACAAGGTTTTATTTTTCACAGTAGATAGTAATTCTATCAATGTTTATCTAATTACGATTAATTATTGAGCGACCGTGAAAAGATTACTAAGAATCAATGTGGCAAAGTGGATGTTTCATCAATCTTTTTAATATTTTAATTAATTTCATTTACATATACGTAATTTTAAAGAGAAAAATGATAAACTGTAGACCCCCTAACAATCACAGTGCCATCTAGTTGTCACGATGTGCGTATTTGGTCGACGTAGACACTATTTTTGTCCACAAATTGTACTTTAAATTTCAATTAAACTCCCATTTCCAACTGCTTCTCAGTTTTCATTATAAATTCATAACATATTTTTGAATCTTAGCTTTTTATAATATAGACTTTGTTTTATCATCTTATGACTACAGTAGACTACATATTTTTATAAATTAAGGACCTGTCCGAATCCAAGTCTTCGTTTTTACCTTGTTATAACAGCTAGTGACATACATCGACTCAAGCTTTATCCGACGTAGTACCTACTAGTTAGCTTGATCGCCGAGTCAAGAAGCGAGTTGACTGAGATTATGTTTGTTCGCTGCGCTATCGAAATGAAGCAAGTAACTTCGGACAGGTTGACTTCGTCTTCGTTTAACATATGTATATAATAGCTGAGCTTGTTTTGTTCTGTGCTATCATTGACTGCTATAGATATAACCAGATGAAAACTTGGACTCGGACAGGACATAAATCATACTAAATGAATGATAAATAAATTAAATCTAAACAGAAACTAATCACTTAAACACCATTTGAAAGAGATCTTAGGATCTGTTCTTCTGCTTTATAGGTTGAAAAATACACTACACCAGTGATGCCAGATAGACAGATATATCTTCATTTGACAGATTTAAGACATAATAAAAAATTTGCAGATTTTCTCCGTTAAAATGAAGAATTTCTAAATTAATTTTGAAGGTTGAAAGGTTTGAAAGGTTTAAGAAATGCTTTTATCCAAAGATGTAATGAGAAAACGTAACCAACATTTTTTTTTTACTTAAAAGTATAAAGTTTAATGAGAAAATTTCTATAGAACTGATGGTGACTAATATTTCATGCGTAAAATATAAGTAGGTACATTAATCATAATCGTCTCTCATAATTTTGAGTTAGTGTCATCAAGATTATTCCAAGGCGGATATCTTTGAGAAAAAGAATATTATTTTTGCCAAAATTTAAGATTTTTATCACTGTACTCCTGGCAACTAGTGCAGGACCTACTGCACTTCATAAAAAAGATAAAAGGAATAAAAATGATTTTGTATTGTTCTACATTGTGCTGCGTAGCTGACTCAATTCCAGTGGTTATAATATCAATTATATTAGGTCATAACCATATACATATGTACGGCTGTTTACTAAAAGTCACCATTTAATAGGAAACGATAGTACACCATTTTTTCGGAAAGCCTTTAGTAAAATCTCTTCCGAGCTACATTTAAAAATTCCCACCTAACCAGCTTATCCAGTATAAGCCATCAAGCGGTAGATAGCCTTATCTATATAATTTTTCTAGACAATTTGTAATTATGAATGTGCATCAGAAAAGGAAATTATCAAAATACACGAACAATCATAATCTAATAGCAATATAAATAACTATGACAAATCTACAGCATGTTACTATATTACTTTCCTTTAAAACTAAAATTATTTTTCAAAAATATAATTCAATATAATTTCTCGTCGACCCCGCCAACAATTGCTCCAACTGAGTTGCCAAAACATAGAATTTCTCTGGCTCTGAAGGCTGTAACCGTCATGGTGTTACACAAATAAATAAATAAACAAACAACGACAGATGTGTGTAAATCAATGGCTCTGCAACAAATCCCCAAAACCAAAAGGAGCACAAATTTTTAAGATGTTTTCAAATATCCTAATAAGCTGAGCGAAGGGTATCAGGTGTTTTGAATGTTAAACGTATGACAACATTGATATGTCATTCTTGAAAATTTAGCAAAAATTCCTTTTCGAGCTTTAATTAAAAAAAAAAAAAGATATGAAATGAAATAAAAATCACCAAAGTCAAACACCATCACAATCACTGAGAATTATTTCTATTTTTGCACATCAGGTGTGTATCTCAGATCTTTCCAAGAATACAATTTTACACTTGAACCGGACTCGATAGAATTTATCGACACAGCTCAATTCGGTTAATGATCGTTAAACACTACAAAATCGAGTGTTTTCTGACTTATATTCACAACACAAACACGAAATTATTATAAACGTGAAATTGAGAAACACTTTGAACAACACAAAATTTTCTTCCCTAATTTATGTATGATTCTTTTATTTTTAGAAAAGTAATGAACTAAACGAGAGTCTGTATGTAGTAAGTGTTGTATACAGAACGTACGTGATGGGGCGCTTCTACAGACTCCCTATCCATAGATACATATGCCAAGAAAGTATAGACAACGAAGCACCCAGAGCTCGTCTTCCTATGCTTTCATTTTTAATTGCCTTTCTTTCGAAAGAACTTTTATTTTCGCACTACGATGAATATTAAACCTATTTTTGGCAGATTTTGAGATAAGCTAATTCGAGTTACGACTGAGACGATCGATTACTTTTCTTTCACTTTCCCATAAATTACAGGAACTTAATTAATTACGAATTAATTAGAGACGTTGATTTTTTCATAAAATACTGGTCTTTATAAACTTATCTCTTTCACCGATCACAGATATATTTACTTTCACGAACCGTTTTACAAGTCGACGCAAAGTAGACTGAACTGAAGGAAACGTAAACGATTCTACATAGAAGCGGCTAGCGCTGTGAATCACTGCAGAGCAGATACGATCGATGTGAAGAAGAATAAGATTCTATGTAAAAAAAAAAGAAAAAAAGTAGTAGATGCTATAGAGGGGCAAAACTTTATAGGCCGATCGTAATTGAAAGTTGAAAAATTAAATCTTAAAAGATTTGGATTTTTTTTATAAATTTAAGGTAGATTCTAGTCAGTACAAATTTCTCGAAAAAGTATTTTTATACCCTATATGAAATCATAGGGTATACACTAAGTTTGTCATTCAGTTTGTAACACACAGAAATAATTCTAGTAAATCAAAATGGATTGGACGCAAACGCATATTATTAAAAGTTATTTTGATTTTTATATGTCCGTCCGTCCGCCTGTACATCTGTCCGCACGATAATTCGACAATGCGTGTACTTAGAGTAGTGAAATCTTGCACACGGGCTTTTAAGAAGAAAAAAATAAAAGTTAATTTAAGTTTGAAAAATTGGACAAATCGGGTAACACCGTCGTAGGGTTGCCCTTGCCATACAAAAATTTCATTTTTCACTATATATTTGGGCACTGCCTGAGAACGCGTTAACGTAAAGAGCTGAAATTTTTTCCACAGCGTTCTCATAAGAATAGTAAAAAAAAATTCAAACATGAACTAAATCGGCAACCCCTTCTTGGTGTTGCCATACAAAACTTTGAGTTTTCACTTTATTTAACTTTTATTTTCATCTTAGTGCAGTCATTTGGAAGTTTTGCGGGAGTTTTGAAAATTTGTATTTTCATAAATCTACGAATTTTTACTTTTATATTTGTAAAATACAACAAGTAAAAAATTCTGAAATTCACGTATAGCCAGGAATAACGATTAAGTGAAAAGAAATTTTGTTCGGAGTCAGTACCAAGATTTGCCAGTTTCATACATTTTTCAATGCGAATTTCTGGCAAACTATTTGTACCAGAATAATGAATTATATCTTAAATTAAGGGTAACGAAGAGGTCTAGTAAATAACGTCGGAAAACTTTAAAAAATATATATTGAAATGGAGATATTAGCTTGGAAACTTGTAAAAAATGGTAAAAATTGTTTTTTTTCAAATCAAATTCCTGTTAGTAGGTATTCTGATTTCTTTAGATTGTGACTATTTTAGAAAGATAAACCCTAAATACTCGTATAGCAAATAACGTCGAGTTTTTTTCATTTTTAGAGGCACTTTTTTTAATTGTTTAACTCTCCTAGTACTTGTTTTTTCTCTCGATATTTCACCGACGAGAAATTCCAATATTTCGTTGAAAGTTGTTGGAATATAAAGCAAAATAGTATATTTAACAATTATGTGCAAAAACAATTTAAGAGAGTTAATTCTCGTTAAAAATGTTTAATTTCTTTGAACTGCAAATTTTCATTTTCATCTTAAATTGTCGCATGTTGGGTTTCTGTCTTTTACGCTAGATGTCCCTAATGTGACTTCTAGGTCTAGGCTAATTTTATATGAATTTTCATACTTTCAGGACACAAACCTACGTACAGTAAGTTTTATTGCCTACAGGCTCGCTGGTATCTAAATTGAAATATTTGCTGAGTACTGACTCCTCTTAATTGAGATAAAGTTTTTTTTGTTTTGGAGGGAGAAAAGTTTAATTCGTACTATTAAATAAAGTTTGTTTAATGAGACATACAGTACGTTTACATGATACTTGAATACTTGACTTGAAATTCACTTGAAACTCAAGTAGAGTTTTTGAAGTAAACTTCTTATGTTGGGCTGTGAACTGCCGCGAGAGAGGAAATGAGTGATAAAAATCTGGCCTTCCCCTCTTCGCGGCGTTCAATCTCCTCCTTTTTTGCTCATCTACGAGGCTACGCTCATAAAAATTGTTCATGGGTCGAGCACCCGTTCTTGTCTTCCAATAATGCATAACAATTCATGGAAAAAATTTCCAGCAAATTTCTAAGAAAAATTTGTGGCCTTCCCTACATGTTCTTCAGAATTTGTATGCATTTGGATGGCAATGGGTGCTTGGGGGGGCGGCGGCTAATAATTTTTATGAGCGTAGATGCTAGTTAAACAATAAGCATTCATTTCTTCTTAGAAATTTACGGAAAATGTTTCGGCAGAATTTATTATAATTCAATTGTAGTGTTGAGCGGAGATTTCAACACAAATTTCGTTACAGATGCCTCGTTACCATTAGTGAAATTTTTAAAAAATAAAATTAATTCAACTATGGTTAACGATCCTAATAAAGCTACAACTAGAGGTGGTACAACTATTGATGCAGTATCCACGAAATTTATTGATAAAATTAATTCAATTATATTTGTTTCCTATTATTCCAACCACAAACCTATTGTAAACTTTAGGCTGAACTACAATAGAAGTAAATAACTTTACGAAATTAAACGAGACTGAGGTTTACTTACAAAAAATTTATACTTTTAGCCTAAATATATATCACATTCCGTAAGAGTTATTATCTTGATATTTAATGTTTTCAATTTTAAAAAGTGGTAAAATTGAAAAAATTAACAAATGAAAGTTGATGTAATTGAAGATTTGTGCCTTCTATTAATTCGCAGTGCCCGAATGACATTTTATGTGTTAAATTTTAAAAAGTGGTAAAAGTGAAAAAATTAACAATTGGAAGTTGATTTAATTGAAGATTTGTGCCTTCTGTTAATTCGCAATACCATTTTTATTCCATTTTAAGTTTTACATTGCACTTTTAATCATTTAGTAATAAATTAACTGTTTGACACATCGCGTTCTTATGGAATGTGCGATTCTTACCGCACTATACTTACTGAAAATTGGATATTTAAACTTAACGAAAGTTCCCCTCACACGAGTTAAAGTTAATTTGTGTACGCCTGTTAAACTAAAGGGCGCGTTTGCTTTACGTAAGTAAAGGTACTTACGTATATTTCTATTGTAGTTCAGCTTTTTTATAGAAAATACACGTAAAGAATCAACACTATCAATAGTTGAATGTGATGATGAATAATCATTACTTTTATATTATATTTCTTTTATAAAGTATTTTTGTAATAATGTGTCTTTGTAAACAAAAATCTATTAAATTAATTAAAAAAAAATAGTTAAAATTATTTTTATTTGTACCTGCAAATTATAAATGTATTTTATTTATATTATTTATTTTTATATTAAATAATTTCCAATTCTTTAAAAAAGAAATTTACTTTAGTTTTAGCTTAAATCTTTTTAAATAAACTCTATAATACTACTACGTGGTTATTTGAATCTCTCACTCTCTCTTTTCAATACAAAGTGAGTGAAATAACACAACACTTGAAGTTTTACTTCTGTCGAGGCTCCCCCGACCACCTTTCTTTTTTTAATTAGCTCAATAAACGGGATCTTGAATAGATTGTTGGCATCAGTTCTTTGCAGCTATTGGTATCATTGCTCCTAGTGTATCCATGGCTGATGTTACCTTTAAGGATATCCGCATAAGTCTTAAGGCATTTTCACATCAAAAACAAGAACAGAAAATTGTAAACCGAAAAACTCAATTTATTCCACTTTAAAACAAGATTTTTGTTCTAATGATTAATAAAATCCAGAGAAATAGGATAAACTAAGAATTTTCCTGAGAAAATAGATATATTTATTTCAGATCTTGAAGCAAAACACAACTTTTATGTTTTATAGGCCGAAAAGCTTTTTCGGCGGAAAAATTCGTCCGATAAATCATAAAAGCTGTGTTTTCTTAAAAATTCTAAAATAAATATACTATTTTATTAGTAAAATTATTAGTTTATCCTATTTCCCGTGATTTTATTAATCATTGGAGCAAAAATCTTGTTTTAAAGTGGAGTAAATTGAGTTTTTCGGTTTACATTTTTTCGATTCTTGTGTTTGATGTGAAAGTGCCTTTAGAAGAATTTACAATGGGCGCTACTTGGTTTTTAACTGAATCGTTTCTGTAATTAGCTTTTTTTTAATTAATTCCAATAATTTGATTTGAAACTTTCTTGAAATTTACCAAAAATTACAACCTGAATGATTCACTCGGCCCCAAGTGAGTAATTGTTGTAAGATCAGAGTTTAAGGAACTGAGCATGTGGCTTCGTTTGTCAACTGCTTATAATAACATTCTCACAGGAAACAGCTATAGAGTCAAACAGAGAACACGACATCAAGGGTTCTGTCATCTGCAAACCTATGAATAGGATTGAAAGTGAGAGCTAGTAGATAGTTAATAAAAATGAGGAAGAGAGTAGTAGAGAGAGCACAGAACCTTCCAATGCACAGGCAAAGATAAGGCTTAAACACAATTGCGACGACCGACGACTATTATAGTAATAGAACAATTTTCTCCAGGAACGTTTTATGGAGCATGTATTACATAGGAATCTGCAGTTTTCGTTGTCGTCGACCACTTTATTAAATTAATTCAATTACGACGACCAGAGAGGCCGACGAGCGACGCCTATTGCAGTAATAGGAACAATATTCGCTAGGAACATTTTATGGATCGGCGGTCGCTCTATCTTCGCAATTGTGTTTAAGCCTTAATTCACTTACGACGGCAAGAGAGGCTGACGGGCAACGGCAACTGCAGACGTTCCTGGAGAAAATTGTTCCTATTACTGCATTAGTCTGCCGTTTGGCGTCGCAATCGCAATTGTGCTTAGGCCTTATTGAATTAATTCAATTACGATAGCCAGAGAGGCCGACGGGACGACGACTATTGTCATAGAAACAGTTTTCTCAAGAAACGTTTTTGGGAACGTATATTGCATAGGAATGCGTCAGCCGCGCTACCGGCCCAATTATTTTTAAGTCTTTAACTTAACAACAAGTAAAGAATTAGGTGATATTTCCGACTGTTTTACATTTAAAATGTAAGTACACGGCTAGAAGAGGAAAGGGAGAAGAAGAAAAAATAACAAAAAACTCAAAACTCTCTTTAAAACTTTTACGAATAAAAGCAAAAAATATGACATGCAACGAAACAGACTGGCAAATGATTCATTTTCGTAAATAAATGAGAAAGAGTGGAGTTTTCAAATTTTACACGTTTCTTTGAAATATTGAGACAGTTGGTCGCAAAGTTGTTGCTGTAACCCTATGTAGTGGTCCCAAAATTGTTGCTTTAATCCTATGGCATTTTAACGCACATGCTTCTGTTTACACTCGTTTTACTCTGAAGAGAATAAGCGGGAGAAGCTCATGCTGGATTCTCTGATATTTTCGGGGAAAATGAGAATTTTATTTGATACACATTTTAAATCTCCTTTCTCTCTCTCTCAACCGCACTACAATAATACATAGCCAAGTTCTTTTCAACCATTCATACAAAAGACGAAAGTATATGACATTACCTGTTTCGGTCTAAAAAACACGAATAATTTCCAATTTTGTTCGACTGTGTCCTATCTTCTTATTAGGTTATCCTTGACACCGGCATGGATTATAAAATGTTTAAAATTAACTCTGTCCAACTTGACTGGTGGGAGAGAAAATTTTCAATTCATTTTAAGAAAAGAGGGTCTGGACTTAATGCCTGCTAAAAGACCAGACTCCAGACTCTATCGAAGGCCTCCCAGATATCTAATGCGATGATTTCAGATTCACCAAAATTATAGATACATTGATTCCAACAGTAGCCCCCGGAATATAATACAAGCCATGAAGTCGCCGAAGGCACCGACTCATTAAAAGGCCTCAACGTGCCGGGTCGTAGTCCCCGGAATATAATACAAGCCATGAGTCGCCGAAGGCACCCACACATTAAAAGGCCTCAACGTGCCGGGTACAGCATGCAGTAAAAGCTCACTCTCACTGCATTTTGTATACTCGTCATGGAGGAAAAACTAAAATTTCATCTTAAACAGGTCCTAAAGCTGTCGCTCTCACAGAAAAATGAAGTTAAAACAAATGGCAGCCAAATATGTTTTCTTTCTAATGGTTTAAAAAAAAATGTCATCTAGAACAAATTTATGGAAATTATAGCGTTTGAACAAAATACAAGCAAGTTTTATATGAAAAACTCATGCAGTAAGACAAGGATGTGACCGGCCCGCTGCTCTCTTTTTTCGAATTTGTTCATGGCTTGTATATTCCGGGGGTTACGTTACGATTCCAACGCTCGGTAAGGTATGCTAATATTAGTAAATTTCCAGTAGAGTGGTCAGCACGAAAGCGACCGCTAAAAAGGTGATTAGCTTCTAGATATTCCATCAACTGCGTATTTATATGATTGTTTCGAAAGCCTTCGAAAGAGAAGGGGGAAAAAGTCCATTAAATTGGGATATGATTTTGATTAAATGGGAAATGAATATAATCACTCCAACACTCCATGAAAAGTACAAGGCTCGTGATCTTAATAAAATAAAAGTGAATGAAGAGCAAGCCTTCAAATGCTACTGTTCGAAGTCAACTCAAAAACTTTAAATAATTATGTATGTCGGAGCTTCTGCTTGGATACTACGGCATCAAACCTTTCTCATGAACGTGCACAGTCATGCAAATAGATTCCGATACAATAAACTACATATGTACTATCATGCCAAACCACAAATATTTCGGTACATATCCAACAAGATGACCCTATTGGTCGTCTGTTACCTGGATAGGGCGTACTAGTTATGTGGATACAGTGACATATAAAACTATAAAAAATCAGTGTAGTAAGATTGAAATGCATAAAGCTCGTAAGGATATGACTGAAAAGGAAGCGCTTTATACAAAACCAATAAAAAATTTATTAAACAAATAAATGTTCGCGTAAAGAACACAAATATTTCTATTCCACGCAATGTGTAAATTTTTTTAAGATTAACACAAGAAAGTGCAAGTGTGTCACCAAAAGACGACCTAAAATGTATTCGTAGCTGTTAACACATTTGCCATAAGTTACTCAAAGGCCAGGCCAATGTTATAACCATAAAAGGGAACATAATCCAGGTGCAGTTTGTGTTAAATTTGATCTTGGCGAATCTCTTATGGCTACATCTTGTTTTGATAATTCTTTGTAATGCACACGATTCAATCTATTTTAAAACGAGTGAGGTTTAACGAGAGATAAAATACTTTCGTCTACTTGTAACAAACGAGTTTTAAGTGAAAACCCAAACTTTTGTTGTTTTCAAAATGATTGTAGACTAACTTTAATCACAATCAATGTTTTCTTCTATGTGATGTCATAAAGTATGAAGCGACCTCAGTACATAACTTACTAATCGTGGCACCTTTCGATTTTTATCGGAATTGACTGTGCTAATGATGACTACTAGAACTAAATTAATTCATGTTCCAGTTTATATAAGTTGCTCATATGACTTGGCCAGTCTGGAGGTTAATTACACAATTTAGAATAATTTCCTTTTGTGCTTTTTATATTTTTATAACCTAAATGGTGTAATAAGGTTCTGGTAGGTAACATTCCCTAGTGGAAAATGCTCATCGGTTTTGAAAATCCTGTAAGCCGCTGAGGGTATTCCTATTTAAACTAGTACTGTTACATCTCGAAATTGCGCAAATACATAGTTTAAATTTCTTTACATTGAATGCGCATGAAGGTTTCTAATAAGTTCCGATGAGCATTCTAAGAGCGTTCTCATATTCAAAATTCATTTGCATTTCCATGAAAATTCTCTGTAAAATTTTTAATTATATGTAAATCGCATTTACAGAAAGTTGTGTAAAGTTATGTGAAGGGCATTACTATAATTTAGCCTATCTAATCCTTTGTGAAACAAAGAGCAGAAATTGGGTGCATTATTTTGTGCGATAGTTATCAATTCACTCCATTCAGCTAAAGCGCCTTCCGTCTTTTACGACAGGTTCTCTGAGCATCGTTTAAAACTTTGAAAAATCCTCAACAAGAAAATAATGTAACAGCTCGTCAAAGAGCTCATTGAGTGTTCATGGAAAAGCTCATCATGTTGAAGAAAAGTATAGAATGGTCCTCGCCTTTATTCATTTTATTATTTCGCCCAGTAATAAATTTTTGAGCGTTTGCTCTGTTAAAAGGAAATAGAATCGTCAGGCAACAAAGAGCTCTAAAGACAACGTCATTCATATCTTTCTTACCCGATTTTTTTTTTGGAAAGGATTTCATTTTGAATGGAGAGCCCTTCATCTAGATTCCAAGCTCTGATTGACATGCTTTCCCATTGCTGATAATAGAGTACTTAGATCACATCGTGAGTTCTACCGGTGGGCTTTGCTTTGATGACTGGAAGGAATACGGGTTTTCAAATTCCTTCAAATCACCTTTCTGGAACATCTCACAGATCTTCGAGAACATATGAAACTCACCAGCCCCACCATCGAACTCGGGAATCAGTAATCATGAGTTCTGCCGTATCGGACTCTCCGTCAAAATCTATTGCGCTCGAGCCGCCATCTTGAAAAAAGATACACTTTTTCAGTTTTGCTTATATCTCGGTAACTATAACATACAAAAAATAGTATATACTATATTAAAAAAATTGTAGATAAAAAATAAAGAATATTAAATTTCCCATAAAAAGTATATCAACATTTTTGTTTGTATCTCCAATTCTTTAGCTCTAATCCGACGTTGAATAGCAAAATTATTTATACTTTTGCTCTCGATTTGCCTTTTTTGTTTCTGTATATGTACTGTAAAATCGGTAAAAGATCTTTTTTGAATATTATTTACAAATAGAGAGAGGGAGACAAAGAGAAGGAAGGGATTCAGGATTATATTTTTTTGCACATGCCTTACTGGGTGTGACATCCCATCATGTCTGTTTCAAAAACGTAAACGAAAATATTGTTGCGAGCGTGGCCGTTGGTTCGTTATTTAAAACACAATATTAAATATTTAATATAGAAGTTCTTGATTTCACTTTACACTTATAAAATTTATAAAACTTCAATTAATCAACTCAATCCATCGCAATCCAATTACAACACTTTCGCCCGATAATTACTTTCACTTGTTAACACTGTAACGTCTAGGACAAAACTTTTTTTGGCGGTGACAACTATTATTTTTATACCCTAGAAACTCTCCAGATTATTCTGGAGTGTTCTATTCCAGAATCTTCTTGACCATTCTATTCATTCTATTCCTGAACCTTGCCGAAGATTCCATCATCGATTCTCCGAACCCGAAGTTGCTTACTCTCCATTGCCAGTAGATGTCACCAGTTATCTCCTTCCATTGCACGTAACAATATTTAAAATTGTTGGAGCAACGAAATGATTTCTAGGATATCATAAGAATTTCCAATGACGCTAATGCCACTTACAATGAAATTGCTTTTTCGTATCAGTATATAATGCGCCTGCTAGTGAGAGATCTATAAACCAACATCGTTATCACACCTTCAGAAAATTCGCGCACAAAAGTAAGCCCAATCTATCATTGTTACCTCCTACGGCTGCAGCAGCCCAGCAACACTGGTTGCGTGGTTATCAGCAAGTCCAGAAATGGAGTAGATATAAAAAAAATCTCCCGAAATGTGGTGTTGAAGGAAAATCCGCGATTTCCCTGACCCTGTTTGGATACAGAAGGCTCTTGGTCCAGATTTCGTGCTCTGATTACTCTCATGCAATTGTTAAAAGCGATGCACATCATCTTGTGGATTTCGTATAACCGGACTAAAATGCGCAACGACTTGTGGACATTGCAAAGGAACCGCGTGCTGCTTGAACTCGAACAGAATTCTTGAATTCTTGAATCATAGTTAAGGCTATATTAAAACTGAATCGTGAAAACCAATTTTTCCTTATGAGATCCGTGCATTAAAGTCCAATGTGTCTTCAGCTTCGCTTAACCAATTTTTTTTTTTCAAATTAAGAGAACATTTGAGCTGACGCTTATATAATACCTGGTCGATGAAAGAATTTAAGCACTAAAATGCTAAGAGAACCGACATAAGGAAAAATCTCTTAAATTAAAAAAATTGAATAAATAAAAAAACAGGTTTTATTTGACCGGAGTTTCTTGAAGTCGAGTCTTTCTTCTCTAGTATATAACATTTGAAGATTTATTTAATATATACATCTAACCTAGAACTGTAGCTATTTCTTCCTTTTTCGACGCGGCTTTCTAGTTTTTGAAAAATCTTCATCATCTTGATTATCACTACTGCGTTGATTCCATTCCCGTTTCAACTCCTCCAACATGGCAGGTGTCAGCAAACCTTGCGCAAGTAAACGTTCAGTTAAGCGTCCTTTAGTCACACTAGAGATTCGAGGTTCTGAAAATATTTACAAAGTTATTCAAAGGTCTATTTGCTTTTCCAAAGTAAAAAAATAAAAGGTAGAGAATTCAATGTGATCTTGAAAAAAATAATAATAGAAATATCTTAGCATGGAGAAAGCACGATTGGGGTTTTTGTATATGGAGTAAATATGATGGTAATAATGTGAACACGTCGTGACCAGGGGCTGCTGAGTTTATATGGCTTTTATAATTTAGAGCTGGCTTACGAAGAGCTTCAAGATAATATATTTTAGACCGTCTTCCGAGCAGAAGAAAAAAAGAAGAACAATGTCTAAAAGCAAATATATTGTTAGCTTCTCTGTTAAAATATCACTGCCTAAAATAAGCGATTGAAGCATCTAAGTGTTTCCAGGCCTCTAAGTGTATTATGCTGTCTCGAATACCCTAGTCAAGATAATGTATTTCTAAATATTATAACACTCTTAACTCGATGGCAGTAGGGCTTTTACGGTTTTCATAGTTATGAAACTCACTTGTTATATTCTGATATTCGTAAATTAGTAGATGTAATGATTTTAGAATGATAATCTGCCATCATTGATTCACAATTTACTAGTCAAGTCAAACACAAAATAAATTAAATTTTAATTAAATAGCTTGGTGAATAGAAAATAAATATAAAAAATAACAAAATTTTTCCATATGACAATTTGACATCTGTATATTTTTTGTCTATGATTCTAAGTTGGAACTTAAGAACTATCAAAAAAGATTACTCAAGTATTAATTAACTTACCTCTCGTATGGTGAACATTTCTTCTTCCTGTGTACATATCTTTGTCATCTTCCTTGTCGGCTGACACTTCTGTATTTTTTAGTAATCTAGTGATTTGAAACACGCCCTGTTGTATTATATCGTCGAGCTCTGCTTGAGCTATTCGCACAGCCGGAGCATCAGGAAATAAGTCCATAAACCGATAACTGAAATACATTAGGAATAAGATGAATTCGTATTTTTTTTAAATATATGCAGTATTACCTCAACCACAAATATAAATCCATCACATCGAAAACAGATTCCAAATGAATTAAATCTATTATAGTTCTTGGTAACGAAAAGGGCCACCCACAATACGATTTAAGAAAATTGAAAGTAACGGTCTCATTCTTACTATATTGCCGAGCGAACTGTAACCATAAAATGTAGTAAACTTTTTTAAGACATTTAATATCTTCAAATACCTTTAAAAACATGGAACATACGAAAGGCATTTTGCGATTTATAGGAGCACAGCAAAATACGTACCGCGCTCGTAAATGCAACGGGACATGCTCTATCATCTCAGCAAGAAATTTAAAATCCTCAGTATTACACATGAAATATAAATTATCGTCCACAGTGCAAAGAGATACAAAAATATCCTAATAACAACATATTTATATAAATATTGAGGAATTGTATTATTATTAATTAGGAACAAACCATTAAATTACTCAAGGTAGATTTGGGCAAATGATATGCGTACAGCTCGATTTGTTCTGCTGTCGGATGAAGACCAGCTTGAGTAATTGCCTCAGGAGATTGTGAAAGAAGATTTCTTAATGTTTTTAAATCGTCTGCTCTATATGTCGTAACATAACCTTGTTCCCATTGTGTTGCATAGCGACCAGCTCTTCCAGCTATTTGCAATGCAGATGAAACTGAAATTATGTCAATTTCTTTTTCACCCTTTTCATTCACTGTCGGCTTTACCAAGGAATAAAAAATAATTCTTCGAATACTCCTATTTTAGGAAAAATAAGTTTAAAAACACATGAATAAAAAAAAATCATTTTTCGTACAAATTTAGTCCCATTCCAATTGCATCTGTCGCAACCATTACTTTGCAGCTATTTTCAGGGTCATTGAATTTAGCAGCTTGAGCTAATTTTGTTCCTGGTGGAAGACCACCATAAATAACAGCAACTTCCTTTCCCCTGAAAAAAAAAAAAATACAGACGTTAATTTTATAAGAAAATGAATCTTAACAACTTTAAGACAAACCTTGCTTCAATTTCTCTAGAAACCGAGTATATATCATTTTTACTAAAGCAAACTATGCAATCTCCAGGCATTATATTGTCAAGTGATACAAGAGCTGAGTCATCAACTGATAACGGCGTTAAGCGATCATAGCTTCTAATTTCCACTGTTTCACCCGTCGTCTCACAAATCCTCTTGAGAAGTTCATAAGTTCCGGCTTCGCCACAAATGTGCACTTCTTCAGCAATTAAGCCTAAAAACGCTCGCGTCCAAGCCCAACCTCTACCGGGATCACGTAGCAATTGGATTTCGTCTATAACTGCTACTTCATCTATGGAGACAAAAATAACGTGTTTATATGAAATTCAATGGAAGTTTTTGGAGGAATTGTCAAAAATTTACCGCGAAAGGACACTGAAATTGTCTACCAAACAGGGTATTTTATTAATAAAAGGACAAGAAAAAGATTAATAAATCTAATAAAAATAGCAGCATTACTCTGCTAAAAACGGAATAGAATGAAAAGAAACGGCTAAATAAAAAAAGATTTTTTTAGAATAAATGCACCAACAATTCTCAAAGAATTTACTTCAGTAATAACTAGAAATTGAGACTCGATAAGATGCAAGCTAATCCGCTAGATTTAAGACTGCTGCGTTACTGTAAACGCACAGTTAAGTATGAGAGTGGAAGTGTCATGGTTCGCACGTGCTTTTCCGGTCATGGCGTTGACCCTTTTCATGAAATAAACATAACTATGGACCCTTTTATTTACAAAAATATATTAGAAACTGTTATACTTACTCACGCTGAAGAGGAAATGCCACTTCGATGGGTGTTGCAACACTAAAACGATCTGAAACACATAGCGAAGTTGGTAAAGGAAGGACTTACAGCAAATGGAATTCAAGGTCTTGATTGGCTGGCATAATCACCCGGCTTTAATCTAATCGAAAACCTATTTGGAATTATACTTGAACACAGAGTTGAGGATAAGCGCTTTGAAAACAAGAGAGAATTGATGACTTCTTTAAAGACGTAAGCACGTCGACGCGATAGCGGGTAGGGTAGCGGCCACGGTACATACATTTGGTTTTTACAATAATCCACTTACAAAAACAAAATGTATGAACCGCTACCGTCACCGCAGCCACGTCGGTGTGTTTCAGCATTAAGATAAGAGGAGGAAAAGATACCAATGACCATAGTACAGACAAGGAATAACAGATATCCAGCGCCTATGAGCAAAAGTGATGTTCTGCAAATTCAAGAAGAAAAATACATAAAGTACTCTAGTGTTGCTTGCGTTTAGAAGTTCCTGTCCTGCTCGAAATGAAAAAAACTGTTTGCACCAATATAAAGTCTCGTATAAAATCAATGAGCGCGTTCACTGCCACTTTGGCAGCGTAGTCGTTGTCGTAGTGTAGTTCTGTCAAACCGACTACGATCGACTATCCTCCTGAGTGTAGTCGAATGTAGTCGACTATTTGGTACATTCAAGTGCGGAGTGAACGATAGTCGTAGTCAAGCGTTTACTGTCAAAATTTGGCGGAGTGAACGCTCGGTAGTGATTCGTAGTCGAGAAAAAGTCACTATTTCGGTGGCAGTGAACGCGGGAAGGGTTTAGCAAAAATTTATCATCGGAGATAATCGTGAGCTGCAATAAAGTCTTGGTTCATGCGAAGTACGGCATAGTCCATGTCATAAATTTAAAATGAAAAATAAAGTTGACAAATATCAACGTACAGATGATATTGAGTTAGGATAACTTATCAAAGAATATCAATAAATACGGGAAAAAAACTCCTAGAATGGATTCCTGTGATACACCACAATTAGCCGGAAGAAAAAAAGATGGAACCATTAGCAGAAACCATTTGACGACAATCAGTAAGTAATGATGAAATCAGTTTGACTGTTGTGCTCGACAGCTGAATGAATTTCGAAGTTTTTAACGAGAATTCGATGGTTTACCTTATCGAGTACTTTGAAAAATCAAGAAGTGATAACAGAATTGGTTTATGGCCATTCATTGTAATGCAAATATCATCTGTGATCCTTTAAAGTGTTGATGTGTAGCTGTGCATTGGTCTGAAGGTTTAAATTATATAGCAACACGCATTAATATTATGTCGATTTCGATGGGACTTCAGTGCTAAACCAGTAAAAACTTCGATGATAAAATTTTTATAGCAGAAGTGCAACACGAGGTTTGCACTGCTTGGCACTGGATATTTTGTCGGTGTTACAAATACATATTCAAGTTTAATTGTTATCTGCTCTATCAAAGTGTACTGTCACAATTATTTGTGAAATTTTGGAGTTAAATGAATTAAAAAGTTGGTAATTGACATAAAGTTAAGAAGAAATTTGTTTCTATATATCAATAAACAACATTTATTACGTTTGACAGTTCCGTGTATATAATACGTGTGCCCACAAATCCAAGGAATATGACAGAAATATGTTCGATGGACTTCAGTGCTCCCAGAATAAGTGCAACACTGAAATAGTCCCATCGAAATCGACATTAGGTCGATTTCAATGAGACTTCAGTGCAACACCCGTGTTGCACTTTTCTAACAGTGCAGCACTGAAAATGCACGATGAGGAAACTTTTACTTTGCACTGGATTATTTCTCGGTGTTACAAATACATATTGAAGTTCAATTGTCATCTGTTCAAGCGATGTGAATTGGTTCAATTTTCGTTTGAACATCAGTTTCGCTCTAGAGGCAACCTAAGTGCTGTCACAGCATTCGTTTGAAAAGCATCAGGTTCGCTCTGAAAATTATCTCGGGTACACTCTGAGTTCACTCACTCAAAGTCTAGTTGTGATTTGATATTAATGTCATATGACATTATTTTTATGGCAACAATTGTTTTTAAAACCACTCTACAATTATTATATCATATTATCTTCAAAATTAATCCGTAAACAAATTACCAACCACTTTCCGCACAAAATCATAGCGTACTTGGTATACATACACAAGCGAACTTTTTCAGGTAAACTCGGAAACCGTTCGATTGAACGGGGTTGCCTTCAAAGCGAACCGATATGTTCAAACGAAAACGACATAAGAAACTTATTATACTTAAGATAATTGACTCTCAAAAGTTTGACATTTATATCCTTAAAATATAGTTGCCTAGAACACATATCCTGAGAAAACTACTTACAAGGTGTATTCACAGATGTCATTTCTACAGTACAGGAGACATGTGAGGCTGGATTCCCTTCACCTAAGGCGTACTTTCTTTCCTCTCCCGTCACTAAATCACAAGGAGTACCCTAAAATAGAATTCTAAACTGACAAGACTTTACGCAAACTGAACAACTTTACCTGTTCATTACTTTTATGATATACTTCCGTTGCAAGCAATTTAAGGGGACCACAATATACGCCTGATTTTGCTGAAAGAAACCTTTTCATGGCATGATACGTCTTTCCAGAATTTGTGGGCCCAGCATGAAATATAATTTTTCTCGTTATTGCTCTTGCACTTGGATACCAGTTGGCAGGAGTTCTAAGATCAGAGATTTTCTTCAAGTCATCCATGCACTCAAGGTGCGGGAAAACTGTCCTAGCATGCCTAAGGAAATACGGGAATATATCGTCAATGTGTCCTGCACCTTGCAGAATATCACTTATTGTAATATGAAGGTCTGCAGGGAGATTGTCAGCTTCAATGCAATATCTGCGAAAACTTGCAAAAGCTTGCTGTTGTAGATAAGCTAAAATATAGAGGAAATAAACAATTAACTCAAAAGTTTTATGATAAAAATTACTATCAAGTCCATTCTCTTGGCACAATGCCTTAATTTCCTTTTTATGAGTAAATTTATTCAGGACCTTCAGCAGCTCAGTTTTATCCAATTTGCCTGTTAGTTCAGCTCCAATATTGATGTCATCTGGATTATTGCGAACAGAGACAGGTTTAAAGAGTGCGGAAATTTTTGAATCGCCACTTTTTCGGGTCTGCTGAAAGCCGGTCATATGGACACATTTTGATAGAATTACTGCATGACGGTTGAAATTTGATGAAATAAATAAATTTTGCACAGCAACACACAGTGTCGATAAATTTTTTCTACTACTTAACATAATAAACCTAATTATTTGCTAAAATTGTACCTAAATGAAGAAACCCCGAAAGCGCGATTACCCCACATCACAAAAATAACAATCGAAAGTGATGCAATGGAGAATTTCGACTGTCTGTCAAATTAGAAAACATAACCTAAACTATTTAGTGTTGCAAGCATTGGATTTTATTCACACACGTTTTATAAGAAACTTAAATGAGGGTTGAACAACACCAGCGTCGCCTCGGGTTCAAAATAAAGAAAGAATTTATAATTTAAATTACAATAATTAATTATTTAATATTTAAAAAAAATAAGATAGATATTGAAAACAACACAACTTCTTTTATTATTCCCGCGTTTACACTTCCAAACAAAACACCTCCCACTTTCTACCTAAAATTTTCAAATTTGTATTTAAATTGGTGCTGTAGAAGTAGGTACTACACATAATATATAAGTATATATTTACTGTTACTGCTTAATTGTTGACCGCAGCATATTTACAATTCTAATTTGATTATCTGGAATGAAACCAGACAAAAAATGAAATGATAACCATTACGCAGCAGTTTTATCGTTATACCATTTAAATTATATTTGCAAGCACATAAATTGAAATCAAAAATTGAATGGCAAGCAGGACAAGTAATAATGGGGCTTATATAATCCGCGGCTTGGAAAATAATTTAATTCCAAATGAGATACTTCAATTGGTTTGACTTCAATTGAAGAATTATTTAATTACAATTCGTAAATTTACAGAATCTCGCTGCTCTAGTTGTCAAGATCTGACGTAATACACAACCCATCAAACCAAATTGTCAAACGTCTCAAAACAAAAAGTGAAGTAAGCTCTCGAATGAGTCATTTTTGCTAAAATTACTTAAATTTACCACAACAAAATCATTGAAAATGGGTTTATTCGGGAAATCACAGCAAAAGGATCCCAAAGATATGGTAACAATTATTAAAAACTTACAAAACTTGCTTTAAAACGTCAATAATTGGAGATTATCTTTAGGTAAACGAATGGTCGCACAAAATTCGCAAAGAAGGTTTTCAGCTAGATAGGCAAATTCGAAGTATTCAACGAGAAGAAGATAAAGTTAAACGGTCTTTAAAACAAGCGGCAACTAAGGGAGATCGTGATACTTGCGTGATTCTGGCTAAAGAAATTGTTCGTTCAAGGAAGGCTGTAAACAGAATACATACCAGCAAAGCCCATCTGAACTCGATTCAGATGCAAATGAAAAATCAATTAGGTTTGTTAAAGCAAAAATTGTACCTCTTTGACCTTGTACTGCAAACAATGACCTAATAACGTATTTCTCCACCATTTTCATAGCAACCTTGAGAGTAGCAGGGTCACTACAAAAATCAACAGAAGTTATGCAGGCAATGCAGTCACTTGTTCGTTATCCAGAACTAGCTGGCATAATGCGAGATATGTCCAAAGAAATGATGAAAGCGGGAATAGTGGAAGAAATGCTTGATGAAACGATGGATTCGATTGATGATACGGAAGAAATGGAAGAGGAAGTTCAAGCAGAAGTTGATAAGGTCTTATGGGAGATCACAGAAGGAAAGCTTGGTGAAGCTCCACTACCTCCACAGGGTGCTGAGGCTGGAACATCAAAACCGGAAAAGCACGAAGAAGAGCCTGTAGAAGATGAGGAAGACGAAGAAGAGCTCAGAGAAATGCAAAGTCGTTTGCAAACCTTGAGATCTTAAGTATTAACAAAAACATTTCTTAAACGGGGAGCTTCTGTGATTGACCTCAAATCCTTAATTTTAGGCGCGCACCTCCTATTTTCAAATTAATTTGTTGCTTTTAATAATAAGAAAATCTGAAGAAGTTGTTGTATATAAAATAAAATCTGTTTTGACATTTTAAGCTATGATGGGAACAAATTTGTAAGCAAGAGCGTTGTAATATGAAGCGCAAGATGTATGGAGCCTGTTTGACGCTTGGAAATTTTGCTTGTTTTTTTTTGTCTCCTTTTTATTTAATTAATGTCTATTAACTTATTGAGGAAGAAATATATATTTACATATATGACATTTTGTTACATTCAATTAAATTGGTTACTTCAATTGAGTCGTAGAAGTATAGAAAATATTGCATATGGCATATTGGCAAGCGTGTTCATGGAGTAACATGGAATTGGTTTCGAATCTATAGTAGTCCTGGTTTCATATAGCATGCAGGCTACAAAATTATCTTGTTATAGCACTGTCAAAGATTGTGACCAGATTCGATTCACTATAGCTCCTTCCAGCAAACAGCAAGTGGCCACAACTAAAGGCGGCATGTTAAGTAAAATCGTATGGAGCGAAGTAACAGGGCCGTCAAGTGTAAGCTAGTAATAGCAAAATATTATACATTAAATTGTGTCATCGGATAGCAAACAATTCTGTTTTATGTGTCACGTTTATCTTAGATGTTCTGCATATTTAATTTGGGGTTGAGTAAGTAGGCATCTATGCGCTTAAAATACGAAATGTTGAGTTCTCATATACGATAAATATAAAGCGCATACGTTGAACGGCTTCCACGGTAAGGGGTCATTAAGGTAATGAAATGAGGGAAGCTGGTGAAAATCAGTGTTACTTTATAGAAGGGCATGATCGATTGGCAAACAACATTGTTAAACATTTGATAAAAATTATTTTGCCAGAATTATTTTTGGAATTGAACACGGACTGGAGCAAAGTTGTCTTTAATTCAATCTGGATTTATTTAGTTTACTTGATTAATTTTTAAACTAGATGGATTATACAATATCTAAAATGCATGGTAAAACGAAATCGTCAAAACGACACGGAGTTTTGTTTGCTTCTATTTTTAAAATTTTATTTACTATTTTTATGAAAACTTTGTACAAAATTTCAGCTCTACGTCGACGTGTTCTCACGGGGTGCCCAAAATATAAATTCAACAACAAAATTTTTGTATGGCAATCAAAATAACGTTTAAGATTTAATAATATGCATAGGTGTCCAATCCATTTTGCTCTACTGCCATAATTTCTGTGCGTTACTAACGGAATGACAAACTTAGTATACCCTATGATTTTATCTAGGAATTCTGGGAAGATTTCTTTTTAATTTTTTCAAAATTTTGTCTTTTTTGCCGTCTCAAAAAATCTGCCGCCCTGTGCACGTGCACAGTCTTGCTTTCCCAAAGATCCGGCAATGCGTAGAGGTTCTATAGGGGCATGGAATAATGTTACCATCTGAAGTTGTATTATTTTTAAGCTTCAGTTTTAATTGGCCATCATATTCGTTATCACATCCCGTCTTCCGGGATATTAACCCATATCGGTCGAATGTCGTCATACAGGGACCATGTTAATCGAGTGTGGCTAACGCAAGATATTATATTTTTAAATGCAAGGAATTTTGTTTTCTTTGTACCAATTCCTTTAAATAATTGAATAAATCAAAAATGTTATTTTTCATTTATTTAACGTAATCGACCCAGAAAATAAACAAGCAGGCTTAGAAATATCACAAATAAGTACGAAATTATATACAAAGAAAATTCGTTGCATGTAAGCATACACTTAGATTGCCAAGCGACGAAATTTCTTTTCTGCCAAGGAACGGACTACCTCACTATAGTCCACATGCATTATTTCTGACTTTATGTACAGCACAGAGAGTACGTTATAAAAGTTGTCGCGGCAAGTCTGTATGATCGGCAACACTGATCAGTCAGCCACTACTCGGTCATGTTTGCGTTGCTTACCTCACATCTCTTACTGCCTTGTAAGATAAGACGATTGGTCGACTATATTTGAAAAGTGTTTGTCAGGGCATTTGGCTGCTACAAGAGCCGTATACGAAAACTATTCTCTGATTTTGAAGACTCCAGATGAAATAAAATGGAAAATGTAATGATGATATTGCAAAAAGCATTGGCATCAATGGCGTTATATAAAGCATGGAAATTCGACGATCAATGATCGTAGCAAAACATACTATGGGTTCTGGAATCGACTGATGCGGCTTTACAGGATCGGATCACGGAATTGAAGGATGTCATATCAATAATAAAAGGCGTCCAGGAAGAAATTCGTATCCTGAGGTCAGAAGCGATGTATGAGACAGTTTTGGAAGAAGCTGAAAATATTGTAGAAAAGAATCTGAAAATATTTCCCAGAAGAGAAGAGACAAGTAAAGGCAAGACATCTGGAGGATTATGTAGGTGCTGTATGGTCCACCACCTTTTCGTCAAAACACTGAAGGCATAATTTGAACTCGGCTATTTAACGCAGAATATTATGAAACTATAGACATAATAACAGCTGAGATGAAAAGAAGATTTGCAGACTATGAAGATCTACTATGTAGATTCATTTTTGCGCCTTGATGAGTTGGACAAATTGTAGGTCTGTTGAACATTTAAATATATAATTATTGTGAAGAAATTAATGAGAAAAAACAAATCCTCAATTGCAATTATTTTTCAGGTATTAAAATTTCTTCCAAAGAAGAGGGTATTATTGTGAAAGGTACTTGAATGAGTTGAATGGTCGAAGAGATCAGAGTGGAAAAGTATTAAAATTTCTATACCGACATAGGAAATCCTCCAGAGATACGTATGAACTGCTTGCATCAGTCACAACAATGGTGTACCTTTTTAACACTATTTGCTATGAATAACCTTCAAAGAATGTCAATGGCTCACGAGGTAATGGCAGGTTTGATGTTTCTTGCATTTGAACGGAAAAGAATAGATAAAATAAATATTGATGAAACGCTACGAAAATTCCACAATATGGTAAATTGAAAACTGGAATTACCATGTCATGTTTCTTGTTTGGTCCATTTATATCTTTTTATTGTAGGTACCTGTTTTAGTTTACCTATAAAAAAATGTAATAAAATTAGGGTTCTAGAAGTTTATTTTTTCAAAAAGTTTCCCCTTCATCTGAACCGATGTATCCCAAATGCACCGAAAATTTGCACCCTACTTCAAATTTCTGATGTCCCAGCCTTAATTTGGTTCTAGCTACTGGCCTGCTTGAGGCTAGGCCTTTAGGCTAGCTGCTAGATTTGGTTTTGTGTTACCTTATTTAAACGCCCGTGTTGGAAATTTTGACAACACTTCGAGGCCTGGATGTGTTTCTGCCTTTAGAGTGCTGAGATTTTGCACACGGGCTTTTAAAAGTAAATTTAAGTTCGAAAATGGTACCAACCGGGCAACTCCTTCGTAGGGTTACCATACAAAAATATCGTTTTTCACTATATATTTGAGCACTGCCTGAAAACGCGTCGAGGTAGAGAGCTGAAATTTTCTACACAGTATTTTCATATAAATAGTAAATATAATTTCAAAGATGGGCTAAAACGAGCAACCCATCCTTAGTGTTGCCATATAAAAATATATTGCGAAAATTACATTTTTATTGTACTGAAAAGTTCTTCAGAATATAAAATCGTATGAAATTGGCTATAATCATTTTTGCTGTCCAACGAACCGTTCGAGAAATATATGCGAAAAACCATTCAAAAATCAAACTTGAACAGATTGGTGACCATACGAAATTACATACGGGCATTCATCTAGAGTATCACAAGAATTGGTGTTAGATCAATTCTAGCTTTTTTACTTGTTTTTCTATGCAACTTATGAGTATTTTGACATGAGTAAATTCCAATTATCGTCTATAAGTGACAATATTTGATATAGAAACAGTAGATTCTCCGAATTCTGTATATCTTTTTTCTTACATTTCTTGCGATTCATAATAATTTTATTAATTTTTCTGTGGAGCTTGTACGGGAATGGTGCAATTTATAAATTTATTGCGTTTACGCAAAACTTCAAAATGTCAGAAAAAAATCCAAATTACAATCGTACCGGCATCTGTAATTTCACTTGTAACATTCCCTGGACTATAAAAAATTGCATATATAAAACTAGCACCCTGTTTGAAGTAGCGGACTATCACTTGAACTTCCGAAAATTGTATCTGTAAAATTTGCACTCTATTTACAAGTTTATCCCTCGGACTGCCGAATGTTGTACCTGTATCATTCCCAACTTCTAAAAATTGCACGTGTAAAATTCGCACCTTATTTAAAGTGGAAAATTATTTCCCGGACAATTAAAAAATTGCATGTATAAGATTCGCACCGTGTTTGAAGTAGCAGCCTCTTACTAGAACTTCCAAAAATTGCACCTGTAACATTCGCACCTTATTTAAGGTACAAGGTTATCTCTCGGACTGCCAAACTATTGACAGCTGACCTTGCAATCTGGGTTTCGTCCTTATCACAGCTGTGAAACCGCTATGCTGAATGTTACATCGGATATTCACATGGCCCTTGATGAAGATCATTTGACTATTCTTGCGCTACTTGATTTCAGTAAAGTGTTCGACTCCATAGATCACTCGAAATTGCTAGCTAAATTGGGTAATAAATTCCTCTTCTCTTCATCGGCATTAACCTTCATTAAAAGTTTTTTAAATGGGCGTAGCCCTATTTGTAAAAACAAATAATGTTACCTCGAGAAGTATATCTCTCTCTTGTGGCGTACCCCAGGGATCCATACTTGGTCCCTATATCAATGATCTCCCAGATGTTATTGTATATGCCTCCGTTCATCTGTATGCTGATGATGTGCAAATATACCTTAGTAGACCAATTGGCTTAGTGCAAGATTGTATAAGTCGGATAAATGAGGTTCTCATACGTGTATATGACTGGTCTGAGCAAAATAACTTAGCTTTTAACCATAATAAATCGAACTGTATGGCGATCTATAGACGTGATATTGATGAGAATTCTTTACCACCGATTTATTTGAACGACAATAGACTAGTATATGTAAATTCTGTGAAGTGTTTAGGGTTTCACCTCAACTCAAAATTTTCATGTTGTGATCATGTCAGTGTTACACTAAGGAAAATATATGCCTGCGGCAGCTTTGGTTGAACTCCGATTGACTAATACATCACTTACGAGTAAGACTAGCTAAATCCCTTTTGCTACCCTATTTCACATATGGCTGTACGATATTTCCAGTTCTCGATTCAGTCTGTCGTAGGAAACTCTTGGTTACATTCAATGATGTAACCCGATTTGTCTTCAAATTGCCGCGATCTAATCACATCTCTCCTTATGTAGCGTCCTTGCTTGGTTGTCCCATAGAAAATTGTCTAATAAATTACAGACTGAAATTCCTACTACTTGATAATTTTTTTTATTTTCTAACTGATATACATGTTTTTTCTTTTCCTATTCCTCTCTCAGCTCTCAGAATTTACTCCATTTACTCATAATAATACTAATAAAGGTAGACTCTATTCTTAAACCTATAATTATTTGTTAGTTAAGTTAGTTTTTAGTAAATTAATGTATTTCCCCAAATTTAATGTGGCACGATTATTTTAATAATTATGTTTAATTCCAATTAACTTTGTACGTTCAAGATCTTGTTGTCTTTGTACTACTAAAGAAATATATTCTATTCTATTCTATTCTAATTATATTAATAATATTACCATATATTCTTTAAATGAATTAAATTAAATGGAGTACAGACCTTCCTCGTGCTGTCCTTCTGTACGGGCACCTGAAATAGAGAAACTTTAATTTATTTTTCATTATTTGAGTGCTATGCGTTAAAGCTACCGCAAATATATTCGTCGAGTGAATTTAATAAAATGGATTGCGAATTTGCCCGAGTGCCGTTCTTTCGTAGGAGTATCTGAAATCAATAACCTTTAACTTAATTTTCGTTTTCCGCGCAACTATGTTAACCGTATCGCAGAAAAGCCGTCAAATGGGTAAGTTAACCAGATTAGGAGCTTACCTAGTGCGTTTCGTGCAGGAGGACCTGAGTTAATTAAAGTTTATTTTAATTTTCGACGTGTGAGCAGCATCGTAGTATCGTTCTACAAATTCATCGTCCAATGACTATGTTAAACAGATTGTAAACAACTTACCTATCGTCGTCCTTTCGAATAAGCACCTGCAGACATAAAACGCTATGTTCGTGATCGAACTTGGCGCACAATATATGTACATTACTAAGGCTACATCATCAAGGAATCAAAACACTGAAGAGTAGTTCAGCGAATAGTTAACGTGTTATCGTTCCCAACCAGAGTAACTTCCTCGAGCGCGTTTCGATAGATAATATAGAAACGAGTGCTCCAGAAGGCCTTTTGGAGAAATTCAACGGCATGAAGTGGAAGTTTTTTCATTATATCAAGTACGTAGGAATGGAGTCAGCACAAGAATATACATCTGTCCTTAGAGCTTTGGGGGTGATAATAAAAAAAAAAAAAGAAAATTGCTCAAAGAAATCAATTTTATTTTGTATATTTTTTAAGTATAATGACCCACAAAAGTTTAGTCCAACCAGAAAAGAAATATGGGAAATAAACTCATGCATAAAATGTATTAAGTCACCTAGGAGTTTCTGTTATATTTCCCTCTCCTGAAATTTCTCTTCCACACAGGTTGCAATGGACAAGGTAAACCAGATGCCAGTGGTGTCATGGACGGCACAAGATCCGAACATCTGATCCTTAGGATGAATTTCAGGTGAGTGGTGTATACGGTCCCTTCAGGGCCGGTATGTGGTGTGATTTTGCAATTGCAGATCTCTGGTTTTGACTCCAGGCACGAATTTCGTTTAGCCTATGGTGACGTGACAGTTCAGGTTTTTTTGGTGAAACCACCCCGCACTCTCCGCTCATAATTGGGGTGCTAGCGTGCCGACATGAAATCAGCTGCCATGGAGTGATCTGTCAGCTCATGCTGGCAGACAGGACTTTACGTCCTTCCAAAATTGTATCTGTAATATTCGTACCCTGTTTAGTTTATAATGCTCTTATTCGTTCTCTTAATAATTGCACCTGTAACATTAGCACCCTGTTTTAAATGCAAAGCCATAACTTACACCATCTACAATTTCTCCTGTAAAATACGCACACATATTAAAAAAAAGTTTGCGGCTTAAAGGCTAGCATTAGGACGCTAAAATAAGTATAGGTATGTAGAATACCGAAGTATAATTAAGCAATTCCATAATTACTTGTACGAGTCAAAGAAAGAGGGAAAAACTGCATGTGTTTGAAAGAAAAACGTGATAAGGTCGTTTTCTAAACTCCTTTCAAGGACCTGTTATAAGAGGGTAAATGTTCAACAAAGTTGTCGTGCTATGGGCACGGGAACGATTCGCCCTCTTCTCCCGACTAAAGAAAAATTAATAAGTTTTTGTGGAGAAGGAAGGTAAAAAAGTTCAATAAAGATGCTTTTGATGCTTTAATGGAAGAAGTTTGGAAAATTTATCCAGCAGAGTAAGTTGTAACTATGGAAGTCATATTTTTTATTAAAACCAGAGAAAAAGGTAAGTATAATTAGTGTAAGACCAATAACATTACATCCTGGCATGAATGGTATAATAATATTAATAACTATTGTTATGAGCGTGGCCTTAGTTCGTTATTTAAAACACAATATTTTGGATATAATTCAAAAGTTCTTTCTTTATTTAACTCTCACAAATTCACAAATAATTATCAAATCAACTCCTTATAGTTATCGCTAGTACTGTACTTCTAATTATCGCAATCCAAATAGTTAAATTCGTTCGTAAATTCTATTTTTCGAAACCAAAGTTTACTAGGATGTCACTAACCTAAAGTTGTTTCCATTTCCAATAGATGTCGGTTGTATCACTTTGTGGCGCGTAACAATATATATAATATAATACAAAAAAAGTTAAATAAAGTGAAAACCAAAGTTTTGTATGTCAACACCAAAAACAGCTTGCCCAATTTAAATATTTTTGAAATTTTATTTACTATTTTTATAAAAATGCTGTGTAAAAAACTTCAGCTCTCTACTTCGACGCGTTCTCAGGCAGTGTCCAAATATATAAGGAAAAACCAAAGTTTTGTATGGCAACCCTACGAAGGAGTTACCTGATTTGTGTCATTTCGAACTTATATCTAATTTCTCTTTAAAAAGCCCGTCTACAAATTTTCAGCGTCGACGCATTTGTGTTGCAATCAAGAATAAAGAAACTAGTAGGGTTGCTTTCCAAGGAATAGCGTAACGCGCGCAAAGTCATATGTAGTTTATCGTGTTTTTTGTTTGTTTCATGTATGCGGTTATATTTTTTACGATGGGTAATCAAGTGTTTTTACGATTGGAATTTAATTTGTAGGAAAGAACACTAAGGGAGACGAGGCTACGAACGCAATTGTAGGAAAGCACGCTAAGCGTCATCAGTGCAAACGTATTTCGGTGGTGCAATTGCGCCGCCGCATTCTCGAAGAAACCAAGGCTTAAATGAACGCGGGTTTGAGTGCGGGCAGTGTTGCCTCATGAATGCTTTTTGTATTACATTCCGCCCTTATTTGTCAATGCACGAAATATTTAATGATAGTAGATTGTGTTGTCTTATAATAAAACGCGATATGTTAAACTAAACATTTATTCAATATACTAAAAAACTCATTTCTTAACTTTCAAACTAGTTGGGACGGCGATCAAATTCGGACTGACTAAAAATCTAACTCAACTGTACATTTACATTGTTGCGTATATCTAGTCTAGTCTACTCTAACAAATTATATTGCCATGCGTATGTAAATATGAGTTATTTATTTGTATAATTGTTTTGTTGATTTGATGCCGCCACAGGCAGACAAACTGACAGACGGGCGCATGCAAAAATGAAAATAGCTTTTAATATTATGTTTGGGTGTCCAATCCATTTTTTCTACCATCA
Source organism: Dioctria linearis (assembly GCA_963930735.1). Lineage (NCBI taxonomy): Eukaryota > Metazoa > Arthropoda > Insecta > Diptera > Asilidae > Dioctria > Dioctria linearis. Next base: position 308,262,911 of record OZ005741.1, read on the forward strand.
TTATATCTATGCGCTACAAACGGAATGACAAACTTAGTATATGTGTAGATACTATGATTTCATCTAGGGTATAAAACATGGCCGTAAGAATTTCGAATTAAGCGTAAGTCAATAAACACTTACCTAGAAATCTGTAAAATATGAGAAAAAATAATTTTAAATTGTAAAATAGACAGTCAAAGATTGGCCTAAAATAGATAGATAGATTTCTATGAGTATAAACAAATTTTAGGTAGGAAATGGAGTCCCAAAACTAAAGTTCGTTCCTCTTCGACAGCGCAGAGTGATGGTTTGGTATAGTGTCTTGGTTTGGCGGTTAAGTAAGGCTTAAAACCAAATTAAGTTGTGGGGGATCCATTGATCTGCTTGTATAGATGCTACGGGCACTATAATATCAATCCAGCAGTTGCTCTAAATGTAATTCTCAAACTACTTCCACCTGATCTCCATGACCAAAGTTTAGCCGTGTGTGGTGCAGTAAGTCTTAAGATGCTGGCAATGTTTAGTCATATGGTAAGAGCTTTATCTTTTCTTAATTATTTGTTGCCAAGGGAAAGTCTAAGATCACTAGTGAGTAAGCTATCCTCGAATTAGATTTTAGCAAGGGCTTTGTTGTTAAAATGCCGACCAAGGGCCGACAGAACTTTCGGCTGTTTTAGTTATGGAGATGTAAGAAGAATATTTCTCAACTGACAGTATTGTGTGTTTTTATTGGGTTTTGTTAAGGTTGCTAGGTACTTCTGATTTTTTAAATAAAATTATGGATTCACCGCATATCCTGGCTATATATACAAAAACAAATTGTGGAAATCCTTGCAATATTTATAGAGAAATATGGATTTTGGTTCTCAAGGTACTCGTTAAAAATTTAAAATCATGCGAAAATTTTCAATTTGGTCGTCTTCCAGTACAGATAGATGATATAAAAATTTTACATATGCACTCTAAAGCTTGTATATAGAATGAAATCGCATCTTTATTTTGTCATGTAATTAGTTTTTGAGTCGGATAAATTGTTTTGGAGATAACTGCAAAAGGAGTGAATCAGTCCTTTTTAAGATGAAATAATGGACGTTTCTCGGTACAAAAATGGACATATGTATTTTCAACTCATTATTATGAAGAACTAGTAAGCCGCGGAAATTCACTTTGTATGAGAAAAATGTTCACAACACAGTACTATGGATGTGAAACAAAGAATGGAAGATATATATGCAAAATATAGAAACTGGGGTTTATACGACCCAAGTGCGAAAAAGCCGTCTTTCGGGGGTAAAAAGTCAGTTATGACGTTAAAATTATCCAAAAAATAATGACACCAGTCGATTAGCCACTCTTCCGTCTTTAATTTGATACCAAACATGATGTATTTTGGACAACCCCCAATGGGGGTGGTACGACCCCCATCCCCAAAAGCACCTTCTGCCGAAAATTGTTCACCTATATTTTTCTACTCTAAACCCCCAAATCCATGGGACAAAATCAAAATGTTCTACGACCTTCCCACACAGAGTTAGCCGTCCTTCAATATTGCGACACTTCTCACGTTTTCCCTAATTGCCTAAGTATGTTAGAGAATCGCGAATGGAGGGTTATGCAGTTTTAATTGGGGAAAATGAAAATTCTCATCTCCCAAACTCCCCAAATGTTCGTGTTACAAAATACGACCCCAGGAGTGAGTTGAGTAACATAAATTTCAACAGAGCATTATTCATAGACGGTTTCAATCCAAGATAGAATCTGTTGTGTAGATTCAGGGATCTTATCTAAGTATTACTATGACTCGTCACTGGGTCCAACTTCTAAGATATACAAAAATTAAAAGGACTGAGTTGGTTGACGAAATGGCTGAGCGGGATTCTACTCTTTGCTGATCTTTGTGGAACAAATTCATGTTGCGCTGTAAACGAGTAAAAATACCATCAAGTATCTGTATAATAGATTGGTGTAGCTTTTCTATAACTTGAGTTAAATAAAGGTGCAGTTAATACGTTCCACTACTTGGTTGGAAAGCATTCGGAGACACAGAGAGCTTCTTTTAATACTTATCGCCAAAGCTGCGATAATCTTAATCGGGTCATTCAGCGAACGTCTGATCGAGTAGAAGCAAGATCAGGACACATCGAGGCTAAGCTGCAGCTCCTCAGGCCACCAATTCTCTTTCAGAACATCACAGCTAGCCGCAATAAAATAAATAAGAACCAGTGAGATTAGAAGTACGACAACGCTCCAGCAGTAATTTGCGACCCCTGGTGGAATGTAACGGTTGCAGAAAATCAGCTAGATAAGGAGGCTGGCCCAATTGCAATATCTTATAAAGAAAAACCAGGTTCCTACGTTTCAAATATGTCTCTAGAGAACAGCCCAGCAATGAGAGACTGTAATAGGATACCTGCTCATATCTGCTCAGCCCGTAAATAAACCTAATACAATCATTGAATGCTATTTTAAGTTTTCTAGAGCACACAGAATCTAAGCCTGGGAAAATAAGGCTTCCATTAGTGAAATGAGCGAGCAAGAGTAGTTTGACCAAAGTCATACGTAAGCTTAGTGGCATGATACTAGCATATAGCCAAAGACGACGAAGGCCAGCATAGATTTTAGATAGTATGCCACTTATGTGATCACAGCAGCTCATCTGACAATTAAGGTACACTCCAAGATTTCGAGTCCTACTAACGTATGGGATATTGATGCCATTAAGTAGAATTTCTGGCAATGCAGACAGATCAATTTGTTGCGGATAGAATGCAATGCACTGGGATTTACTAGGGTTAAGAAGAAGAACATTGTCGATTGACCAGCAGTAAATTCGTTGGAGGTCATAGTTAATGCTGCTTACACAATCATCGATAAGACCTATGGGACGACTCAAATAAAGCTGGACATCATCTGCATATAGGTGAACTTTCACGTCATGTGTCACCTCTGAGAGGTCATTTATGTATAAACTGAATAATAAGGGGCCAAGAATAGACCCCTGGGGCACACCACAGGAAAGGGGCAAAATATCTGAGGAATGAACATTATTCAATATGACACGTTGGGATGTACCGAACAGAAAATGTTTAATTAAAAGAATGGCAGAATGGGAGAAACCAAACCGCGAAGACAGTTTCATCAAGAGCCTCTTGTGACAAACACTATCAAATGCTTTAGAGAAATCTAATAAAAGCAAGATGGATATCATATCGTTATCAAGAGAGGTGCAAATGTCAGTAGTTACCTTGAGTAGAGCTGTTTCGCAGCTGTGATGCGAGCGAAAGCCTGACTGACACGAGCTGATTAGATTGTTTACCCACAAGTATTCCTGAATTTGCCAGTACATTAATTTCTCCAGAATCGTAGAGAGGAAGCATAATAAACTAATCGGTCTAAAGTCGGCTGGGGATGCAGGTATGGCGCGTTTAGGAATAGGTAAAACATTGGCTATTTTCCAAGTCGTTGGAAAAGAGGACGATGTTAGACACACATTAAGGACATGTTGAAGGGGCCTTATAATTATTGGCAAGATTAATTTGAGAAATTTCGGCGATACTTGATCATGACCAGATGAATTAGATTTGACAGAAAAAACCGCCTTTATCACCTCTTCGCCATCTACACAACGAAAACTGAAACAATCAGAGTAATCGTTTCGAAACTAAATCTTAATGTGTGCTTATTTGGCACAGAGGCCGAAGTATTTGAGATATTGCTGTACTGGAGAGATTGTTCCAACAACAACCGACTTCAAAAATTTGTTTTGATTAGAAAGCCATAAAATCATATTGTTCAAAATTTCCGTAGATACGGCTATTATTATGAACAAGCATTTTTTACATTTTCAATAATATAGATATTTTTTAGTCGTCATTTTTTTTTTTTTTTTAAGGCTCATTGAATTTAAGTACGTTTTTTTCAATGATTAACTCACACACTTAACCTTTACCACAGGAGTATGAAGTGGCCAATATTTGCCGGACGTCTGTGTTTCTGAGAATCTCTAGTATTCCGAATAAACATCATTGCCCAGAGTTAAAAAGCAGAAATAATGGCTTGTAAACGATCCTTGGACAAGAAAAGTCAATAACGTCACTGAAAAGGGTAATCGGATCATTTTTAAATCTAAAGGCAAATAAAGGGGTCACCAAGGATATTCTGCGCGCAGCAGGCGGATTGAATAAATTAAAACGACTCAGTCTGGGAGAAATGTCGCCCTTTTGGGCAGAATTACATTACAGTAATAGCTGTTATGAGAAAGAACAAGCAACTATGTATGTTTATATTCTACGAAAAGCTTTCTCAAACTTAAATGAAACCTTATACCGAATTCAATATTATCTGAAACGGCCTCTTCTTGTTCTTTGACCGAGAAATTGAATTCTAGAGTACGATGTATAAAATTTAATGAGTCGGCACTCGGTTATGTATATATTGAGAAGAAAGATGCAGGATGGAGATACAGACATTTGAGTTGGTTTCAAAGAAATTCCTGGTACAATGTCGGTACGGTATTGTGGGTTTTATTGAATTCTCAAATATTATATATGTGTGGATAAAATGAAATTTAAGTTGTCATAGAAGAGGGGAAACTTGGTATGTTATTTCATGAATTTCCTCCTTCAAGCCTTTTTTTTCATAAATATAAGAATTCCATTCGAGTATCATGACAGAATTTCAATTTTATACCACCAAACCAAAGAATAAAACAAAAAATATTTTTCCATTATAAAAGCGTACCAACTACGCTCCAGGCAGTTCTTTGTCGGAAGACAATTCTGTGACAGTCCTTGGATATCTACCCACCATAATTGTCCGTCAAATTTTTTTTTATGTGTTTGTAGTCGTGATATAAAAATATATGTACAGAAAATAAATCTTTTGTATCTTTATGACAAAATTCCACCTGAAAAATTCTTTTGAAATTCAAAAGCAAAGGAGGACAAAATTCATCATTTTCATAGAATCGCAGTTTTGTGCCTGTCTGCCTGCCTACCCGTGTATTTTATTTTAAATTATGCAGACTTACGGCACCAGGATATTTAAATGGTACCTTACTTCTCTGGTTAATTAAAGTTGTCCCCTGCCATCCATTAAGGCAACGAAAGTCGGCCAGCATCATTCATTCATCTTTTTAACTTTTGGTGTTTACACAAGCTCCGTAAGAGTGGGTTTCCTAGAATTTCTTTTGAACATACCTTCCTCTACTGCAAACCTATGCGTTTACCTGTAATGTCATTTTTATTTTCATTTTTCTTAAATTTTGCGTTTTTGTTTCTTTTTTTCTGGCAAGGGTAAGTGTGTACTTCATAGCGTAATATTTGCCGACAAATGTTGACTTACATTTTGTCGCAGGTCCATCATCCTGAGGCTTTAATTACACAGAAATATTTTTAGGCTTAATGTATTTGACTGACATTTATTTTGCTTAAGAAGGTAGCAAATAAAAATATTAAACAGATATGGAAGGGCTCTGGTATAGCGGAATAGTTCATTACTGTGTAAAGAAAAATGCCTGATAGTTTCTCTTAAGTGAATAATTAATACAAGATTTTTAATAATCATTACATAAGTATATCCGGTCAATTCATAATTTCCAATAGTTGAAAATGGGACGTTACCAAAATCGTAAATCTAAAGCCTTGGGGTAATCGCACACGAATTTTCCTGATGCAGTATGCATACCGCTTTTCTAGGGAAGAGGTAAAAAGAAGCAAAAAGATATCTCTACATTTTGGAGAGATATCTATTTGCTTCTTTTCACCTCTCCCCTAGAAAATCTGTTTGCATACTGCATCAGCAATATTCGTGTGGGATGGCCCATTAAATTGCTACCACAGCATTGAATTCTTAGAAGAATGGGCCATTCCACACGAGTATTCCTGATGCAGTTGCAAACAGGTTTTCTGAGGAAGAGGTGAGAAGAAGCAAAGAGATATATCTCCACAGTGTAGAGATATATCTTTGCTTCATTTCACCTCTTCCCGAGAAAACCTGTTTGTATACTGCATCAGGAATACTCCCAAGATGGCCCAATATTTACCCAGGGTTTAAGGTAAACCTAGTGTAATGACGCTTCTCTGACAGTTCTCCTGAGTATAATTAATTGAGAAAAGTTATTTATAAAATGGATGAAGACAAATAAAATATACTCTAGTTATTTTTTTATTTCTTTTCTTTTAATTTTTGCTCAAGAAGTAATTTATATGCCCCAATCAGCAACACATTTTAAATGACAGTTCTCAAGTGACAAATGTCAAACCATTACCCCAAGAAATTTTTAGTGTAACTCCGGGGTAGCGCTAGTTTTTTTCAAAAAACAAACTAGTGTCGCCCAAGGGTGCCCTAGGTTTATCGGGGGTTTTAATCGAATAGACTGTGCTGCCAACTTAACGGATTTTCCGTTAGATCTAAGGAATTAGGATGAGGAAAAATGGAAAAAAAAGTATTCTAAGGATGACGGATTTTTTAGCGGAGTCGATTTTTTCTCAATCGTGCCTATAAACGGCTGGACCGAATCGAATATTTTTACAAATTGTCTCTACTTGCAATGGTTGGGTGCAGCGTTGATTCCAGAGTACAATTATCGTAGTAACTCTAATACTTACTATTTTATCGCCACAAAAATCTGCTAGAAATTGTAAGTCAGACTCGTTTTCCTTGATCTATGATGGTTGCATATTAGTGTAAATTTGAGCAGTAATCGGAAGAGATATTGAAGCATCACACGCCTTAAAGTCGTATTTAGCTGGTTTAGATGCATATATTGCGTGAATCTGATCCTTCCTGTGAAACAATATGTTTTATAAATAAGACATCTAAATAAATAAATAAAATATGATACAAGGTTCGATGGGAGTAAAGCTGCTCATATACGACTACGAAATCCAATGGAATATAATTTGAACGCGAATTTCCGTTCGACAGCTGAAATATCTTTAAAGTGGTGGTCGCTATGTCAGTATCCAAATTTGGGTCAATTGGATTATCCAACATAACCTCAAATCGATTAAACCATACAAGCGCGATAAAGAAAGGTAGGCAGTCATTATCTAAAATTTCTTCACATGTAAGTTTTAGTTTTTAGTAAGCTAGTTAGTTCAACGTTCTTTGTATTAAAGAGATGTGTAATCTTATTGTACGTTAAGCCTGTAATAAATCTGATTCTGAATCTATTTGAATGATGCACTCCAGCCGTTATAAATCCCCCTTGGCGCTTTCTACGTTTTTCAGGGTCCTGTTGGATGGTTAAGTATTGTATTGCATCGTTTAAAATAATAATAATAGAAAGTAGAAAGTAGGCTGGCAGACCGAACTGGACCTACTTTCTGATGGACAATATTGCGTCTTAACGTTCAGATATTTGCAGGGGGGAGGCCCCATATCATAGTGTTATCCTACTACCTCCTTAGACACCATTGTCATTGTCATCTTCTTTGTCGTTATCATTGTCACTAATGTCCTCCATTTATATTCAAAAATGATTGTGCAATAAGAAAGGACAAGCGACATCTATTGGAAATGGATACGTCACGTGAAATGACTAACTAAGTACTGGCATGAACAACTTTCGGAGAATCGCATATACTCCAATAGAAATGGATAAGCGACATCTATAAAGTATATATAATGTATATATATAAACACAATAGATCTTTCAAGTCGCAGTGATAGCGAGGCTAAAGGGGGCCATACACCATCCGTTTTGCCGTGGTTTTAAAAACCACGTTTTAGTCGAGATAAGAACCTAAAGCGTGGTCAAGAAAAAGCCCCACACACCATCCAACTTCACCACGTCTTGTCGTCATCTTGTAGTGTCCATTTACATCAACAACATGTGACCAAACATTGTGATTATTTCATGAAAACCGGTTTTCACAGAAACGCGGGAATATTTTATGAGAGTAAAACGTGAAAACTCCGCCACTTCTCATTTATTTACGAAAACGAAATATTTTCCATTCTGTTTCTTTGCATGCAATTTGCGCTTTCACATTTTTTATCTTTATTCATAAAAGTTTTAAAGAGAGTTTGATTTATTTTTTTCTTCTTTTTTTTTTCTTTCTTTCTTCCTTTTCTTGCCCTGTACATTTAAATGTAAGACAGTCAGAAATCTCGCCCACTTCTTAACTTATTATTAAGTTAACTTTGATTATGAACGAGCAAAACAATAAAACCACGGCAAAACGGATGGTGTATGGCCTGCTTAACGCCTACACACCCCTTCACAAATCTAATCTATAAAGTATGCACATAAACAACTTTAGGATCGGAGAATCGATGTTTCTAGAATGGAATCTTTAGGAAGGATTGTAAAGTATACATGCGACACTTGTCACCGCCAGGTGGGAGTCTTCTCTCAGATAGCGAAGTGATTGTAGTAAACAATTTGGATTGCGATAATTTGAAGTACAGTACTTGTGATAATTATAGTAGAGTTGTTTGTGAGTTTGTAAAAGTAAACTGTATAGTTAAATAAAAAAGAATTTGTGAGTTATATATGAAATATTATGTTTTAAATAACGAACTAACCGTTATAATTGTCAATGAAAAAACTTCTGTACAAGCATGAGCTAGGTAAAAGCCCTTTTTATGGTGTTTTACATATATTTAAAATATCACAGTCATACACAAACTAATAAAATACAAAGACTCGGCAAGTAGAACAAAAATCTGCAATATAAAATCCAAGCCAGCATGAGTAATGCCTCGCTCCAATTTAAAATCAACGATGCCTCGACCTGATGTAGGGAAACGCTAATTTTTTTCTTATAAATTTACTGGACATTTTTTCTATAGAATATTTATGCATTTTTAGAAGTCGACGCAGAGCTTGGTAACAATAAAGTTAGTAATTAGTACTTTCACTCCGACTGGTTATTGGTAGTTAATGCAATTTTCATCTCTCTACAAAGGAAGGGAATAGAATTTGTAGCAATTATGCTGATGATTTAGTCATCTTGATCTCGGGAAAGTTCTTATCGACGATCGGGGAACTAACCCAAGCAGCACTGCAGAAGCTTCTTAACTTTTCTGGCAATCGGGGGAATGAGCAGACAAAGAGTTGGACGACTTTTCGAGGTTCAACACAACCCCTAAATATGAGGAATATTTTCCAGGTAGGATCAAATTAAGCTGGCATGACAATAAAGTGGCCATCACAGTAAGGTGGCATTACAATGAACCATAGATAGTCTAAATAAGTGTGAGTTATCGCATGTTTTTCCGATGGTCGCCACTCCAACCTAACCTAACCTAACCCTAAGCAGGTAATAAAAATTTTCCCTGAACGATTTATTTGCCTTCAAGTCAGAGTGAAAACGATCTAAAAACAAAAATAGTATGTGAATGAGCTATTACTCATCATAATATATCCTTTACTTATTTTAAAACGAGACGTGTGCAACCGAGATAGCCGGATAGGCACTGGTATGTTTGTTTTTCGGGTATCATTTTCGGACCATTTTTCTGTACTCAATTCAACCAGGGATGTAAAATAGCTAGCTCAACCGAGCTTTTCAAGCTCATTTTAGCTCACATGGAAGAGCTAGCTCAGATTGAGCTAGCTCAAATTTATGAGCTAGTTCAAACTGAGCTAGTTCATTCGATTGGTACAACAGAGCTAGCTAATTTTTCAGCTAGCTCACTTTTTAACTAGCTCAAAAATTTGAGCTAGTTCACTTTTGAGCTAGCTCATCGGTTTGAGCTAATTCACTTTTGAGCTAGTTCACCGGTTTGAGCTAGCTCACTTTTGAGTTAGCTCACTTTTGAGCTAGCTCATCTTTTCGCTTCTTGAACTAGTTACTAAGAAAATTTTCTATACTGGTAGCACATGCTACCAGGTTTTACAATTGTTCCTTATTTACTTAAACCACCTTGTTATCTAGTTAAACAGATTGAGCTAAAAAAAAAATAATTTGGAAAAGGCCTATTGTGGATATATAAAACAATTTTCAGTGAAAATTAAATTGACAGCTGTAATAATGAAAAAAAAATAATTACTTAAGAAAAATATAATATGTTAATCCATATTTATTTTACATTATTTTATCTGTACAGCAAACGAACTTATAGTGAAATATGGCTCTTGTTGATATGTAGGAGCAGTTGTGCTTCAAAATGCTCATCTTTGATATTGCATCGGGTTGGCTTGAGAACTGCTCTGCCTATACTAAACAATCTCTCTACAGAAGCACTGCTTGGAAGAGCTGTATTGTATTTAATAAAAAGTTCCTTTTAATGACTGAAAGCGTTTACTGTCAAATATGTTTAACGTTCTGATTGGGTCATGTACGAACTCTGCAAGAATTTGTTTCCCTTCATCAATAAAGGCTGGTTCATTTTCTTCATCAGAATCCCGAAACGATGGGTTGGAATTTGAATTATATGTTTGGCATGAAGTAGTAGATATCGAATTAAATTTAGAAATAATATACCCCTCTATATCGTCAACTCTTTCCGGATAGTATTTTTTAATAAATTGTGTTTTAAATTGTGGATGCAGTGCAGTCGCAATTAAAAAATCAAAATCATTCAAAACTCCGGAAAATCTACAAAGCTTTAAATATTTGGTACCAATCAATCAGTCTTTTAGTCATAACCTTACCGGGTCTTGAAGCCATTTTGCAAAGCTTCGGATAACGGAGAGGAGTGCTTATTTAATTTGGTCAAAACTTTGTGAATTATGGGAATTAAGGCCCCAATAAATATATGATCTCCTTGCAAAATATCGAGAGCAAGGGCAACTGGTTCCAAAGTCTAAAAAAATTATAAGAAAAATAATGCTGGAAATAAAATACTGAGGGTTTCGTAACAATGAAATTAAAAATATAAAAAAAGAAGAAAAATTTAAAAAAAAATTAAAAAAAATAAAAAAGGAAGGAAAAAAATCAACCCGTAAAAACAAAGTTTTTCACTATAAATCCTTTATACTCCAGGCGATTGATATTTTTTTAACAGCCCAGAGCTGAGTTCATCTCTTATTTTTGTTTTATTAATGTTAATTGCTGCGAATACCTGTCTGCATTAGTAGAGGAATGAGGAAGGTGTACAATTTTTAAGAAAGAATTTAGAAACATTTCAAAAAAGAATTTAGAAAGTTTAAGGAAAACTAAAGAATCATCGAGTGTGTTAGCAAGGATAATTTTTTAAAGAATTCCTCATCGGTTAGATTAGATGGGAGAATTTCCACGATCTACCAACACTTGCTTGTATTATTTATTGTCTTTTATTCTGTTCTGTTTGGTTCGTTCATCTTAATGTTTGTTTAGTTTCTTTCCACTTTAAATTTACTCACTTTTGAGCTACCTCAATAATCTGAGCTTTTTGAATAATTTGAATTAGCTCAGCGAGCTTTTCAGTTTGAGCTAGCTCACTTTTGAACTAGCTCGCTTTTGAACTAGCTCGCTTTTGAAATAGCTCACTTTTGAGCCAGCTCACCTGTTCGAACTAGATCACTTTTGAACTAGCTCACCCATTGGAGCTAGCTCATCCGTTCGAGCTAGCTTACCCGTTCGAGCTAGCTCACTTTTGAGTTAGCTCACCAGTTCGAGCTAGCTCAGTTTGAACTAGCTCACCAATTTTGAGCTAGTTCAACAAGGAAAATGAGCTGAGCTTTCGCTCAAGCTCGGAGCTTTTACATTCCTGAATTCAACCTTTTGTCAGTTTTACATAAGAACACTGCAAATATTTTAGAACGTTAGTACTAAGTTAGGGGTATCAAGTATTAGTAAGAGAGTCGGTTTCATGGCTTGGGAAGTATTTCTCGAGGGTTTGGTTAACGATCCCTTGTGAAAATTGAACTGGGCTTTGAAATTTTACTGGATCCAAAATATTTCATGAAGCCTACCTGATTTTGACGCTTTTCATAAGCTTAAGAGATTAAGCAGTTTAATAAGAGGAATGCTGTAATTAGTGTCTCCAAGCGATTTTTATTCTAGAAAAAAAAAAATAGGGATGAGTTATTAGTCTATATAGCAGTCTATGAAGCGATCTGTTGCCTACTGGTATTTCAGACCTTGAACAAAGAAACTGTAATTTACAATATGTCTTCTTCCCAGACAGTTGAAGTTAATATATTGGAGTATAAATAAAATCTCTTCATTTAACTCTTCTCTGGACGACATGAGCCTCTCAGGCTCATCCGACAATTTAAAATAAATAACCTGAATTTTCGAGATTTCATGTAATCTTCAACTTAAAACATAGAAAAAATGGCTTATTTTTTCGAAAATTGAAACGCTAGTATCGACTTTTTATTTCTGGAGCCTGGCAGGCTCACAATGCACGTTTGTGTTTGAAAAATGGTTACCGGATAAGGATTAAATAAATTTTGGTATTTAAAATATTAACATTTTATAGTAGTAGAAGAAGTAATACAACCCAAGCCGATGATCTCTTTTAGCTAAAGGTTTCAATCATTTAATTTAGAGGGTCCAAAATAAATCAATCAATCGCAAATCTCGATTAATTTTCCACCCTAATTCTACGTTAAAAATAAGGTGTTTTCCCACTTCCCAGAATACCATCTGAAAGTCGGCAGAAGGAGAGCAAGTACACCAAAGAAAACGGAAACAGCAAGCGAGAATGAATCTCTTTTCAATAAATTTTCACATTTTTTTCTTCGACAATTTATTGCAGACTCTATTTTTCTTGATAAAGCACCATAAAAGAAAGCATGAATACCCTGGGAAAGGAATAAATTTCCTAGCTATTTAGATATTTCCATTTATCTTTGAGCGATAAGGTAACAGCAACCATAGGAAAGAGGAAAGTAAATACGCTCGTGAAGGTCGTAACATTTTTGATGAATTCTCCTACATGTGTACGCGACACACCTATATATAATCTAGCTAGGCTCACCTCAAAGGTTGAATTCCATTTTTAACAAAGAATCCTATCCTTCCACGTCTTTTATGTTACTGGTAACATAAAACGGTGATGGAAATGTCTTTTTTTTTGGCTGTTCTCCATTTTAGATGATGCGCTTAGGAGAAGATGAAACACTTCTTTGCTGTGGCAGAGGTGGTGGTATAACAGAGGATCCGGCTGAAGTTATCATGAATTTTATGAAAGATGGGACACCATAATAGTATTTCATACAACAATTTATGCGGCAAATATAAAAATTCACCGAGAAATTATTATGACCAACAGGGACTTTTCTAACAAGGAAGAAGGTTTGAGGTTGTACTCCGTTTTTTTTTTATCTATGAAAAATTATACTTATATTATACCTACCGAGAAGATAAGAGTTTTGTTCTGTAATTCCGGAACGGTAAATGGAAAATTAAAATCAGCCAGCGATTACATTCATAGCTCGGAAATTTATTAGAAAAACCCTTCCTAAATTGGGCTAATAAAGGTGCCTTATGATGCTGTAGAATGTAAAGAACTTTTTGATAAATATGCTGAGCTGAGCTTAATGTTCACTCACAAAGCGAATGTACATATATACATAGGTAACATATGCAAATAATTGTGGAAGCATTTTCTAAATTCAACAAAATTTAAAGGAAGATTTTCTTTAGGGGAGAAATTTACCCTTAACCACTAAGAAATACCTCTTATACCTACTCGAAAAATTTAAGACATTTTACCTAATGGAGAAATTATGTAACTGTAGGTGTGTAGCTACACTTGGGTTAATAAATTTAGTCTAAATTTAGCAAAAAATCGATGGCTTATCTGCTTACTTCGCTGCCTGGTGTGAAATTTTGTTCAGCAAGAACTTTCCACTTATAGGTATAGCACATAGCAAAAATTAATTAAAAAATTACAATTTCTCGAAACTTACAGTGGTAGGTTTTATTTCCCATTTTTTTGTATCTTGTATGTATTAAATGCACCAAGTTCGACCAAAAAACTACTAATCAGAGTTGTTTGCGACTTTTATAGAAAAGTTGTCAATAAAAATCTTGCTAATAGTTAATTTTCACATGACTCGGGTGTTTGAGTTGGCTTAGTAGGCATATTAGGTCCTCAGTTTAAAACTCGATGGATGATTGGAGGCAGGCAAGGTAAGAGTACCCTTTAAACATCTCGGCGTGTCTGTCAGGTGAGTAGAAAGCTTTATATTGCTCTTTGAATTAGATAGTATAGAAAAGATTTCACCTCCGCAGAGCATGAGACGTGCCAATCAGTCGTCATCTCCCTTCCCTAGATTTCTATTAAACTCACCACCTGCATGTTCAAGTCGAGGCCATCCAGATTTTTTCTATTCGGCGTAAATCTTTATAGCCATATTTATTGCATAAGAAATCTAAAAATGATAATAAAGATAAAATATAAAAACGGCGATCTTGATGAACAAACTATAACTAAATGCTTATCTTCTAGCATAATCTTTTCTCAAGCTGAAGAAGAAATCCGCTGGGAAGATTTACGTACGATATGGTTCCAAAAGAAGCTATATTCATGAATTCTATCTTCCATGTTCATGTAGTTCATTGAAAGTGCGAGTTAAGAAATTTGTGTCTTATGATAGAGTGTATAAAGAGTGATTGAGAAATAAAGTGAGTCACAAGTACAAATAAATATAAATAAACGACAAATAAGGTAGAAAAATATTTATTATCTTAAATGTATGTCATACATATTTTTGAGTTTTTACATGTACTTTTAAGATTACCCAGCAAACATTACGATTCGATTTCGAATCGATAGCGATTTGCTTATGCGAAGCTCAACTTAAATATCGAAGTCGTTTTCGAATCGATCTCGATTAAACAACGAAGAAAAAGGGTCGCCAAATCGAATCCAGAATACGATTCGATATCGAATCACTGATCTTTTTGAAGATTTTGCATTTTTGAGTGTGATACATAAGAGCGTTATGCACTCGAGTTTTCGTCGATAATACGAATCGATTTCGAATTATACAAGCGTATAAAGAAAAAGTTAAAGTTTTACGAAAAATGTTGTTATATTTAAAAAAATTTAAAAAAGAACATGGGTCAGAAAAACAATTATTTTTTTCAAGGCGTAAATCAATAAGTATTAAAAATGAGATTTATACATAGTTCATTTGTAATATGAAGTATAGGCTCGAAACACTTAGTCCTTAAGTGCTTACAGGATTAATAAAAACTTACAGTAAATATTAGAATTACAAAAAAAAATTAAAATAAAACAATTAATAGAATAAACCTAAATTAGAAAAAAATAATGATCCAGAACAAAATATTAAGAGGAATTCATTTATGTATATATATTGACTTTAATAGTTACGCTATGCCGGTTCTGGCCCACTGTTGTGGCTTCCAGGATTTCACCACAGATGGAGCCACCATCGCTAGGTGGTCTGCGTCCATACTAAATGTGGGATTGTGTCTCAAATGTACTGGTTTATGGTTATGGTTAATGTCTTGGATGCACTATTGAGTCCTGACTGGCTTATGTCTTGGATACACCATTGAGCCCTAGCGGCATTAGCCGGTACTACCAGCATGCTCCGTTACTACGGTTTTGCTGTTTTCTTGGTGCACCTAAATGTCTTGCTTACTGGATTCCAGAGGGATGGTAGTTGAGGAGTATAATAATATAGGGTAGAAGGGGGGGGGGATGAAATTTTCATCAGAAATCCTCTACTGGCTTTGGTTTTCGAGATATTAGTGACATTTGTTCTTACAGGATTCGGGCGCAAATGCTATTTCTTGAGTAAGGTTCCCTAGCGGCATTAGCCGGAACTACCAGCATGCCTTGGTTTTGCTGTTTTCTTTTATTAGCGGGAGAGTTCTAGATATAGGCATGATGTCATCATGGTTTTGTTGCTTTCAAATGCTGCACCTAAATAAGTTTTCTTAGCAGGGAAGTTGTAGATATCAACATCATTCGCATTTAACAACATGACATCACCATGAACAGATTGTAGAAGATGTCAGTGGGGGTTCTGGGTGTCAAACATTAAATGTTGCGCCTAGGCTTTTACAGGATTCGAGTGCAAACGCCATTTCTTGAGTAAAGTTACCTAGCGGCATTAGCCGGTACTACCAGCTTGCCTTGCTTTTGCTATTTTCTTTTATTAGCGGGGAAGTTGTAGATATCAGCATGCGTCTAGGCTTTTACAGGATTCGAGTACAGACGCCATTGCTTGAGTAAGGTTCCCTAGTGGATTCCAGAGGGATGGTAGTTGAGGAGTATAATAATATAGGGTAGAAGGGGGGGGGATGAAATTTTCATCAGAAATCCTCTACTGGCTTTGGTTTTCGAGATATTAGTGACATTTGTTCTTACAGGATTCGGGCGCAAATGCTATTTCTTGAGTAAGGTTCCCTAGCGGCATTAGCCGGAACTACCAGCATGCCTTGGTTTTGCTGTTTTCTTTTATTAGCGGGAGAGTTCTAGATATAGGCATGATGTCATCATGGTTTTGTTGCTTTCAAATGCTGCACCTAAATAAGTTTTCTTAGCAGGGAAGTTGTAGATATCAACATCATTCGCATTTAACAACATGACATCACCATGAACAGATTGTAGAAGATGTCAGTGGGGGTTCTGGGTGTCAAACATTAAATGTTGCGCCTAGGCTTTTACAGGATTCGAGTGCAAACGCCATTTCTTGAGTAAAGTTACCTAGCGGCATTAGCCGGTACTACCAGCTTGCCTTGCTTTTGCTATTTTCTTTTATTAGCGGGGAAGTTGTAGATATCAGCATGCGTCTAGGCTTTTACAGGATTCGAGTACAGACGCCATTGCTTGAGTAAGGTTCCCTAGTGGCATTAGTCGGTACGACGAGCATTTAATGATAAGTAATATGTTTTCCATCCCATGCACTGATACAATTTGGCATATTCCATAATTTGGATTCGAGTGCAAACGCCATTTCATGGGTAAACCCTAGCGACAGTAGCCGGTACTACCAGCATGCCTTGATTTTGCTGTTTTCTTTGATTACCGGAGAAGTTGTAGATATTAGCATGCGCCTAGGCTTTTACAGGATTCGAGTGCAGACAGCATTTCATGAGTATGGTTCCCTAGCGGCATTAGTCGGTACTACCAGTATGCCTTGGTTTTCCTGTTTTTTTCTTCTATTACCGGGGAAGTTGTAGATATCACGTACGACATCATCTTGGTTTTTGATGTTTTCAAGTGCTGCACCTAAATAAGTTTTCTTAGCGAAGAAATTGTAGATTTCAGCATCATTCAAATTTCTCAACATGACATCACCTTGGTTTGATGTTTTCTTAGCAAATTATTATTTGGTCTAGGTTGTGCGTGTATTGAAAAGTCACAGTTGCTCTTTCGATTGCAAACACCATTTCATGAGTAAGGTTCCATAGCGGTAGTAGCCGGTACTACATATGTTGTTCATCTCGGGCTTGGTGATACGAGATCACTTTCAGCACTCTCCAGCATAGGATTTCGATTTTGGTTTTGGAGTTTGCTTATTTCTCATCTCTAGTTTTGGGGATACGAGATCACTTTCAGCACTCTTCGACATAGGGAAATAGCATAGGTCTTCAATTTTGTTTCTGGAGTTCGCTTATTTTTCATCTCGGACTCGTAGCCTCTAAGTGACATCAACATTTTTCATCACAAGTTTTGGAGATACGAGATCACTTTGGGGATACGAGATCACTTTCAGTACTCTCTAGCATAGGGAAATAGCATAGGATCTCGATTTTGTTTCTGGAGTTCACTTATTTTTCATCTCGGAGATCGTAGATCTAAACATTTATGAACGGGTAGGAAATTTTTTTGGTGGAGGTTGCTGGTTAAGTTTGAGCTGGTCTTGGAGGCTACAATTTGACCCTCCTGTGTCCGGATACTGGAAGTTGGCTAAGAGCTTTAGTGGCAATATCTGATTCTATGACTGCCTGGGGTGTGTTGGACTGGGATACGTTACCTGTAACAAGCTTTGGGAATAATGTGTGCGGCTCATGTGTGTATTATGTAATAATGTGAAATAACCTAAGCGAATTTATTTCGGGCCTGTATACTTGTCAGCTTGAGTTTGGGGTTAGTTGTTTACTTTAGTATTAGTGCCTGCGGTATATTGCGCTGGGCTACTTGGTGGCCGAGGAAATGTTATCTAAGGCATGGGTGGATGTGAGCAGCTGTGTATTTATGTGGACAAGGAATGTTGTGAATTCCCTAAGTAAATTAGTGTAATTAGTATTAGTAATAATTCAAGTTAACCCTAGAATAATTTTGTTCATACCAATAGATTCTAGAAGGTGTCAGTGCGGGTCTTAGTTCTAGGAGTGGACACAATTTTTATCAGAAATCCCCCACTGGCTATGGTTTTCGAGATATTAGCGATCTTACCTTTTCACGTATAATTAATATTCAAGTTAACCCTAGGATATTATTTTGTTCATGTCAATAGTATTAGTACTAGGGGCTTCTCAAGTATAATTAATATTAGTAGCTGAAAAACAAAAGAAAACAACAACAACTATAATCTAAGTCGTGGATTAAAGATTTGATGATATTTATCTGTAGGTGTCTTTTATAAGATTGCACCATGTAATCATATATCTAAAAATAGATCAGGCGAAGCTGGTTGGGGTGAATGTAGGTAGATATGTTCACTTAGATAAGTAATGGAAATTAGTAAATGCCTAATTTTGCTCTTCACGTGTAATGCTTGTAATTTGATTCCTTGCATAAACAAATTCGCATAGTCCAGTAAAGCAAACATATTCGCAGTCGAATAATGTAAACAAATTCGCACAGCAGCCGAGTAAAGTAAACAAATTGAGCAATTTATGTATTTTAATGTAAGATTCCCAAATTCTTAGTTCCAGCTAATGCCGCTAGGGAACC
This sequence comes from Dioctria linearis, assembly GCA_963930735.1. Classification (NCBI taxonomy): domain Eukaryota; kingdom Metazoa; phylum Arthropoda; class Insecta; order Diptera; family Asilidae; genus Dioctria; species Dioctria linearis. Next base: position 308,281,661 of record OZ005741.1, read on the forward strand.
TTACTCAAGAAATGGCGTTTACGCCCGAACCCTGTAAGAACAAATGTCGCTAATATCTCGGAAACCAAAGCCCGTAGAGTAGAGGATTTCTTATGAAAATTTCATCCCCCCCCCCGCCACCATCCTCCCTATTCTATATTATAATACCCCGCACCTACCGACCATCTAGAATCCATTGGCATGAACAAAAATTTCTTACTATTAACTTTAATTATTACTAATATTAATTCAAAACCAAAGCCTACATTTAGGCGCAACACTTGAAAACAACAAAATCATAATAAAAAAGCCTACATTTAGGTGCACCAAGAAAATAGCAAAACCGTAGTACCGGAGCATGCTGGTAGTGTGGCGAAATCCTAGAAGCTAAAACAGTGGGCCAGAGCCGGCATAGCGTAACTACTATCTTTGTCGAAACTTTTTAGAGTCTTCTAAGTTTTAGATTAATATTTAAATTTTTTGACATACGATCATTTGCATATTGGAAATGATGCATTGCAAATTTATCAAACAGCTCTTCTGTAGTTTGCGGGAATTTCTGAAGGAACGCATTTAAAAAAACCATGAATATACAGGAATCTAAGGTTCTGAATTAATATACTCACTCTTTATTGGCCAGCTTTTTATAAATTTTACGGGATTCGCATAGGTACTTTTTATTATAATATTTTAAAACTTCACTACAATTTTCCAACAAACTTTTCCTTGCCAAGACGAATATGGGTGGACACACTTGTAACACGCAAATTTTTCCAAAAAGTGAAATGTTCCGTTATTTCTCAGAAAAAGTTGTCTCCCGGCACTCCGACAGCAGTTTAGTCGAAAATAATTATCTACAATGACAAATTCTCAAATTATTACTGTTTCATACTGTGGTGAGATCTGATAATTCGTTCGAGTATTCTTCGATAAAACCAAAAATTCTCGAAGAGTGATTCTTTGAAAATTTGTCATTAAATGCGAGAATTCGAGAAAATGTTTGATGGTAGAGATGATTTACAAATTTCCGTCATATGGGCCTAGTTTTCCTTGTATATTTCTAGTCCGGGAGGTAACGCTGCAAATGAACAAGTCATAGGAAACAGCCTGATGTTGATATCGATAATAGACGGACGCAAGTCCAAATATGTCCAAGATTCAACCGTTTTGTGTATTCTGTGGCAAAGAAAAAAAAAAGACATATTAGTATCTTTTACGGAAAAAACTCTACAAAAATGTACTTCTATATTGGAGATTCGCCAAAAAAATAATTTATCTCTGAAAAGATGCAGCTGACGATTTTTTTTTTCAACTCACCATGATGTCAACTGTTTATAAAAAAAGTTTCAGCTGGCGTACAATTATTTAAAAAAAATTGTTTTTTACTTACCACTTTCGTAGCCTCCCACATTAGACCCGCCGCTACTTGAGCAACGAATGTATGTTTTGTGCGAGATCAATTATCAAAATCAGCCGGCTTACTTACTATGACTTTTGCAACGCCACCTCTTGGACTATATGGTTGCGAATTTTTTTGAAAGTTGGACAGCATTAATGAAGGGAAGGTTGCCTTTAACTCCGCAATCAGGTATGTCTCACAGGTATATGTATGAAGCTCAAAGTAGGTACTACAATTTTGTAATTCAATTTTATTACTTACTTTGATTATCGTTCTGCTGTGTTTTAGGCAAGGGTTAGTATATTTCGTTACTTCAATTATCGCTTTAATTCTCGTCAATTTTCTATATCAGATCAGCAGTAATTAATTAAACTATACTCTATTTAACCAATGGCTCAAGCTTCTTTTCTTCAACTACACTATTTAACTTTTAAATAGCTTATACCATATCGGTACGTGCAATAGAAAGAGACAGCTGGTGACATCTACTGGCAATGGAGAGTAAACGACTTCAGGTTCAGAGAATCGATGATGGAATCTTCGGGAAGGTTCAGGAATACAATGAATAGAATAGTCAAGAAGCTTCTGGAATAGAACACTCCAGAATAATCTGGAGAGTTTCTAGGGTATAAATATCACAGTTATCACTGCCAGAAAAAGAGTCTTGTCTTAGACGTCGTAGTGTTAACAAGCGAAAGTAATAAAAAAGACAAAAGGGTTGTAATTGGATTGCGATTATTGAAAGTACAGTATTAGCGATAATCAAAGTTGAGTTGATTAATTGAAGGTTTATGAATTTTCATATGATCAGAAGTGAAATAAAGAACTTGAATATTAAATATTTAATATTGTGTTTTAAATAACAAACAAAGGCCACGCCCGCAACAATATTATAAAAATTCCCGTCCTGTCGAGTACTGAATTTTCTTAAGCTAAGTATATTCAATTGATTGCTGTAAATTCAGCATTGTGCTTGACAGCGTTGTCTACAGCAACGTATAATGTCCTGGAAAATGTTCAACATACCTAAAGAAATATCCGGACCTGGAAAATGTTCAACATACCTAAAGAAATATCCGGAAACGCCCAATATTTCGAAATATCTGAGAATATGTTCAGCATTATGGAATTAATTAATTTAAACAAACAAAAATAAAATCAGAACCATAAATAATATATTGTTATCCTTACCATTTTTGTGTGGTTTTAAATGTAACTTATAGTGTGTATGTATTTTAAATCGTAAAAGTGGGCATGCCTTCAATTTCTTGGAGTTCCTTTTTACAATATCTTTTTATGGCAGAATCAAGGTCATTTTAACTAATACATTTACAATTAGGCCATCCATGAGAAATTTAAAATTAATCATGAAAGTTAAAACAAAAATTTTCTGAAATCTGGAGAAAAAGAGAAGGGAATCCAATAAAGTTTTCGTCAACGTCGTTTGAGATAATATTCATACTAACTCATCAGTGATTGTAGTATAAATTACTCCAAAAACATATAAAACATTCTAAATCCATTTTCCATACAATTAAATTGTCGTCTTCTTTGCCCTTGCCTACTATAATAACTATGTACGTATATACATACATTTATACCACGTCCAATTACCAATTATTGGAACTATTACCACAACATGCTACATATTTCCTCCATTTGATCAAATTAGCTGCAAGGGAGAATCGATAAATGGTTGGACTCCCAAAATACATTTTATATCTATCCGAAAAACAAAAGAATGTCAATATACTTACTTAGGAAGTGGATGTTGTCTACAGGCCCAAAATAATCTGACAAATACAAGTAAATATGTCCAAGTCCATCCGATGAACTGGCACGACTGAACAGGAACAATATGAACAGTCTGGAATGGCTGGGTTCTGGATCTGGATGCCTTCGTTCTAACTACAAGTAAATGTGGGAAGAACGTAAAAATTCCTACAGCTATTGCGGGGTAGATGGGCTAACCTAATTGAGTTCCTATGCCGAGCGCTTTTAAGGCGATTTCAAGACTCCCAAGAGAATACTGTGTGCTTGCCACACTAATTGACTTTATTAGAAGAGAGCTATGAATCCAGCGGATGACTTTGATTGGTTTGTTAGGAATGTTTCAAGCTGGGTAATCTTCTCTTGACGGATAATTAAAAAAACGAGTACCTACTTTACCCTTTAATTTTTCTTGATTAAGAAGAATGTTAATAAAGTTATGAAGATGCTAAATACTTATGGTTATTGACAGAGAGGTTGAACTACTGAGCTACATATATTGCCATATTTAAATTAAGGAATTTCGTGCACAAAAAAAAACAGGGAATCCCTCTTTAGTCCGTAGTAAGGGTTCTTATTGTCAGTGTGTAGCTATAATTTATATATATGGTTCGGAGCTCATCTAAATTTGTAGGTACATATTATATCAGAAAAATGTCATTAAAGGAGGTGAAGAAAGATTGATGTTACATTAAAAATTAGTTTGAACTAAATTATAAAATGTTGTTATCCCTAAATGATTTAAAATACGAACGTTTTTTTTATGGCTTTTTGCACAGGCATAATGTCCCTTATTTATTCAATACAGCTGAGGATGCAGGCGCGTATCCAGACCAGCAGCTTGGGGGGGGGGTCACAACTAAAATGTTCGAGGTGGGAGGAAAAAGTCGGAAGTAGTCGCTTTTAATTTTTTTATTATCATATTTAAGTTAGATATCACAAAATTCAATTTTTGGTTTGATTTTGAAAACCTGTCCATAATATTATCCACATCAATGTCGATCTCAGAGTGGACAGACATTACGGACTCATATCCAGATACTCTTTCTCGTGCAAAGATTGTAGACATTGATGTGATGCAACCGATTCTGTCAAGGCTGAAGTAAATGACAGAGAGTGAGAGCTTGCACCTTTATTCACATTCAGAGGAATAGGAGTAGAAGTGCCTGATATGTCACTGACTATTTCTTTTGATGGGAACTTAATTGATCTTGCTTTCTTCTGAAAAAAGTTATCAATGTGCTTATCAGTCTTCTGCTTTCCACTTTCGCAACTATTTCTACCTCCATCGCTAGCTATAAATTAAAAGTAAACATGAAGTTAAGTTAAACAACACTACTTGAATTCATACGAAAGTATAAGCAAAGCAACGGCAATTACCGCAGGCAGAGGAAAGCGAATGGTTTTTATTTTTATAGTCTTGCCGTAAAAATTGTGAAGAAAAATTGTAGAATTAATTTTAGTGGCATCAATCCAACTGATCGTTTTCAGCAACCAATAGTATATAAAAATTCGAAAGAAAAATGTTCAATAACATTTTTAAGAACAAAATGTATGGTTGCCAGCGCTCATAAAAATCTTTACCGACCCAGATCAGCCAAGACACCTGAATCAATATAACTCTTTGGAACCATTGTCCGCCGCCATGAAAAATCTAAAGAAAAATTTTCAGATCTTTCTAAGAAAACTGAATGCCTGTGCCCCTGTCGAAAGAGAGAACCACCAGAATCAATACACCAATTCGTTTGGACTTTTGTCGGTGAATAGTTAAAGGTACGTGCACAACATGGTAAAGGTACGTTCACAACATGGCGAAGTGTGGCGAGGCTATATCAAGAGTTAAAGAAATAAAATGATTGCACGATGTACTATGAGAGAATTCATAAAAATGCTGTGGTAGCGTGCGATGTGCGGAGACACGTCGATGTAAAACGCTCGAGAATTTTTTCTCGAGGCGCAGCGCACTAATTTTGATAGATGGCATATTTTTATAGGTTTTTTTCTTTGATATAATCGAAGGGATCTTTATTCATTCTCATATATTGGAAGAATCTATCAGGATCAGTCCGAAAATCTTCACATGAATGATGAATTCGCCAAATTCCAGACGTTTCGTCTTTATCGGGTGGCAAGCAAAAGAGCGGAAAGTACACTTAGGTCAAAAATTCCATATAGCTGCACTACTTGACAAACACAAAATTTCTACTTCTGAATCTGATGACATAATTTATACTCTCACTTCACGATTTACCAAGAAACTGAACGCCTTGTTGTAAACAATACACCTCGAGATATATCTTCACCTCCCCTCGCCAAACAGCCAAGCCACGCATCGCCTCGCCTCGCCTTGTTGTACACGAACCCCAAGAAAAATTTAATGCTTCCCTACGAATGTAAATATTTTGAACAAATCAGGCTTGAATCAGTGTCGCTATGAAAAATCAACGGGTGGCAAGACGTTGATTCCATAACTCGGGTTCTACTGGAAGAACCGTAAAACAAAAATTTGTTAAGTCAAGGCTAAAATACAATTGCGACGGGCAACGGCAAATGACGAAAAAATGCTGCTGTCGAACTTCTAAAAGCATATAGTCTTATGCGAATGCCCAATTTACGACGGGCGACGGTCAGCTGTCGATGAAGTTGCCGTCGGGATTGATCAATTTCTAATTTTTCCGTCGTCGCTGCAGTACTACCAACAAAATCAAACGAATGAACTTGTTGTGGCATTTATTTTTGTCAAGGTTGTAGGATATCGCGGCAATTTTAAACTAATGAATTTTGATGAAAAATTGATTGAGGAATTGTGAAGTCATAAAATAATTTATGATATACAAGACAACCAGTATAGACGAGTTGACAAAAAAGACATGGTATGGATGGATATTTCGAGGCACATAAATACAAATGGTAAAATTGTGATATTTTTGGCATTTAGTTTGATTTAATTTAGTTAATTTCTGTATTTTAAATTTTTCCTTTCCGCACTGTGGTCCATTGCAATTCTTTCAAAATAATATAAAATATTTTCGATAAAATTTGTTTCAAAACGCTCAAAACTAATAATAAATGAAATTTCAGTATCTTCTTCTTTCACAATCGCCGCTCACTGCCTGTCATTGCGATTGAACTCCCAATTTTTCGTCTACTTTTTTGATAGCGAATTTCCCGCTGCTGTCTACCATCGGAAAAACAGATAGGTAAAAAAAAATTATGATCGCTAACCAATTTTGTAGGGGTCATGACCCCTGTGCCCCCCCCCCCCCCCTCCCTGTATACACGCCTGTGAGGATGGGGGTCTTTGTACGGGACAACTAATTTTTACGGTGAGTGGTATGCGGGGATAAGATCTTGGTCAGCGCATCAAGGTACGCACGTATGTATTTGAATATAGGGGCCCGTTATTTTACCAACTATGCTTCTACTAATTGAGTATCTTTCTATTAATTCTCTAAATTGTTTCATAAGCAAATAAATCTTTTCCTTTTTCTCCTTATGATATGTTAAGGAGTTAGCGGTAGTCAGAATTTTCAAAAATTCGATTTTGTTTTTTTGTTTTTTTTTTGCATTTTCTTAAAGTATAATATCTTAAAAATATTCTCTGAATATTTGAAGTGAATCCGACAAATATTTTTCGAGTTATTCGACAATTAGCAAAGGGCTCTCGGGCGCTCTAGAACGGTCGAGAGCAGGTAGCAAGCGGCAGCTGCAAACGACCGGTTTTTAGGATTCTATTGTCTTTAACTTATTACAACTTTGTAGTAAAACCTAAATCTATACATACCCTAATACATATCTAAAATTTTGAAGTAGTTAAATGCTGAAAAATATTTGCTTGTCGTCAGTATGCCTGTGGTAGTTGCACGGAGCAGTCGATAGTTGTCTCTACATAAATCGACTGTAAAACTATAAATGCGTTTTTCTCAAAACTATGGTTTTTGAACTGGTGACCACTGTAACTCGAAAACCGCTCAGTGGATTTCGCTGAAATTTATACAGCTTTTTTAAAACATAAAAAACTAGTGCCTGATCGAAGGATTTTTTATAAACAATTAACTATTGGTTTTTACCCAGAAAACTCGAGAAAATTTTCCTGAGGCCGCCATTTTGTTAATTAAAAAAAAAAAAACTTCGATCAGGCACTAGATTATGTATTAAAAAAACTAATTTTTTTTGGCCGATTGATTTTAGATGAATCTCCAAGAATTCGTGATGGTCACCGCAAGGCACTTCTTTTGGAAGTGGGTCAGCACAAACAGCCATAACGTTTGAAATTATTTTTTCAAATTTTCCTAGACTCAAGTCAAAACATGATGTAATGATGCCATATTATTACTTTTATAAAATAAAATGATTAACTAGCAAAAAAAAAAATTATTGAAAATTCTAATTTTTTCATGTCTCTAACTACCCCTAACCCCACGAGTACAATATATAAATTTCACCAGTGGCGTAGATAAGAATTTAGGGGCTCACCCACGAATCTTTTAGGGCCCTTTCTTTTTATATACATTTAGAAATGGAAGTCACTACTCGTAACTCCTCAGGTATAGTCGATACTGTACTCTATAGATCGCAAGCACTGACATATATAATATGGATTGCTTAACTTTCTATTTTAAGTGGGCTCAATTGATTATGTCAAAAACATTTTTTACGCCGGTGCCAATATTGAAAAAAATCATTGGCGGGAAGTTGACAAAATGAGCGCGCAGCTTGAAAAGCGATTATAATAAAACCTTTCGAATTTCTAATTAATATATTAGCTTTGGTAAAATAATTTTATCAGTAATAACCCTAAATAATTAATTTAGAAACATTTATTTCGACGAATCCACTTATTTATTTGTTGTTTACAGTTCTCTCTCAGTTTGTACTTGGTGCTTAGACCGAAAGAGTCGGCATTATAGAAGTGAACCCACTTTTTGCAGTGCATTTCTATCAACGTAGCCAGTCCATATTATACATGTCAGTGATCACAAGCCATTCATAATTGAGAACAAAAAGTTATTAGATATTCCTAATTAATGTCGATTTCGATGGGACCATTTCAGTGTTGCACTTTTTCTAGCAGTGGAGAACTTATAGCACTGAAGTCCAGCGAACATATTTCAGTCATATTCCTAGTATTTGTGGACACACGTATTATATATATGGAAGTGTCAAAAATGTTCTTTATTGATATAGAGAAACAAATTCATTCTAAAATTTTATGCAAATTACCCAAATAAAATATTTTAATTCATTTAACTCAAAAATTTCACACATAATCGCGGCAGAACATTTTGACAGAGCAGATCACAATTCAACTTCAATATGTATTGGTAACACCGAGAATATATTCAGTGCAAATTAGGGCAAGTAAGTGCAAACCTAGTGTTACACTTCTGCTATAAAAGTTGTCCCATTGAATATTTTCAATGCTGCACTTCCAAAAAAAGTGCAACACTGGTGTTGCACTCAAGTTCCCCATCGATATCAACACAAATATGGACACATGCATATATTAATACATATATATACATATATTATACCTGTATATACGAATCCCTTCTACTCTTTTTACCTAAACCTCTACTCAGATATCTTTCTAATTCCATGAAAAACAGTAAAATAACTTTTAATATTATGCGTGGGTGTCCAATTCATTTTGCTCTACCATCATTATTTCGAGGTGTTACAAACGGAATGACAAACTTAGTATACCCCTATAGATTTCATCTAGGGTATAAAAGGCTGTTATAAACAACCTTGCTTTAGCTGATATTGACTCTCGCAAAATTGTGTTTTGTTTTCCGATAAGAGGCTTTAGAATTAATAATAATTTTTCAAACGATTTTGGCGTCATTCGAACAAAGTTTTCAAAGCATTTCTCATCTTCCACTTTTAGGTCATCGATGACTAAATGGGTTAAATCACGCCCTGAATTTATTTTTAATAGCCACGGCCAAGATCAAAGACGCTTTTTACTTTTGTCGAGTTTTTCATTGTTAATTTCATGATTGACGTTCACTCATATGATTATTGCTACTCAAGGTGTGAAGATGTACACAAAGTACATATGTCACTTTGACGTCATATGACTTTTCATAGGTATATTTCATAAGAGAACTCACGTGAGCAACACTCATAGTGTAATATGGCCTTAAGCAAATGAGTAATTATTGATATTTTAATTTAGCTTATTTAGAATTTATTTGTCGCCGTCATTCCATAATCGCGAATCTGCTTTTTTGGCTATTTTGAACTGCCATACTCATATGTAATTCAGGAAAATCAAATCTATATTCTGTTAAAAAATTATTACTTTACCTGTTTATATAAGATACTCCCGGTTTTCCTTTTCAAGAATGAGCTCAGATAGTTAAAAAACGTTTACTCCTAACATTGCTACATTTCAACAGATTAATTTCTTAGTTTCATGAAGGCGACGAATAATACCCTCTGTTTCGTAATTCACTCTGTTATAAACGAGTTTGAAATTTTCCCATTTCGTAATTTGAAAATTCTCTGAATTTTCATTTACAGAGCTCAAATGCCGTTATTACTAGACAACTTACCCAGTACGTTAGAATACTCTTGAGTATTTATCTCTCCACATTCTGAGAACCATTTATCATTGCCTTCGTTTTGGAGAAAAACGAAATTTCAAATTTGTTTACAGCTTTGATTGAAACAATGGGTATAATATTCAAGTTGGTTAACTGAGACCTAACTATAATCATTCCTTTAATTCCTTTTATTTTAATTTGAAAGCAAGAAACAAAGAACTGCAGTTCATGCCTACTCTCACGTGCTTAAGCTTAAGGTTAAGAATAGGGGATACTAATCCACAAGACCCTGCGGACATAGCGACCAGAGTTGATCTATTGTGCCCTCCCTTAAAGTGGTTAAGTTAAATCTTTCACTTTTACGAGCTCGATATTGCCCTTGGGGTTAGCTTGCAATGATTTTCAACCTTAAAGTAGCAAGCGCGAGATACTCAACTCACATCATCTTCCTCTTCATAATACAGGTGGCCTTTTCAATTTCCGATCTTTGCTTAATTTTAAAAATTTGGACTCGTCGAGTATTAGAGTCGAGTCCCGAGTCCGAGTAACTACTCAATCCGAGTCGAGTCGGATCGAGTACAGAAACCCTATAATTTATTAGAAGCGCTGCTATAACATTTGAGCGCATGGTTCTTTAACGCTTTTGTAAAATTATAATCTGATTGCTTCCCCTCGCCACAAGTCCACGAGACGCCACTGATTATAAGGTTGTTTCTTTTTTTGGATATTCGGCTTCAAACTCAAAAAAAATAATTACAAAAGTTGAAACTTGAAGTTTGGCACACCGTTTGCTCTAAACTACATACCGTAGAGGAAGTATTGACACAATAATTCAAAAGGGCAGGAGATTCTTTATAAATTAGCACCTCGCCCACCTTTCTACTGGTTGCCGTTTCGGAGATATAATTGTTTAAGCACAAACGTACGTTTCACGCACCATTAGTTTTTTAACCCCGAATATCTCGGAAAGGGTTGCGAATGCACCCTCTCTCGACATGTGTTATCACCAACAACATATATTATTTCAGGTTCTCTCACATCATTAAATAAAATAAATTTTTAAAAAAGTGTTTAAAAAATGTATCTTTAATACAGATTTACTGTCTGTGGTATACGGAGAAAAAGTTGTGTAAATTGTTATAAATTAATGAATTAAATCCATTTTCCATGGTGTTAGATAGTATGTAAATATAATGTTCATTAGCGGATAATTCGAAATTAATTGTAAAGTTACTTCTATTCTATGGCAGGAGGCGGCATGCGAGGGTTCATGTATTTGAAAGTAAATAATTTATAATCGTAGGAAACAGTACCTATTTGTTTCGCGATAAACTAACGTAAATGTACTGTACATGCATACTTACTTCGTTAAAGCTTTTCAAAATTCTTCCCCGAAAAGAAAAAAAAGAAATATAAATAAATAAAACAAACAAAAAAAAAAAAGGAAAAAAAAAGGAAAAAAAACACTTCACATTAACACACACAAGTAAAGAGACAAACAAGCATTTTCCAAAATAAAATTACAAAAATCCTAAAATGAAAAGGGAAAATAAAAAAAAACATAATATGTGGCCGAACTGATCGTAGCCCAGAGCAAATACAAAACCCAGTAAAAAGAGTAAAAAGTAAAGTGCTAGATATTGCCCGATGAAGATAATTGCCCCGATTTTAAACATAGCCGAAAAGGCCATAATAGGGTGGCTATCAGCGGGAATGAAGAGCCTCTGGTAGGTGAAGCGATCAGTTGGAGTGAGTCATTTGCAAAAAAAAGGAGTACCAATAGTCAATAGCTTCGAGTTTCTTAGTTGTGGTGGAAAAGTCAGAAGTTTTATTAAAAGAGAGTTAAAAGGATAACAGTCTATAGAAAATAAAAGCCGATCATAAGATCCGTAAGCAGTTGGGGGAAGAACGAAAGAAAGAAAAGAACGGAGCAGCTAAAATGCAAGAAACAAATATTCGCAAGGTCATTTGAAAGTCGTACAACAAAGAAAAAAAAAGAAAGAACTGAGATCAAAGATAAGTACCTTTTTTTTTATAGTGTATATTTGTGGACTGGCTAATTTTAACCTTAGGCTTATTTGATTGAATTTCCTTTTTTTTTTATATACATAATACTATATCCTCGCGGGTTGACTGGCTCGCCCATGTGAAGAAAATTAGTTAATCGTTGAGTACAATTGTGGTTATATTCGGTGTGGAAATAGACCTATAAGGATTTTGGATTTTTCTTTCTTTATTGAAATCAATCTTGAGTTCTTTAGTTTCCCAAATCCACCTAGAGTTCGTGGACTCAAAAACTACGTGGCGTCCTTGAGTGCTCTGGGATCGGCACCTAATTATTTTACTCACACCTTTAGCTAGCCGGCATAATACGTGCTTCTTCCTTAATCTCATAAGTGGACTTCAAAATTGCTTCCTGAGAATAGTAGTGAGCGCTTTGCATGGCTATGAGGCAAGGAAGAAGGCTTCAGTAGACTACTATTTATTTTTATCTTTTTTTATAAGTAGAGAACCAGGAAATTTGATCCAAAAAATATAATAATGTAACTCAGATTACACTTCTACTCACTGTGAACATCATATTAGAAATGAGAAATTCGTTACTTCGCACAATTGTAGAAAAATCCATAGCTTATTCGTGGAAAATGAGATGAAATCAGCCCTTATTGCACTTTTGTTGGAGCTTATCAAATAATCTTCTATTGAGCTTGCTTCTAAGGGATATAGCCATCCCTGGTTGGTTGTAATCATTTTTTCTGTCTGACGAACCGTTACAGAAATATATGCGAAAAACAACTTCAAAAATGAAACTTGCACAGATGGGTGACCATACGAAATGACATACGAGTATTCATCTAGGGTATCATAAAGACCAATTCTAACTTTTTTACTTGTTTTAATATAAATTGGAAATGGAACACTACATATTAAAAAGAAATACAGAGAATTATTCAAGATTGCAGATTTAGTCAGAATGTAATTGAATTCACACACTCATCTAACAAGGATGGGAGTTGTTGACAGCCCTGAGTTTCGGAAGGAGAGTCAGATACAACCGAACATTTTTTGTGTGATTGTCCGGCCCGAGTCTGGCCTCCTACCTGTAGATGAACTGAAACCAAGACCTGATGTGCTTCATTAAGAGGACTGGAAGGTCTTGGTTATGAAGTTCCTAGAAGATAGCACATTGGGCCACTTTAGCCTCCGTGCTTGGGATCTCCGGACCCCCAGCCTTTACAAAAAAAAAAAAGTAGCTTTTTTACTTGTTTAATTGAGGATGAATATTGGCATAACTAACGCTCCCGCAGGCCCCGCAATGCGGGAGGCCCACAGTTTTTAGGGACCAACGAAAGCCTACAAAGTTATTATTTTCATATGAAGTGAATAAACTTGAAACCACATAAAATAACAAAGCTAGATTAATAAGCATTTAGATTCACTCAATTCAAATTTTGTTTCTGAATAACAATTATATTAACTCCGTAATGTTTCATTATTTCAGTTCTATCTAAAGGTGTTCATACCATCATAGGTTTTGAGAAGCTGCAAATACGCTGGCTAGACAGGAGTGATGATACAATAATAAAAAAATCCAGAAGTCTTCTATTTATTTTTTGCATTTAAATGGAGAAAGATGGTAGGCCTGAAACTGAAGTGCTGTAAATTATTTTCTGGCTGACTTTCTTAGGCATGCATCAGAGTTCATAGATCAGAGAAGAGTAGGTATTACTTTAACTTTATAATAAGTAAGCAATGAACGAAAATTAAAATGGTGTATAAGATCAAATTTTTCAGGTTGAAAAATTTTGAAATTCCCTCAAGCTCCCAACACTGTTGTACAGTCGGTGATCAGTGGACTCGGGTCCTTAGGGTAGGATATTTCCGGCTACTAATGTGGGAAGCCTTTTACCCTTTCGCTTTGTCTTGGCTTAAGCGTTTCTCTCAGATATTTATCGGTTTTCTTTTTAATGTGCTTTCGTGAGGATATGCTGGGGCTGCCAGTGGTTTGTTAACAGGTTTAATCGTGAATGTAGAGTACGAAGTAAATGTAAAGAAATAAGTTTGGCAATCCAGATTTTGGCAATACTGCTCGTAGTACATACGAAACCTTTTCATTTTAACTCTGGCTTGGAGTGAGTGGAGCGAAGACGCCATTGGAAGATCGTGGAAATTCTCCCATATTGCCGGAATTTCTGGCCTGAAAAAAATTAAAAAGGGAGATGGGAATAATTTCGTCTCCGCGTACAAAATTATGGGAAATATCATACATCCAAAATTCAGAAAATATTTCTTACAATTGACACACAAATTAAATTTTTCTGCGCAAGTACATATGTTAATTTGCGGAGGGGGGGGCATACTTCCTTAGTTACGCCAATGGGGATGAGCAATTCCATTAACAGAAACTATGATGAAGCCTTAACCAAAGAGTCAATTATCCTAAAATATTAGAAGACCCATTTGCAAAATTATAATTATGTTTATAAGAACGAGGCAATGTACAGTAAATACTTTTGGAGGTATGTTATTACTCTGCCACTTAGAAATAATTGATAAATTAATTAATTCAACCTGCATTCTGCGAAATATGATGAGAGGCTCAAAAATTAAATTTCTTGGGAAAAAAAGTTTTTAATAAAGCCAAAGCAACTCATGATCAAAGAAAAATCTATTGTTCAGCAAAAGCTCGTGAGCTATTATCTAGATTTAAGTACCTAATTAAATTCAAATGAGACAAAAGTATACTATTTACCTTTTGTATTCATATTTTTTCAATTTCAATCCAAATATTTTCTTTGAATTCTGAGAGGAGATTTAATTTCAACCAAATGAATCAAAAGATGGTCGATTTCTCTAGTAAAAAACATATTTTTTTTTATTTATTTTTAGGTGGATACCAACATTACGGAATTCTTTTGGGGATTCATGTTTTTTCAATAATCCCTGAGCATTCTATTGGTCGCGGAAATGTAAGCAACAATAAAATAAGTTTTTTTTTGTCTAGATATAAAACATTCATAAGTTGACTAATACTAATAATTAGTTTTGTAATTAGAATTTTCAAATATCGCTTTTCCTCTGAATTTGAATTTAAATTATTCAAAATGTGCTGTCAATTGCCGCTTTACTTGAATGGATGCCATTAACGGGTGTCGGTTTAGTTTGGGTGGGGATGAGTTTATCGAACTTCTGATTTTATTGTATATTTATCGGAAGAAAACTTCAAGTATCGTCTGTATAGCAATGTAAATAGAGATGAAATGCTTGCGACGCTGCGAAAGAATGAAAATGTCTTGGTTCTGTCAGCGGACGGGGGAAATGCGACTGTAGTTATTGATAAAAGTGATAACTCTACTAAAATAAATATTTCGGTAGAAAACATGAATATGTACATACCTCTTAATTACGATTCAACAGCCCATGTTATCAGAAGGGTGTCGCAACTGACCAATGAACACAACGCGATTTTCCACCTAAGCGCCACATTCCCTCTTGCCGCAGCCACTTTAATTGTATGGTTTACCTAAAATCCACAAAGCGGGTAACCCAATGCGGCCGATTGTCAGTCAAATAAATCTTTCATATTCTAAGCATTTGGTGGATATTTTGGTCGGACAGACGGAACATCACACTAAAGATTCCACACATTTTTTGCTGTTTTTAGGTGACTCTTAAGGCTTGAGAAAAATTAAGTTATTGTCATTTTTGACGTAGAATCACTATTTACCAATGTACCTGTAAATAGAGTGCTAAATGTCCTTTTAACAACTTATCTCCGACATTACATAGCATTTCAGATAAACCCATTTTGGAGTTCTGCATAACATTTGGCTGTTTCAGTTTCAACAGTCAGTTCTATCTACAAAATGATGATGTGGCTATGGGCTTACCTTTAGGGCCCACCCATAGTTGATAACTTGTGGATGGAATATTTTGAGAAAATTACCCTGAGCATTTCACAACAAAAACCCAAAGTTTGGTTCAGGTATGTGCAAGACAATTTCTGTATTTCAAAAACATCCAGACATCAAGAGTTTCGTACAATATCTTAACTCTCAATACTCAAAGATCAAGCTTACGATTGAACAAGAACAGAACGGATCACTTGCGTTTTTGGACTTTAAAGTTATACAAAAGAATAATGGCATGTTAGGGCACACAGTTCACATATACTAATCGATACCTACATGCTACCTCACACACTATCCGGCAAATATGAGATCAGTCGTTTCCAAACTAGTTCATCGTGCCCTTAGTTTCTGCGATGATAAACACTTGGTGGTAGAGCTCAATTGAAGCTTAATTTGTCCAGGGAAAGCAAAAGAGAGCATTCCTGTCCTATGTGAGAGGCGTTTGTAACGAAGAGCCTGTCAGTCGACAGATCTACTTATATTCACTTTTACCTGGATATAGATAGATGCCGCATCCGACTCCTCTTTGCAACAAAAAGATCGTAGGATTAACGTGAGTGGCTACACAGCAATTATGCCGCTAGCGGTCAGCCGGCTTGGGGTGGTTCTTTCCACTCACATCCCTTGATGCTTGAAAAGCTGTGCAAAAATGAACAAGATATCTGACCACACCGACGGACGGACAGTAAAGTAGAAGTTTATAAGTGTGACTGCGGCTGGACGGACAAAAAAAATATGATCCTTTGTAGACAGGTGACTGCTTCCCCATGAAGCCTGGATAGCTGAAAAGAAGAGTTATTTACATGAAGATTAAAGATGCAAAGCGAATGCTCCTTGAAATGCTGCCCACGCCGTACCTGTGTAAAACCCCCGGAGAAGGTTCAACGTAGTGTGAGTGTGAGCGAGAGAGAGAGAGGGTTTTGGAGGCTCCAGATGTTGGTGGAGCTTCAGTCCATGGAGTGTGTGGGCCCATCGCCCCCTAACACCCTTGCTAAGCCTCCAAGAGCCTCACATTTTACTTAGCCCCAAAATATGCGTGTAGATTACGGTTTGAAATGTAGTAACGAGCGTTGCTGCGGCCACATCATGCCCCTACTTTTCTCGTGCTGCTCCAATTAGATCTTCATCTCGGCTCTAGAATAGGAATGAATGCTATATATCGAGAGAAACGCAAGAATAAAAGAAAGAAAGATAGGAAGAGGGAAGTAAAATTATGCAGGCGTTGCTAAAGTTCAACATAAAACAGATTTAATTTATTTTCTTTATCCTCATTTTGCAAATCGCCACTTACTTCACATAACTTTGGTGATTCATCTAAAGCTATTAACAAAAAAAACTTTCTTTCTCAACCTTAATAAGTATTCTAGCCCTACTTAGGTCGTGCATGCCGTCTCTACTTAGTTGCTATGGGGTGGTGTCCCGTATCCGCAAAGAGATTTAATTCACAAAAAATAATAATAATAATAATAGTAATAATAGTATATCTTTAAGTATTTCGGCAAAATAAATCATATTTTAGAAAACTAAAACTAGTAACAAGGAAGAAGAAACAAAAGGAAAACATCATAGGCTAACTGACCTTATCACATCCATACTTAGTAAGTGGCGACTTGCAAATCCTGAGGGGGGTGTGGGGCGGTGTTCCTATCACATCGCCTTTCCTGTTCCTTTCGCTCCACTGCCTCCTTTTCACTTCTTCTTCAAGTTGGTGCCGGGGCACAAACGCCCTTGAAAGAAACTTCTTCCAAAACAACAAAACAAACTTTAACTGCGCTGTCTATGCAGCGTGAAAATATACTGTACTAATGACGCACAGGTAAGTTCTTAATAAGAAATATCTTCGTTGCTAACATGATTTTATTCAATTTCAGAGGAGCTGTCTACGCAGCATAAAAGCTCTGCACTAATAACGCACAGGTGAGTGCTTACTAAGCTATATATTCACTGATAACATATTTTATTCAATTTCAGATGAGCTGTCTACGCAGCAAAAAAGTTCTGCACTAATAACGCACAGGTGAGTGCTTACTAAGCTATATATTCACTGATAACATATTTTATTCAATTTCAGATGAGCTGTCTACGCAGCATAAAAGTTCTGCACTAATAACGCACAGGTGAGTACTTACTACGAAATATGTTCACTGCTAACATATTTTGTTCAATTTCAGATGAGCTGTCTGAGCAGCATAAAAGTTCTGCATTAATAACGCACAGTTGGGTGCTTAATAAGAAAGATATTCACTGATAACATATTTTATTCACTTTCGGATGAGCTGACTACGCAGCATAAAAAGTTCTGCAGTAATAACACACAGGTGAGTGCTTAATACGAAATATGTTCAAAACTTTATTCACTTTCAGATGTGCTGACTACGCAGCATATAAGTTCTGCACTAATAACGCACAGGTGAGTGCTTGATAAGAAATATGTTCACTACTAACATGTTTTATTCGATTTCAGATGAGCTGTCTACGCAGCATAAAAGTTCTGCACTAATAACGCACAGGTGAGTGATTGATAAGAAATATGTTCACTACTAACATGTTTTATTCACTTTCAGATGAGCTCACTACGCAGCATAAAATAAAATTCTGCACTAATAACACACACGTGAGTGCTTAATACGAAATATGTTCACTGCTCATACTTTATTCAATTTCAGATGAGCTGTCCACGCAGCATAAAAGTTCTGCACTAATAACGCACAGGTGAGTGCTTGATAAGAAATATGTTCACTACTAACATGTTTTATTCACTTTCAGATGAGCTCACTACGCAGCATAAAAAGTTCTGCACTAATAACGCCCAGGTGAGTGCTTAATAAGAATTATATTCACTGCTAACATATTTTATTCGCTTTCAGATGAGCTGACTACGCAGCATAAAAAGTTCTGCAATAATAACGCACAGGTAGGTGCTTGATAAGAAATATGTTCACTACTAACATGTTTTATTCGATTTCAGATGAGCTGTCTACGCAGCATAAAAGTTCTGCACTTCACTCTCACTTCACTAACAATGCGCAGGTGCGTGCTTAATACGAAATATGTTCACTGCTAACATATTTTGTTCACTTTCAGATGAGCTGTCTATGCAGCATAAAATAAAATTCTGCACTGATAGCACACAGGTGAGTGCTTAATACGAAATATGTTATGATCTCGATTAAAATTTCTAGAACGCGGGTGACTGTATCAAACAAAGAAAATTTAAGTAATAAAAAAAAACTCCCGCCGGCATCTAACCAAGATGTAACGCGCTCAACCACTGCCCAAGATCAACTGCCTCAAATCGACTTCCCCGACCCACTCAGCTTACCAGCATCGCCGCCGCTTTGTCTCCAGCCACCGACAGACGAACATTTTTTGTTTTATTCGGAATTTTTTTTGTGGTTTTCGTTTTGCCAAGCCTGCTGCAACACATTGCATGATGGCATCACGCGATCTCTTACAGCTAGGCGGATGGCCGTTTTCGTCGCTTTGATGTGGTTGACTAGCTGTAAGTTGTATTCGAAAGATTTTAATTTGCGCGCGTTTTTGTACATTTTAGAATTTTTCGACTGAATATATTTTGCTGTTGTTGTTGTTTTCTTCTGCATTTCAGGGTTTTACATTATTCTTTTTTTTTTGTTTTGTTTTGCAGGATGGATAAAATATGGAGAAGTAGCATAGGGCTACATCTCAAAAATGTATAACTTTTATTTTCAGGGTTGTTATTTGTATGGAGAAGTAGCATAGGGCTCCCCTTCCACCTCTTTTCAAGTACCCCGGGAGAATTATGGGGGTTTCTCTACAAAAGGTAGAGAACCGAAAAAGGAAAAGAACGAAGAGAGGAAGAAAAAAGGGTAGCGTAAAGGGAATACGCTACACGTTACGGTCGGATAGAGTACAAATCATAGCTATGGAGCTGCTATATACTTAAAATTTCGTTGGATGTTCACGAAGCTTTAGGTAATAACCATCTTACTATTTTGAATTGCTCAATTTCACAAAGCATTTGATTCATTCCATTAATCATCATAAGCTGCTGAAAAAGCTATCTCTCTTCATCTGCTGTTCAGATTTTAAAGAGCTTCATTAGCGGACGTAGCCAATTTGTAAAAGTGCACAGCACCCTCTCTGACTTGGCAAATTTACATTTTGGTGTCCCTCAGGGATGAATACTTCGCCCCTCTTGTGCAGTCTGTATATAAATGACCTGACCGACGTAAACCATGATTCTGTAATACATCTGTATGCCTACGACGTGCAGATGTATCTCAGCAGGCCAATTGGATTAACGGAGGATTACGTATGCTGACTGAATGAAGATCTCCAGCGCGTGTGTATGATTGGTCTGTACAAAACAGTTTAGAACTAAATCCTGTCAAATCAAATTGTCCGGGGATCTATAGAAATGACATTGAAACTAGTAATTTACCGCCTGTAATTATAAATAACACCAGACTTGTACGTGGATTCTGCAAAGAGCCTGGGTTTTGAGCTTAATTTGAAGTTCTCCTGTTACAACCATATCAGTGCTACAATTGAAAAAATATATGGGTGTTTACGGCAGCTGTGGCTGAGTTCGAAGTTACTTTCACTTTATATGCAAAAAAAAAAAGAACTGGTTGAAGCCCTGGGAGTACCTCATTTTACTTATGTTTGAATAATATTTTCATCTCTGGACTCAGTGTTTCGTGGAAGACTCTTGGTTGCATACAATCATGCGTTACGCTTATGTATTCAAGCTACCTCTTACCAGTCACATATCGTCCTATATATCGTCCTTGCTTGCTTGCCTTCTACAAGACTACATAACTCAACGCAGATTAAAAGTTCTACATTAACTGATATACAATCGGAAGCCATCGTATCTTTTCGAGACACTGAACTGCCTGCAATCAACTAGCCATAAGAAAGTCTTAATCCATCGTTGCAGGTCGCGGTATGGACAGCGTTCTTATTTTATTATATGATGTTTAATGCACGACTGTAGGCAGAACTTTTGCAGAGGTTATAAAATTATCAAATATTTGTTAAAAATCATATGCAGTTTGAGTGTTTCCCAGATTTTAGTCTACATATCTTTTATCTATCATCTATCTCCTTTCTGTATAATATCACTCTCTCTTATTTTTCTTATTGGGTTAGTTTAGTGTAGTTTATTTTTTCCTTCTTGCTTGATTTAATTTTTTTTTTTTTGGAAATTATTATATTTTTTGCTTTTGCTTTTTATTTTTCATCTGAGTTTATTTTTCATTTTATACTTTTCCTTTTTATATTTATTTTGTTCCAATTCACTTTGTACAAAATAATTTTTTTTAATATTTGTACATACTTAAATAAATAATTATTGTTGCTGATATAATTACAAATCTGTGGATCACAATTGACCCATTCGGTGGTCTAAGTGAGGTTGGCGGGAGTTGTTCCAGCAACTCAAGTTTATGATTCATCTGTAATACATAGTAACTGAAAAAAAAATGAAGATATGAACACTCCACAACATCCTTAAAAGATTGAAGAAATATGTCATAAAGCTGACATCGAACAATTTGCATTCAACTGCATATATGTACACATTTACCTTCTGCAGCCATATAGAACGGTCACTGCCAACATGTAAGGCTGATAATTTTAATAATGTATTGGCAGAAGGATGAGCTTTATTTTAATGCCATTCAACTGGATCTACAAAGAAGGTAATCATCAGCCGCTAGTTGCTTTGTAGATTGGTCTCACGGGATTCTAGTGGCAATGCATTAGCAGATCGTCTACTGAGTGGAAGCATTAAAGTCACATACAGAATTTTCTGTACAATAAATATTAGTGAAGAACTTTAGAGAGGATAAGTGAAATAGTTTAATAGAATAGAATAGTGACATGATCATAAGGTACGCTACCAACTATTTCGCGATTTAAGGTTCGATAAAGAGCTTCCGTTTTCCGTGCAAATAAATATTATCTTCAGTTTTCACAAAGATTTTATTTTGCTTATTTAGTTTTTCTCTCTTTAAACAAAATTTTCTCTAAAATGCTAAAACAATTTGAATAAGATGTAAATAAATCGCAACAATTCAAAGTGTTCCATTTTATTTGCGCAATGTAGAATTTTAATTAAATCAATTCCCTTCCGGGAGAATTTTAAGCTACAATTTAGATTGCCATTGTTATCAACTTCTTAATATGCAAAACCGAATGAGTACAAAGTACAGCTCAAGAGAAAATTGTAATAATCGTATCTGCAATATATTTTAATTATTTTTACAATTTTCTGATTTCAATAGATTGAAAATTTACTACAGCAACACTTTTCCATTGAAAAAAAGTTTTAAAATTTTTATCAATTCAGAAAACATAAATAATACTACAAAAATCTGGACTTATGGTAGCTTTAGTGTTGTGTAACATTTCTAAATGCAATATGATTCTAGCAAACATAAATAAATATTTTAAGTCCTTACAACAACAAAAGTACTGCATCACAATGGGAACGGTTATAAGGACTCTTAATATCTTCTGAAATGCCAGCATCTGTACAGAAATGAGCAGCACTTGACCATCCTGTTCATGGTGAGAATAACGGGCTTCTCGTTTGCTATTTGATAGCACTTCTCACATCTATCCATCCTTCGTCGGTATCATATTTCGCTATAATTAATGGGCACTGAATGGTGGAAATTCCTTCAATTAATAGGTCTGTATACAGCGGGCTGCTTCTGCCAAGGATAAAATGCCAAGAAATATTGAAAGGAGTTGGGGAAGAGAAATTAAGATGCGAGGCCACTGTAATGGACAACTTGATTGGATGGCAAATCTTGCGGAAAAATAAATTGCGGAAGCGTGTATTCTTCGATTGAGCACGATTCAATGAATTTTTCTGGATGCTGGTTATTGACGGTTGAAGAACTTTTACACCCCCAACGCGTCCATAATTTCCTTTTTGCCCTTTTCCTTTCCACCGGATGTGGTAATTTCTTCGGTTGGGTAATGGCTTTTTTATGTTTTTGTATGTCCCTATAGCCGAAAGGAAATAGTTCACCAAGCTCAAATGATCTGAAGACAAAGGACAACTCTTACAAAGATGAGGTCAAATGGACGTTAAATACATTAAGGAGGATGGAATATTCCCTGTACTATGGAAATTTAATGGCCCTTAGTTAGCATGTTCATGATTTTGAGGTGATATTTTTTTACATCCGGACAAGTAGTTGAGGAAAGAACTAATTCATTCAAATTTATTTCATTAGTTGAACTCATTCAACACTTTCATTTACAGATTTTGAATTTGATTTCGAGTGCACTTTGTTTTAAATAATCTACCAGTAATTCGAAACCTAAAATTGATTTTCAAACTATCTCTCTAGAAGTTACATACATACACATAAGAATGCTTTTACCTTTGCTAATTTTCTCATTTACCGTTGGCAGCTTAATGAAGTTCCTTTTTAGTGAGTGTATTTACTTTAGTGAGAGAAAAACCTCAACAAACGATATGTGCGCTAAAGTCACATCATTAAAACAAAGTGTAAGTAATAACACTAAGTTTATCTCTTATAAATACGTCCCAATCCGGGCGTCGACTTCTTTGCTCCTGTAAAATCGTCATTAACTTATTCTCGAATGCACGTCGTGTTGCTATGCTACCGTGCTCAATTGACTTTTCGCTATCTCCTCTGATTGAACAGAATTCATTACAGTTTCTATGCAAGTTTCATCAAACCTTTAATTGCAATGACTGCATCCAGAGTTGTTAAAGTTTAGCCCTTTTCAAGAGGAAATAGTCCCACCTCCACTTTTATTGCAATCTGCTTTTGCTATTTTGGTTGATTCAAAGTTGAAATTTTAATTGGTTCACGTAATGCTTGCACTCACGAGCTATCTGCGGAAAAGTTCAATTAACACGAAAAAAAAATACTCTGGATAAAATTTGACCTCAAATGTTCTATGGAATGGATGTATGTATAGTGTATGTATTTATATAAATATATTTAGGTAGATAGACTCTTCACGAAATATTTATAGGATTTTCACTGAAGAGAGTTTGATTTAGAAATATACTTGAGTTTTTAGAGTACATAAAGTTGATCGAACAACCCAAGAGGCTAGAAAAATTGTGGACGAATAGATCCAATTTGAGACTGGATTTTGATCTACTTATTCCATAAAGAACTAGTTCCTTATTCAATGTTTTAAGCATTTATGTAAAATAATAGACAATTTCGAGGAATTTGAGCAAATTGGGTATGCTAGATATTCAGCAGTAGCTTTCATACAATTAGAAGACAAGGATCTAGTAAACAAGACGAGATCTACATCTCGATAGAGCTCAACCATGTACAGATCTTTAGCAGTGCTGATATTCAATTTTTTTACAACCGGTTCGCTTATCCAATTACGTTTCTAATTCTTCATTATAGTGAGGTAAAATGCTTTTTCGAATATTAAACAAAATAAATTACTATTCAATACAAGAACATTTATTGAAAAAGCTCCATGTTAAAGCTACGTTATAACGTTGGATATATAGAGTGTTATTAAGAAAGTTAACATTTAACGGAAATATATCAAAAGGGTTAGAAAACTAGTATTTTAAGGATAAGAATTAGATTACTAGTATTACAATAAGCACCAGATAGCTTGTTGGCTTTCAAAATAGTTTTTATCACATTTATTTTTTGCTCTTTTATCTTCAGCTTTATGATGGCCACGTTGTAACTACGACTTTACCAATCGTGCTCCATCCCAATTTGTTAAAGGTTTTCCAAGCAGATTTGTTGTCATAAAATGTGAAAAATTTTCAATCATCAAGGAATTTCGTTTTTTAGTTTCCATAATGTTCATCACACTGAACGGTCGTCCAACTTTGGCCAAACTAACTGACATAACTTTTGAAACATCCTGGCTCCTTAAAATATGTCAGGAATATGTGGGTTTTTATAATCAACCAACTCTCGAAAATCATTTTTAGAGATAGAAAATTTCAATAGCGTGGTCAAATTCTCTAATTGTTTCTCGTTTTCTAGCCCAGGCGAAAGTAAAAGATTTCCTCGCCATATAGTAGGATTCAATACATTAGAAATTGGTACCAAATAATTACTTTCACTTTTTTTTTATCTTGTCTATAACAGCTTGAATTAACATACCGCTTGGCAAACGAACAGATTTATTCTCAATAAACAATAATAATGTTTATAAGCGTCTGATTGGATTATGTTACAAACATTCATTAGTTCCTTTATTTACTTTCATTAGCTCCCGTGCTCTTATGCACCTTCGAATTAGTCTATGTGCTCTGTTTACTGTCACTTCTCGACCATATAATCCTAATGATAACTGTGTCAGATCTTTTATAAGACTTGTTTTCAATGACAACAAATTTTTAAAATCTTAAGAAAAGTTCAGACTGGTTATAAAGAGTTCGAATCCCAATAAATAAAAAAATAAAAAAATTAAAATAAAATAAAAAAAATTAAATTAAATTAAAAATATTAAAATTAAACTAAAAGGAAAATATACAAACTTAGGAGAGAATCCAATTCCAAGAACCGGCAACTTTAGCTAGTTTTAAATATAAGAAAGGGTAAAAATTGCATTCGAATTTACAAAAATCGAAAAATTAGAATCCATTTTTAAGTTGACGTCATAACTTTGGTGATAAAGACGCCGTCATAGCGTTACTAGATCTGGCTTTGTGACAATGCCCAAGCGGCTCTTTAGAGCAGTATTAGATTAATGTGGTGACAGCTCTATTCCTTATGAGGTGTTTCATAACAGCCTTTTAATAGGCATCATTCAACATACATAATACAACAAAAAAAGTTATTAAAAAAAAAAGAATTTATCGTAAGAATTATATCCACCCTGTACGGACACATTCGCATACAATATAGGTCTGTTTAATGAACTGCTATTGGTTACAGAGTAGGTTACTCTACATAGAGCAGAAACGAGCAGAAATGAATTCAGAACACTGCTCTAAAGCGCTCTAATGTGCATTGAACTCGGTTTAATAAGTCTGCCTTAAAGTGAACTGTAGTGACCTAAAGCAAGATTTTCTGCTCTACCTTTTTCGAAGGAGTAACTTAGAGCAAGCATTTGAGAACCGTAAATTGTGTTGACAGTTCTGGTAAAAGTTCAAAAATAATTGAGTTTTTTGTTGACAGATATCAGAAAATTTCAGAAAAATGTGTTTAATGAGCTTTCCGCTCATTTCTGCACTTTTTTGCACTACTTTTAATTTGACAGAGCTATTCACATCTAAAGTAATGCCGAACCCCAACCCCTATGCTTTCCTGGAGGGTATATGCATGCGATAAGAAGATTTCTTCCTCCCACTTTCGATTTAGATAGCAACCTCTGTATTAACAATTGACTCGTATATTAGTGAAAGCACTTAAGAGACAAAATGTAGTCACATTCACTGCCATATATAATATGAATTGCATGATTTTCTATTTAATGTGAGACTAATTAGAGAACTGCAATTTTGTACAAGGCGTTTGCACAAAAATAGTAAATATAATTTCAAAAATGGTATTTCCATACCAAAATGTACCCTTTTTACGTATACTGTTAAAACGATCATTCCTAGAAGTTTTTATTGTACTGAAAAGTTTTTTTGCATATAAAATCAAATGAAATTGGTTGTAATCATATTTACTGTCCGACGAATCGTTCTAGAACGAAAACCACTTTAACAATCAAACTTGCACAGAAACTGACGAATTTACATCTACTGTATCGTAAGATTAGTTATAGTTTTTTTTCCTTATTCCAGAGCTTTATTTATTTACATGGGTCGATAAGTTTTTGTTTTGAAAACTTTAGCAATTCATCTGGCAAAGGGAAATACACAATAATATGTTATTTTATTAATGTCTCTCACGCTCCTTTTTTATAAACTTCTTAGAAATGTATATTTCACAACATTTTAAAAGTTTCATTTTAGGATTTTGAGTTATTTGAGAACTGGTTCGCAGAACTCTGATTTTTTTAACAAGCTCTTCGGCCGAACCGGTGCAAACCGTCTGAATATCAACACAACCGGTTCGCAAAATTCTGATTTTTTTTAACAACCGGTTTGGTCGAACCGGTGCAAACCGGCTGAATATCAGCACTGACTATGTGAATTGGAAGAGTCCTACTGTACTAAGGTAGAGGTATGCTATTCAGTGCATCGATATTTTGCCACCGATATCATCATATAAATTTTATTCATATTATTGTTACTAATTTGGGTTTGAAGTGAAGTGTGTTACTATAGAGCAACTCCAACATCTAGTTAAATAAGAATTTCGAATAGAATAAGATAGGGATGGGCATGCATGAGGTCAATTACAGTCGCATGCCGGTTTTCCCTAATATTGTGAAGAGCCACACCATAGTATTTAAGTACCTATCCAAATTGAAATGTTATTTTGTTTAATTAATTATGGCGGTATGTGTATTGTTCACAAATCTTATGTGCAAGTATGTAAAGTATATACCATATATGTACATACTTACATAAGAAAATTAAAATACAAAATAATTATTTCAAAATTTTAATAATAAAAAGAAAATATAACAAAAAATTTGGCATATAATTTGTTAAAGCTGTTGGCAGCAATTCTGTGAGATATTGATTGGTCAAGTGTGAATGATATTTCGCCTTCATGAGCTTAATTGTGGAGTACAAAGACTCTGAGCAATATGTTATATACAAAAATTGACAGCAAGCAGCTCTCTTTAAGTGTGCTTATTTTCACTCTGTTTCTACAATTCAATTATAGAAGTAGATTTGCCCTGCATTTAAAATGCGTAATTCTATTTCATCTTCAATAACTCCAATTTCCCAATCGTTTTTTTTTTCTTCAAAAAGTGTCAGAAATTGGAAACTCCTCTTCAATAATATTACATGTTATGCAAATTTCAATCCTTGAAATCTAAACTTGAAATCCCCTTACAATTCTTCAAAACTTTCCTTGTATTCGTCTCAGTTTTCTTCTTTTCTTTGTCGATAGTGATTAACTAGCTTGGACTTATGATCATACACGAATCGTCGAAGTTCAGCTTCAAAACGAAAAACAATTTTTTATAAATCAATAATCATTTTTTCCATTTAAATGTTTCATAATGTCTGTAAGGAACATAAAGTCAATTCTAATTCTGGGTATTTTTTCGTTTTCTTTTACAATCAGATTATAGAGTTGCACAAAATACAAAATGTAAACATTGCAAGTTGACCATAAGGAGAGATCACTGGGCGGTGAATTATGCAGTGAAGAAGTAAATAATGTGGAATTTCAGGATTGTTGCTTAAAAGACCAATAGGACCAGGCGCGTATCCAGATCTGCAGCTAAAGGGGGGGGGGGGGGGGCACAACTAAAACATTCGAGGGGGAGGAAAAAGTCGGAAGAAGTCGCTTTTAAATTTGTTTTAATCATATTTCCGTTATATCACAAAATCCAATTTTCAGTTTAATTTGTAAAACTTATCCATAATATTATCCACATCAATCTCGATCTCAGGGTGGACATTAAGCACTCATAACTATATACGCCTTCTCGTGCAGAGATTGTAGAAATAGCTGCTGACGCAAGCGATTCTGTCACGGGTGAAGTAATTGACTGAGAGCGAGCTTGAAGCTTGAGTCACTTTTAAAGGAATGGGAGTAGGAGTGCATGATATGTTAAGCCCAATACAGAACCGGCGTAGAATGCATCAACGCAGCATGCATCATGATGCATGCTGCAAAGATTTTGACGGCCAATTCACAATCGGCGCAGCAAAAATATTTGCAGCAAGCAGTGTAGGAAACTTTGTAATTCTAACTTTTTTTATAATTCACAATTATTTATAAACATAACAGCTTAATACCGAGTTTTTATATTGGGCACAATATTAATTTAGTCGCTTTTCTTTAAAAAAAAAATAGATCCGGAGGAAATATGAGATAAATAAGTTTTGAAATTTATTTTTTACTTCAGTATGTTGGCAGAACTGTTGCAGCATGCATCAAATTTTAAAATTTTCTAAACTCTTGCATCATGATGCATGGTGCGCGATTGCGAATTGCGCCATATGATCCCATGATATCAAACCTTGCTGCATGCTGCAATGATTCTGAATTGGGCTTTACTGACTATTTCTTCTGATGGGAACATAACTGATCTTGCTTGCTTCTGAGAAAAGTTATCAATGCTCTTATCAGTCATCCGCTTTACACTTTCGCTACTATTTCTTGTTCCATCGCTAACTGATATAGCTGATATAGCAAGTTTATCCTTCTCTACAAATTAAAAGTAAACGTGAAGTTAAATTAAACAACACTACTTGAATTAATACGAAAGTGCAAGCAAAGCAACGCCAACTACCGCAGAGAAAAGCGAATCTAAAGAAAAAATGTTAAATCTTTCTAAGAAAACTTTAATGCTTCCCTACGAACTCAGGCTTGAATCAGTGTCGCCATGGAAAAGCAACAGGTGGCTAGACGTTAATTGCATGGAACTAGGAACTGGAAGAATCCTAATTCAAAATTCGTTAAGTCAGATTTTATGCTTCTGTTGCGAGCTCCCAACCAAGTTGTCCTGTTATCGATTTTATGTCGGAAAATCAGATAGGTAAAAAAAACTGTATGAAGCTAACCAATTTCTTAGAAACAATTAGACTTTCAAATTCCGAAATTGTGTTCTTTTCATCTATAGGAGTAATCGGTGCAACAAAAATATAAAAGCATCATATTAACCGGGCTGCTAAGCATTGCGTGCCTTTTTCTAAAAAAATTTATACTAAAATAAATATATAGTATTCCAAAATTACTTACCATCCTGTGATAGGTGATAAATGACTTTTCGACACTACATAAAATATATGAAAATTCTAAAAAAATCGTACACGTTTCAAAGACGAAAAGCTACGACCAAATGACTATTATCATAGATGGCACAAGAACTAGATGTCGCATGCAGTATCAAAAAAGTATACAAAATTTATATGGCTGAGTAGTCCATTCCGGAATGGACCACAACATTTGAACTGATGTGTACGTCGAGTGATTCATATTTTTTTGTATATGAAGTGTTGAGGAGGTCGATCAAACGAATACAAAACTGCTGTTAAAAAAAAACATTTGCTCTCGGCATACTCTAAACCATGTTGTGGCCCATTCCACAATGCACTACCCATTTCCCAATTTGTATACTCTGCTCTAGTATGCCATGCGACATATAGCTCTTGTGCCATCTATGCTATTATACCCACTCTAGAGTCCACTATTATTACTCAAAAGAAAGCAAACAAACGCCCAACCCAGCGCTAGCTGTTGCCGCAGATTGGAAAAGTGTGTTACAGCACCAGCAATAATCGCTGGCTACAACTACACACTGTGTCTGTACCATACGAAAATGATCCTGTTAAACTTTTAAAACTCACTCTATAACTCAGCACCAGATTCAATTCATCGCGAAGCTGAAGTGGCGCTTTGGGGAAGATTATGACCCTCGTGACCATCCCCTTGTATACGCGCCTGAATGGGACCCTGACTCTCCCTATTATTGTAGGCTTTGACGTCAGTCACAACACATACGAATTTATCACGAGGCAGTATAAAGCTGTACCTTACCTCATTAAGTATATATTTATGATATAAATATCCCGAGTTGTATCGAGAAGAATTCACAATTCCTTTACAATTATGTCTACAGATACATAGCAGGCAAAAACAGAGAACTGTGGATCCACCTGAATGTCTGTAGACTTGTCGATAGCTAAATTGAATGCTGTACAATTTTTTAAATCACACTTTAACAACCTATTTTCAAATTTTTTACTAATTTCAGCAATACAATGCTCAGTTGTACGGTGTGACGTAGGAACTTGAGTGATCAATTTACGCAGTTTTGTATTATTGGAATCCACTTCTTTCTTATAATTAATTATTTTTCTCCATATAGACATCTGGCACAAGCAATATGCCAAGATATTAAAACATTAGCTTCGTTCACTTTTGTCATATTTACGACAAGAGTCCTTAATGCTTACGAAGCCCAGGTTGTAATGACTTAAGTTTCTCTGTTTGCAATTTTGAATTGAGTTGATATTGAGTTTAAAAGACAGAATGACTTATACTTCGTAATGTCGTGCAGTGTGGAATTGTACTTTTACAAATAAGACCCAATGACTTTCCATTATTCTCAATAAAATCTAAATAGGTAGAACATTCTTTTCGACAGCTTCTATTTTTAATTTTCTTAGTTTATATTTGGTTTTTTATGTTTCCTGAGTTACGCGAATAAAAGAATTTAGTAAATTTATTACCTAAGTCTGAAATTGATATAAAAAAATTAATAAATTTACGCCGCCGAAAAATTACATATTAAAAAGAAAATTGCTTGATAAGAAATTCTACGAGGATTTTTTGAAAAAAGAAAACATTTTAGCTGATAGGAAAACTATTACTAAAATAAAATCACAAAACAAAAGCTAAAAAACATCTAAGGGAATTGAAATTCAAAAGAAATAATGCTTCTTTCTTCTCTTTTACCCACGGGCGCCACTAAAAATAGTTTTAAACAAGTTAAAACGCTAGAATTGGTCTAAGACCAATTCTTATGATACCCTAGAATCTAGGGCCTGGATGAATGCCCGTATGAAATTTCGTATTGCCACCCTTCTGTGCAAGTTTGATTTTTGAAGTGGTTTTTCGCATATATTTCTAGAACGGTTTGTCGGACAGAAAAAATGATTATAACCAATTTTATAGGATTTCTTATTCTGAAGAAGTTTTTAGTGTACAATAAAAATGTCTAGGACTGATCGTTTTCAAAGTATATGTAAAAAACAAAAATTTTTATATGGCAACACCAAGAACGATTTGCCCGATTTAGTCCATTTTTAAAATTTTATTTGCTACTACTATGAAAACATAATGTACCAAATTTTAGCTCTCTATATCGATGCATTCTCAGGCAGTGTCCAAATATATAGTGAAAAACGAAAGTTTTGTATGGCAACCCCACGAAGGAGTGCCCGATTTGTCTCATTTTCGAACTTAATTTTACTTTTTTTTAAAGTCTGTGTACAAAATCTCAGCTCTCTAAGTATACGCGTTCTCGAGTTATCGTGCGCACAGATAACTTTTAATATTATGCGTGGGTGTCCAATCCATTTTGCTCTACCATCATTATTTCGAGGTGTTACAAACGGAATGACAAACTTAGTATACCCTATAGATTTCATCTAAGGTATAAAAACAGGATTAAGAAAATGCAAACTCATATACGTACTCGAAATTTCTCATTAGGCATTCCCAACTTTATTGGTAATTTCATTTATTTGCGACTGTGCCTGATGAGCATACGTGTGGGTTTGCTTTATTTAAGGGTATAATGACGGAAATTTTTAATAGTATATTTTTACGTAATGATTTTCAAATAATGATTGTCACATATAAAACCCATTTCAGTATGCATAATGATAGATAAAGTGCGTACGAGCTTGTGCGTTTTCGTAGGTACTCTGTTTTAACGAGAGTAAAATAAAAACGAAAACAATGTTTTGTTTTTATTTTGTGAAGAGAGAATTTGCTACTCTTATGGTATGAATGATGAATGAAAAAAGCTCAAATAACATCATTGCTCACTCAAATAATTATTGCAATATAGCAAAATATTTAGGCATAAAACACACATTAAATTCAATACATTCTTAGTTCATTTAAAAAGATTCGGTGAAAAAGTTCGGATTTCATTTTTCCATGGGAGCCGCAGTTAGCTAATTGAAGTGCCGCATGCGGCTTTGAGAGTCACATTTTCCCACCGTTGTAATAAGAGAAGAAGGTTTTTAGTGAACAATATATAGCCATTGCCAATATTACACCCACCGTAAGTAGCTTGATAATTAAAATTAAGGCCTTTGAACATTATTTATATGTAACTTAGTATTCAAAATAGTAAATTCAGCAAAATATACTTCAAAAGCTCTGTTGCATACTGTTAAAGCAAAATTTTTACACATAGCTTAAATTCAATTGATCATATTTCCATATCATGTTCTGACCTCGAATCAACGTTTTCATCAAAGACAGATTTTGGTTTTTGGAATATTTCAAAATTGTGACCAAAGTCAACAGAAATAAAAACAATAGGGTTTTGGATGAGTTCGCTACTTATTTACTCTTATCTTACTCCTTTGACGAGTGTGTAGATATTAGAACAGTATAGGTATACCCAGGTTCTATAAGTTGGATATAAAATATTTTACCATGATATAGCTACATCTGTTCCTACAGTACGTCCGGTTTCTAAGGCCGACGCAAAAATTAGCCAACCAAGAAATAAAGGTTCTCTAATTTTTTTTGAATATCTGAAACAAAGTGGGTGATTCTAAAAAATTGAAAAATACTTACATTTGCCTGCTCTCTATGAAGAATATATTAAACCAAAACTCTATTATACACTTCCTAAGGCATATAATATATTTGATATGTCCGATGCGGGTCGTGGTTATAAGTAAGTTTGCAACTATTCTTTATATCGAAAAGTGATTAAAAACTTGATTTTGTCACCCACCACCTGAGCTATCGAGAAATGGACTTACGGAAATATTTTTTAGGAATATATTCGAAAATAATTTTTCGGAATGTTTTATCTCCTATTTCTGTTTAATTTAAACGTATGCAAAAACTTAATTAATGCTGTGAAAAGGACTTACATATATACAGTTTAAGTTATGTATATGAACTAAATTAATGCTAAGAATAAATTTAAGATAAAGAGATGTAGGTACATATATGAAACACTAGGTACATGAACTGAATTAAAGCTGTGAAATTTAATAATTAAAGTTCTATAGATATTCTTTAATATTCTCAGTTTTAATATTGAAGTATGAAAACATTAGTACCTACCGCTAATGACCGATATGGCTCCAATGAAAGAAAACTCATTTATACATTCTTCGATTTATGCTTGGGATAAAGTATACCGGTTCATTTATGTATAAAGGTTTTAAAACTTAACACACTTCTTTCTAAAATCTCAATCTCTAGCATTCGTTAGTTTTTCACAAAACACCCCGTAGCTGTTTTTAGGATGCAAAACTTTATTAATTTTCGTAATTTTGCTAATTTTGCGTGGAATTGCCTAAAACTAGGCGTGATTTCTATCGTCAGTAGTAAAATTAATGAAATTATGCATCATAAAAACAGGTTTATCTAAAAAACGGTTGGTTGCATGTAGGATCAAAAAGGTAACATTCTGGGATTTTCAAATCTTGCAAAAAATGTAAGGGTTATAATGCATTTTGGCCGAAAAATCCTTAAAAATTAAAAAAATTATGGCTATTTTCCAATTTTTTTAATTTGACGTCATGGTAACTAGCGATAAGAGTGGGGTAATGGTTCGACATTCAATGCAAATCTTAGACGGTTTACTAACATCTGAGCTAAAGATCACCTTCATAAGTTCTATAAAATGGAAGCTACGGATTTTTTTTTTAATAAACTTGTATATTGTCCAAATCACCCTGTAACTCCGAAACGATGAAATTGCTCCCCGGCTCCCCTATTCTATACAAGTTTTTGTTCATAACACTTCAACCACCAATTCAAAATCACTCTGTATATAGTGAAAATCAAAACTTTTGTGTGGCAACACTAAAAAGGAGTTGTCCAATTTCGATCATATATGAACTCTATTTTTTCATAAAATTATAGCGTACAAAATTTAAGCTTATTTCATCATCCTGGGTAAAAAGAGATTTTTAGCCGCACTTACAAGCTAATTGGATTTTCTTTCAGCTTTACGCAGTGAATTTTTATATCCTGTCTGGGATTTGTTATAAATTACCTCGAAATTTTCTTTTTCTAAATTATCCATGTACTGTACCTACTTGCTCGTCATTTTCAGATTTTTTTATTATTATTATTGCTGGATATATACTTGAGACAAAGTGTAAAAAACTCACAAAAGGTGCAGACTGAAATGTTTGGGCGCTTCCTTAATTCGATATAAAAAACTGGTTTTGATGGCGTGCTTTCTAATGGAAATATGTAGTTAAATGAAAAAAAGACGTGAGTTAAATTCTGAAATTTTGCTATTGTTTAGCCAAAATTTCAAAGCGAAGGGGAAGAGGGAAGAATAGAGGTTAGAAAGCTCCATTATCTATTTAATCAATTTGAAATTATCATAGGGTATATCGTTTAGGAGTTATATGTATACAAATGAATGATTCATAAAATATGTCGGAAAAATCTTTTCTATCATAAAATATTTTGTTTTCCTTCACATTCCCTATCACATCCTCAGTATTGATACAGATTGTCCGTATAATAAGATTTTGAAAAGTTTTCACCTTTGTACCTAATACTCCAATCAAAATTTAAAACGAGAATTTGCTATGAAATAAATTCATAGGGAATTTAGTCAATATGAAATTGACCGAGTTTGCTGCCAAATCTGCAGCTCGAGAATTGAGTGCAAAAAAACTCTTTTACAAACGAAAAATCGTTAAAAAAGAAATTTCTATGCAAAAACAGGCGTTTCGTATGAGCATGAAGCATATACTCATCAGTACGGCTTGGTTTCTGCCGGCCGTACACACCAAAGTGAGCAGCCAAGCTAACCTGAAATAATTTTTAAGTGTGAATTATATACTAGGCGAAATACTAAGTATTTATTTCAATGCCCAGCAAGAAAGGCCCTATGCAGGACTAGCAATTCATAGAGAGTTTTACTATGCAATAAATATGCTGATACGAAACGCCTGCTTTTGCATAGATTTTTTTTGAAGATTTTACGGTTATAAAAGAGTTTTTCCATTCAATTCTCGAGCTGCGGACTTGGCAGCAAACTACATAGGTCAATTTCATACTGACTCAATTGTATATGAATTCTTTTCATAGCGAAACTCTCTATGAAATGCTAGTCACGCTTAAGGCTAATCTTGCTAAGCATTCAAGTAAATACTTAGTATTTCGCCTCGTATGTAATTCAAACTTAAAAATTATTCTTGCTTGGCTATTCAGTTTGACGTATGCGGTAGGCAGGAACCAAGCCGTACTGATGAGTATATGGTTCCTGCTGATACGAAACGCCTGTTTTTGCATAAAAAATTTCTTTTTTAAACGATTTTTCATTTGTAAAAGACCTTTTCCACTAAAGCAGGAACATTGATGGACAAGACATAAATATGTATATTTATAATTGATTGTATGTATTCAATTTGCTACCTTTTAAAATAAAGTTCTCTGTATTGAAATATATTCAAAAATATAACAGAGTTCGAAACAATTTCAAATTTCAATCTAAATATCAACGAAGAACAAGTTTCCATAACTTGTAAGCTAAAAATCGTTACTCGTGTTACACAAACCGCTGAAAACTTCTCAATTAATATTTACAAAATGTTCTCCCTAAACTCTAATTATATCTCTATTAAACTTTAATTAGAAATATTGTTCTCGAGAGGAGTATGAACATCGTGCTGGTCGTTTACAAATTCAATATATGTACTTAATTACCAAAAGATGGATGTGCCAAATTCACTTAATGACAGCAACCCTTTGTCTCCGATATTACTCCCAATCCAAACCGAACAGTGGGAAAAGTAGCTTCGCATAATAGGACTGGTCCAAAAATAGTAAAAGTCTAACTAAAAATTGTTGTCATATCTGTTTTCGATGACGACCACATCAATTGGAACCATTCAGTTCAGTATCCCATTGTCATTGATCTCGTTAAATCTCTCTTGTCCATTTTATATGGCTCCATATTCACTTCACCCCCGGCATGACTTAACTTAACTGAAAAGCTTTATTATGAGCTCTGTCCTCAGAGTTGTGACAGTTTATTGGCTATTGAGGGAATAGGTATGGGGGCTCCAGTTTCATATAGAGGAACTTCTACAAATGCCCCCAGGTGAAGGATATTGAGGGTAGATACATAGTAGTGCAGTGCTTTATTTTTCACATACCACACGAAAATTCACTTGCCACCTCTGGACCACTCCTATGTTATACCCATGTACATGTGATATGACACTAACCTGCTCATGCTCTTTAATAACTTTCCTGGCAACTTGGAAACGAGACATTTATCTGGATTTTTGCTAATCCAACCGTAAAGTGGAGTTGTGCGCCTTTTCTCTTAGGTTTTCACTTTTTGCCAGAGTTTTTTTTTTGTTTCGGTTTTTGTTTTACTTTTTATTTTTACTTCCTTCCCTCGGTTGTAGTGGTTTTTTATATGCTCCCAGTTTGGCCTTTTTAATGGAGGAGAGATTTACGCTTTTGCGGCAAAATTGAACCGCTGATAGCCTGCTAGCAAACTTTTTAAAGCTCGTTGTTTGCATTTTTATCATCGTTGCAGCTGCTTTAGATTGCGGTAATCCTATCGGTAACCAACGATAGGAAAGGTTAATCTGCAAGGATATATTCGTTATGGCAGTAGTACTGGTACTGCTACTGTATGAAAGTAGAAGTATCGAAATGTATGCAAGGATATAGGCTCTTGACGCTTCATGGAGAACGAAACAATGTTGGAAAAAACATTTCTCGGGCAGTGTGAGAAAAGCTGAAATAAATCGCTTTTAATGTCATGGACTCATGGTAAGCTGATTTTATGTAATGAGAACAGTAATATCCATATATGTATGTATATAAATTTTATTGAAAACTTGCATATATGCATACATGCATAAGAGGATTACGAAATCTGGCTGGTCTAGTACAGATATGCTGGGGAATGCTGGGTTATTGAATTGGTAGATTTGTTTAGACAACAGTTTAGAGTGCAATTAATAGAGCCAATATCTGCTGAATTCAAATATTCAAATTTTCACTTCATCTTTCTATCACAGAATCATTTACATATTTTTTTATGACTTGACTATACTAAACTACGGATTTCCATTGACATTTGTAATAATATTTATGTGGATTATCTTTATTATGAAATAATGTTCCATTGAATTAGCTCGATAGATTTCTACAAGTATCTTATTTTTCTAAAGTATTGGCTTGGATAAGGACGAGGTATTAACTGATACTTAACTGCATACGCGATTGTATGTGGATACTGGATAGCGGTAACATTTTTTATCGGGTTAACAATTATGCCTTCGATATTTCTACATATTAACTGCCAGACTGATGTACTAAAAGCTTCGAATATACATATACCTACCTATAACATATTAGGAATGATGAAAAGCAGAAATGATCCAAGTAAAATTTTAGTGGGTTTAGTATTCTCTGTTTCTGTGAGTGCTTATAGTACAAGCGCAAGATTTAAGGAGGTAAAAAAGTGAAACAAATATTGAAAATAATTTTTTCTTATTTTGCAAGCTTTAATCCGCATTTCTTGATTTAACTAACTGTTTATTAATTTTGAATTATTTCAAGATATAGTCACTTTTGAATACGACTACTAAAATATGATTTAGTAGCGCCACCATATACCTACTTAAAATTTAGTGAACAGAGTCATTATCATCGGCATCGCTGTTTCTAATTATAATGACTGTGTCGACATTTCTCATACTTTATACCAAAAATCTGAATAAAACTCTACAGTTAGTTAAAAAAAAAAAACAAAAAAATGCTATAGTTTATTAGCTTGTGTCGAGCAGTTTATTAAAGCTCGTAAGCTTCAAATATAAGACTGGCTGTTGCTTATGCTATCAGATCGACAATTTCTAAATTCTTATTCTTGAAGTATTTTGCATGTAACAAAACGTATTTTCGTTTGTAAATAATACTATTAGCGTAAGATAAAAAACTATATACAAATTTGTGAAAACTACATTATATATTGTACCAGTAAACCAGTAACGCACCCAGGATTTAGTTGGGGGAGGGGGGGGGGGGTAATGAAATATGACTGAGTGATGAATGTCAATATATGGCGCTTTTTTTATTTTTTAATTGGTGCATGCTATAATGCCTGGTAAGAGCATTACTGCATCATCATTTGCAGAAGCTTTTTACCAGTAATGAGTACAAAAAGGGAGATCTCCCCGCGCCCCCTCCCCATCCAATGTCTGAAATAATATTCAAAATTCATATTCCAGACAGTCAAAAATAGGAAATCATATGCTTCCAACTATAATTTAAAATTACTGAACTTACGACCTAGAATCTATCCATGCCAAGTTCTATTCAGGAAGTGAACAGAAGGGCAACGAAATATTTTCTACTCCTTCGGGTATGTGCTGCATGATATTTGAATGTTCTCACATTCATATTATCTCTAATATCCTTTAGAACATGATCACTTATGCGGAAAATTTCCCTGATTATGTTATATGCTTTGAGAAATGCAAAAGTTCAGCTTAGTTGGACATCTATCATTTCGCCATGGTGCAACTACATATGTATGTATATAATGATATAATATAATAAGGAGACAAGTCCTTCTGGGTCTAAACTGTAAAGCGCGCGTATGTTACATTACATAAACAGCCAATGGTGCCGTTTCTGATAGCATGTAGGAGCCAAGTATGTATAACTGATAGCTGCACATGGAAATGAATATATTGTGGCGCTCCACAATCGGTATGCATACATATCTACGTCTCTAATTCCTTAGTTAGCAATGAAAATTGTCGACTAGCTGTGGTGAACTTTCTGATTCATAAATGAATTGAAAATTAATTAAAACAGTTGCGATAAATGTGTCAGAGGCATACCGTCACACAAAATGTTTTAAGAGATTTCCCACAGTTGGCAACTTTGATACGGCTTTGTTTCCGGCCTGTCAAAAAATTATTTTCTTTGTATGAAAACTCCTTTTGTGAGAGTTGTGAAACTTTGAAAGCGAGGATGTGATAACATGTATATGTTCTCCGTATGTGAATGTCATATCATATGGAAATTTTCCAACATTTGGCACAGACTCTTGAATGAAATTAACTTGTGATGATAATCCCTTTTATCATTGACATTCATATGAAGTAGACGAAAAGTCGTCCCCATCATAAAAAGAAACAAGTAACTAATTAAGAGTTGTTAGAAAAAAATTAGGAACCCTTTTTGCATAAACAAAAACTTGCTGCAAAAGTTTTGAGTGCGTAAAATTTGAGTAAGTAAAAGATTTTTTAGCCTTTACCTCTGGGCTATTTGATTGCCTCCACCTAATATCACTAATTGCGTCTTTTAAAAATTGCTGCCTAATCTGTTTAATTAAACGTTCATTAGGGCTAATGGTACTGGAGGGGGTTCTGTTGATGAGATTTTTACTCTCTCTGCTTCTTATAACTTTTACATTTAAAAGCAACCTACTGCTGGAGGGAGAAGGGAAATAAGATTAATTTGTAAATTAGAAAATTTCTTTGATATTCAGAATTCTTTAATAAAGAAGAAGGCGCTTTTGAAATATTTCTGAAATGTTATGAAATAATTTTTTTTTTGCGTAATTTTTCCTTTATTAAGCATTTTGGGAGTCCATTATTGGTTTGAGCTAAATTGTGTGTGTAGTCAAAAAGGGTTCGTTTAGAATGCCTATTATGAAAATGATGAAAGTCATTGATGAGACTATTAATTGGTTCATAGATCCTTATTGACTTTTAATTGGTAGGTAGAAGAGCTTAATTTCAATGTCACTAATGTAATCTGTCTTCTTGACAACACCTTGAAGTGACGCGGACCCAAATCGCAAAAATGTGCAACGCATCATTTTCGACTAAAGCAGGATTTACATTATGATGGCATACAAGTTTTACAGAAATTGTGAGGGAGATAGTACATCGTATATGGAAACTTATTTATGAGTGGCGAGAGAAGCAAACGCGCTCTGCATTTTCTCTAAACCTCGATTTGTCAATGTGTGCGTTTGCGGAACCATAAAGACACCTCAAGCATAGGGAGTTTTTATAATTACTGAAACTAAAACATTGTTGCTGGCAACCCTAATTTGTCAGTTTTGACTATTCGTGCGGCCATTGTGATGTTGTTACTATAATTTTATGGCATATACATATCTGGCAAGCCAAATTATTTGTTGAAATAAATAAAAGTAAGTTTTGAGTTTGTAATTAAATATTGCGAAATTGAAAGTTTTTAAATATTTCTTTATAAAAAATATTTGTGCTTTTCCTTTATAATTTGCTAGAAAAATTCAGCCTTTGAGATAATCCGACATGTGGAACACGGAGAGGACTGGAATTATCTTCAGCGGCGTTAGTTCAGTAGTGAAGTGGAATGATTTTCATATGAGCACTTGAGTGGATCGATGTGGATTGACGTTTACATATATAGGCAGATTAGTTACTGAATTTTTTGTGTACTACGAAATAAATATTAAACAAAAATTTCGTTATCGTACAAAATGCTGATTGTAGAACTGAATTACACCAGCATCTGATATTTCGCCAGACATTTTTTCTATATACTCTCATCCTTTGCTTCGAACTCCTTCGTGCTTTCA
Source organism: Dioctria linearis (assembly GCA_963930735.1). NCBI lineage: Eukaryota > Metazoa > Arthropoda > Insecta > Diptera > Asilidae > Dioctria > Dioctria linearis. The sequence continues at coordinate 308,322,661 of OZ005741.1, forward strand.
TTCAATATTTTAGAAATTGTAAAATTATACTTTTTTTCATGATCCTTCTTTCAATATCTACAAAAAAACGATTAAAAACTTGACAATTTACAATTCGACAGTTTGCGATTTTTACCATAAAAACTCGAGTGGAGCGTACGTGCGAGGTATTGCAATGATTGCTTCGGCAGCATTTAAATTACAATAAGCTATCTGCATCAGAATTTCTGTAAAAAATGATTGTCATCAGAATGTAAATCCTGCTTTATGCACAAGTGTGATCAGTGACATTCAGCTTTCGTACACAAAGCGCCAATATGGGTCAAGCAAGAATTTCTGATGTGGTAAGAATGAAAGGTCAGGCATATGCAATTTAAGAGAGTATCCCATTCTAAGAACGGTCAACTTTAGCTAGTTTAAAAATAATAATTGATTATTGAATAGGTATTAGTTTTATTGTATAAATAGTCTAAGGAAATTCGATTAAATGGTCATTGTAAAACCAGTCTAACTGGGAAGTTTCGCTGTTAACCTTTATGTCCACGATATGGCAGAATTGTGCCATTTTCAATTTGTATGTATGATTTTAGCACTTCATAGTTTTTTTTTTATATTCTGGAACTTCTTGAAAGCGTCAAAAATGAAAATATTGAACAAGATGTTACAAATAAATCATAAGTCTTATATGGAAGTTTTACAGTTTTAAATTTTACATCCTTACGTTCTCAAAACCGATTGTACGGCTCGGAGGAAACGTAGTATATGTAGGTAAAATTATATAAATTCTTCTCACAAAATATAAAAGGTAGATGCCGACAATAACATAAAATAAAATAAAATGCTTAGATCTCTTAGGCGTAGTTATTTCGCATGCAATAAAAACTAACTAATTAAGCATTCCTGTAATGTCCTTGAAATGAAGAAACCGAAAATAATCTGTATAGGTCGGCACCGGTGAGAGGCTGCTTGTAAAAGTAAATATCCTTGTCCCTGTTAATTTCCGTTTCTGGGAATAATTCTCAGCACAGGCTAACGGGTATCAAGGTCAAAATAAGGAAACTGAGACTGTTCATTTTAGTCGTCAGACAGTCCTCCTGCATGCGTGAATATTTAGCTGAGAGAATAAAAAGTGGATACAAGTTAAAAACGTGTGGAATAATCTATAAGTTGGTGAGTGGATATTTTAGGCTTTTAGATTTTATTACTAAGTAGAGTAGTATAGTCAATCTATAGTATTGAAACATTATTGTATCTAGCTGTATTATACAGGGTGGGCCAAAAGTCATCATGGGGTTTAAAAATTTAATAATTTTTTCGTTTATATATTTTTTTTGATTTTTTTTTTTAGATTATATAAATAACATCTGGAGAATAAATAATGGAGAGATTCACAACTGAACAAAGAACCAGAATAATAGAATTTTATTACTTAAATCAGCGATCAAATATTTTAACGCAAAGAGCATTTTTAAAACCCATGGTGACTTTTGGCCCACCCTGTATTATTCTGGTTCTTTGTTCAGTTGTGAATCTCTCCATTATTTATTCTCCAGATGTTATTTATATAATCTAAAAAAAAAATAAAAAAAATATATAAACGAAAAAGTTATTAAATTTTTAATCCCCATGGTGACTTTTGGCCCCCATGGTGACTTTTGGCCCACCCTGTAGTTGTTTGCTTGATTGTTTGTGCGGCTGTGTGTGTGTGTTATAGTTATGGCCTAAGTGATCAATTATTTAGAGGTCTCAGTGATCGAATATGTAGACGGGTCTAAGAGATCGGCTGTAATGGGCTAAGTGATCAGTTGTAATGGACTAAGTGATCGACTGTGTAGACGTAGAGTGGATGAGTGTGTAGTCTGATGTAGATAATAGGAATCCTCTCACTGAGTAATTTTACTCACTAGAATCTTTCAATTACCTTGCAGGACCCAATAGTGTGCAGGAGCGTGCTTTCCGTCCCCCTGGCAACGAATGAGATCGAGGCGTGAAGTGAACAAGTGTATACATAAAAAAACAATTTAACAATAAAATAAAGACAAGAAAAAAATTAAATAAAGAAAAAAGTGTCTATCATTTATATTAACCTAACATTCTGATTTGGAAAAACAATATCAATATCTGTTTATAGGGATTGTTGCACGATAGAGTGGATAAGAATCTGATTTTTATATTTCTTTTACATGTTCTGAACTGGAATGTCGAACGCTAATCGTTATGAGTATTCCTAAAACTCCTTCAAGCTCCTCTTAAGTTAGCGGTTTCCGCACTGTTGTTTTTCAAGGATTCTCGAAATTCCATTTAGAATATATTACTATTTGATTTTTAATTTGTTACTTTTATAATTATTTTACAAATTACATCATCGAAAAAGTGTCACGTTACAGAAAGAGTATGAGTCGATCTTGTTGGCTAGCTCGTTGTCGGAGGATATTGTAACGCAATGGTTGCCATATGGTGTTGTCTTTGGCGCAAAAAATATGTTGATCAAATTGTCCTGCACGAGATATAATCTTTGTAGTTATCATCGCTATCCGTATCGTTCTCATCTTCAAATTCTATTTGAATATTTGTCTCTATAAATATCTTCAACTTTTGATTCCTCTTCAATCCAAGTTTGTTCATTTATAGGTGGATGGATTCCACATTCATCCTCAGAACCATTTTCTTCTTCAATATTATTCTGTAATAAATCTTGCGAGCTATTTTGCTCTCCTAATAATTCGTCCAAATATGCTGTTTGCTGACTGTAAGACATTTGCAACATATTCCTATAAAGGATAAAATACAATACAATACATTCTAAACCCAACGCATGATATTTCTTCTGCAGTCTTCTACAAAATTCTTCCTCGTCAAGAATAATCGACACTATTGTAAATTAATTTTTTTTCACAGAACTGATAGAGTATACCTCTATCATCGAACGTCTGTGGTAGGCGATCAAAGATAACCACACTGATGAGACCTTTCTGATCGCTGGGTCGAAGGGTTCGATATTTTTTCTCCTTTTCTCTACCGATAGTCAAAGTGGTTGGTCACGCGCATAGTACATTTAATTTTATATTTAACTATTAATTAATAAATAATAAGTAGGTAAGCATTACGTGTTTGTTTCATTTACTGAATTTACAACAATAACAGTCTTATTTTTCCTAGAATTAAAAACTATGCAGGCATATAACTGGAATCAATCCCTTCTTTCATACTCAGAAAAATGCTGTGAGAAACGAAGTGAACGTTAAGAGGAGTCAGTACCAAGTTTTGCAAGTTTCATACATTTTTCAATGCAAATTTCTGGCAAACTATTTGTAGCAGAATAATGACTTATAACTTAAATTAAAGGTAGCAAAGAGGTCTAGTAAATAACGTCGAGAAAAATAAAAAAAAGTATATTGCAATGAAGATATGAGCTCGGAAACTTGTAAAAAATGCTAAAAATTGAAATTTTTCAAATCAAATTCCTGTTAGTAGGTATTCTCATTTTTTTAGATTGTGACTATTTTGGAAAGATAAAGCCTAGATCAAGCAAATAACGTCAAGTTTTTTCCTTTTTAGTTTAATTATTTGACTCTAATAGTACTTGTTTGTTCTCCCGATATTTCACCGACGAGATTGCAACATTTCGTTGCAAGTTGTTGAAATACAAAGCAAAATAGTATATTTAACAATTATGTGCAATAAAAATTTATTAGAGTTAATTATCGTTAAAAATTTTCAATTTATTTAAACTGCAAATATTAATTTTTCGTCGTAAATTGTATAATTTTGTCGTTTTTGGGTTTCTGTTTTTTACGCTAGATGTCTCTAATGTGGTCTGTGGTCTAGGTCTAGACTAATTTTATATGAATTTTCTCACTTTTAAGACACAAGACACAAACCTACGTATAATAAATTTTATTACCTACAGGTTCGCTGATATCTAAATTGAACTTTTTGCTGAGTAGGTACTGACTCCTCTTAATAGTGCTTTTCATATTTTTGCTATGTAGTTGATGTTCCTTGTCAGGTTACTAAAAAGGAATTTAATTTGCAAGCTGGTTCAAAAATTATTGAGCATTTAGTCGTCTTCTGTTTTTGAAATCTCTGTGGAAAAGAGCGTGAATTTTATACGTTAATTTTTATGTTTTTGCTTAAGTTTAGAATAAAACACGACAATGAGTGATAACAAAAATATTTTGGAAAATAAGCTCCAGCAGTTAGCGGATGATTTAATGTCTAATTGTGAGTCCAATTTACATCCATTGCAAAGTAGTGATGTAATTGGAACTGAACAAGTGAACGTATGTGATTATGTTATTGAAAATACTATTGATGAAGCTGGAAAAAACGAACATATAAATCTAAATAATGCGTTTAATAACATCGAATAGAGTTACAAATTAAAAGTGTTGCCAGCTTATAAGATTTTACTTAAAAAAAAAAAAAAATTATTCGGTGTAAATATTAGGGAGGTCATATATTAATATACAGGGTGTTTCCTCCATAGTTGCCAATAGAGGAGGAGGTGATAGTTCTCATCTAGACAAAAAAAAAATTGTATGGCATGGGGGTCGGGATCATATCAACCATTTCGGAGTTACAGGGTAATTAAGAAAAAAATATATTTTTTCACCAAACATCCTGTATCTTAAAAAGTACAGGGTGTACGGTCATCACCAAGAATTTCTTGTATGCAAAACTGTATGGCCTTTCCAACGACTATTTAACCAGCCCCATACTCATCTCTTCTCAGAACGTATGCTAGTCTAAACTAAAAGAAACGGATTTTATTGCCTTTTTTTACTTTGACCGCTATTATTTTTTTGCAAAACTCTTTTCTATAAAAATTGTAAACTGTGAACTTACATCTTTAATTTGACCTATCGCACCCTATGTCCTAACTGTAAGCATTAAACAGTTATTAGATCATGATCGTAACCGTACACCCTGTACTGTTGTTTTTAAGATAAAGGGTGTTTTGTGAAAAATTATCTTTTTTTCTTAATCACCCTGTAATTCCGAAACGGTTGATATGCCTCCCCCCCCTTCCATTTAATTTTTTGTCTGTCTAGGAGAGTACTATCACCCTCTGCTGTATGGACCACCAGGAAGGAAACACCCTGTATTCAGTACAGTTGCATTAGAAAAATAATATACACACTAAAAATAAAAAATAATCTAAAATAAAAGGAAAATGGCCTAAAAGTTGGGAGAAATTGCACAAATGTGAGAAAATGTACAATATATCAAAAAATGAAAAATAAACGACATGTTTTTAAAATAGTAATACCATTAGATTAGAAGGAGTGTGTAGGCGTTAGCCTCGCAATCACAGGTAATTGATAGTATTATAAAACACATTCAATTTTTTATTTTTTTTTTTTTTTTTATATAAAAGAGAATATGAACAAAAGAAAACAAAGTTTCACTTTCATTCAAAAAAATAAAACTGCAAACACTGTGTTTAAGCATCTTTCGTTATCAGATCCTGAGGTCTTCTACATGTTCATCCGATAATAAAGTTTCATCTTCCGCAAGAGGTTCATTGTTTGAATTTTGATTTTCAATTAGGTTTATATTTTTGCTTAAATGTTTTAACTTACCGGTGCCGGTGTGAGAGTAAACGTCACATGAGTTCTATATTTGTACATCTGTAACCTTCCCATTGGGCCACCAGCGTTTTTTCAATCCTCTGATTAAGTTCACTATTCATTCATGCAGAAGCTTCGATCTTACATATTATGTAGATATGTATGTATGAATGTAAATATTAATCCTTTGCTTTGGTCTCAGTTTATGTTTGAATAGTCCTGAAAAAAGTTTTTTCATTTATAAATCAGAATATTTCCTTCACATTAAGTTCTCATTCACTTGGATATTCCTCAAAAGGATACGGTTTCATCAATATTCATAACATTCAGATGCTTACAAAGCATAGAGTTTTCTATTTAAAAAAAAATCCTTAAATCAACAAAAATGCGATATTTTGTCGAAAAAAATTTATGATTCCATTAAGAGGTCGTATTTACACCCGTAAGAGATGAGGATAAAATTTAGTATGCATCCTTCGTATAGCAACACCCTTTTGCCATTTTATCTATTAGAACTACGGATATAAGAGACTGGTTTCTTTTCATAGAGAAAGAGAGAGAGGGAGACAGATAGAGTGAGTTGTTGGTCGTTACTTGCATGTTCAGAGATATTCACTGCAGGAGTCTTCTGCTATAGTAAACTTAAATTCAACGCACTCGTTGATGTGTGCTATGGTGTAGATTCAGTACGTGATCCGCCATCAGTTGTTTCGTTTCAATTTTCTTTTTGACATTGTATGCAAATTTCTGTTTTGCATGCTTTAGTCAATTTTAATTTTCAGCCGAAAATTCAATTTGCTTGTACTTTACATGAGATAATTTACAACCAACGCTGAAGTTTTATCAAGTATTTTGTGTGTGGGGAAGAGTCAAGAATTTAAATTACCTTCAGGATTCGAAATGGCTTTTACATCATTTGCTGTATATGTTTCAAAATGATTATAAATAATTGTTAGTCGAAAAAAAGAGCAATAATGCAAAAAAAAAAGGTTAAAACGTGTTCTAACTCTGGTTTACTTGTAATAAGAGGTGAACAAATAAATCCTTTTTAATAAGGGAGAGATTTGACCTCCGTAAACAACTACCTGCCGGATACCCAAAATGATAAAATTTGGAGGAACAGTGCTTTTTCTCTAAATTTTTAAAATCCCTCAGGTAATAGCATTGAAGACCCTTTCAACAAGTCCATTACTTTCACGTTGATGTTCACATTACTAAAGTGTCACTTTTAATATTTCCACCTAACCAGAAAGAGTTGGTACAGCTATCTTGGGAGTATCCAACACCTTTTGGCAGATTACCCTTTCGGAAAGGAACTTGCAGATTTTCCAGATATTTATTACAAGGCAGAAGTAAAGTTTTGAGAGTATAAAAAATATACGAACTGTTTTTCTGTTGCATGATTTGGAATTGTTGCTGTGTGTGAGTGTGTGGAGGGAGTGTTCAGTTCAGGGTAATTAAAATTATTAGGGCTGGGGTTCACGTCGGCGACAGTCGACCGCAGTCAACTTTAGTCATTTGACTCAGAAAATGTCGTTCTGGTCGTACTCAGAAGTGTACATGGACACGGCTCTCTTAATTGTATGTGCAGGCGGACGGGGCATTTCAGGGAGTGTTCATATACACCAAATTGCGTTCACGTCGTCAAGTCAACTGCAGTCGACTTCAGTCATTTAACTTCATGCTCCTGAGGTGGAAGTAAGTTAACTCGCGCGGGAAATAGGAAAGTTTTTCAAAATGGAAAAGGATGATAAAAATTTTATGGTGATTGATGATTCAGATAAGACCTAAAAATGTAACAAATCTCATTGGCGTTTTTTATTGGTAGATTTGACGTTTACTCACACATTCTCCAGGCCGAGTTAATTGGACTGCAGTCTTTTTGACTAAAGTCGACTGCAGTCGCCGACGAGAACAGACCCTAGATAACTCAGTATTTATCCATAATCGCTTTTTAATCATAAATACAGATTTTTTAAACCTCTTCCATCTTGCTGGCAATCAAACGAAGGCCAATATATATGTACATATTGACTTGACTGAGAATATGCCACAAGACCAAAGTAACTGAAAATGCCATGTATGCCAATATCTTTGGTGGCTGAGAAAAGATGCATTTAGAGCTGACAAAAGTTAAGGACGGTTAGTTTTTCAATCACACTGATATGTCTGATGTGCTGCTTTTAAATCTATCTTTAAAGAGATAATAATTTTTGTCGCAGGTACTTGGGAGACGAAGCTCCAATCTGTATGTTGTAGAATCTCTCGTTCCCATATCTACTTCTACGAGTTGTAGTTAAAGCCAGTCATCAGTATATGAGTTAACTAAAAAGTGGGTTAGGTCATCTCGGATACCATATTGGGCGAGTAAATAGACATGGACGAATGGAGGTATTCAAATAATAAGTACATGCAAGTTGAGATAATATTTTAATATGGTTTATTTTTAATTGGTTACTGACAGCTCGAGATAGGAGGCATATTATTGTTAAGAGTAGGGGCGACTAGGCCTTCAGAGCCTTGCGGACACCGCGACCATAGTTGGACTATTGCGCTTCTCTTAAAGTGGTTAGGCAAAATCGAGTCTTTTACCGAGCTCGATAAGTGCTCTTGGAGTTAGAGTGGAGACATTATCTCATGAGATAATTGGTCTTCCAGTAATTTGCAACCTTAAACCTGCAAGTGCTGGGCACTCACATATGATGTGCATCGAGGTTTCATCATCTTCTCCGCACAGTCGACACAGTTCACTGTCGGATTTGCCTATCTTCTTCAGGAAGTGACGGAAGGATCCATGACCAGTGACTGTGTTAAGTCTGAGCGACTGTCTGCTAAGTCCAATAAGTTGGCGCATCTGGAAATGAGAGGGGTTGAAGAATTTCTTTGTCTGCTTCATACCGGGCGCGATACTCCAAAGGACATCCAGTTGCTTGTTTTCTCATCTAAGCAGTTCCCCCCTAAAGTGGATTTTTGATAGACCAAATGTCGGGTACGGACCAGTATAGGGACATTCAGCTCCGGTTTTAGCCATTTCGTCTGCTTTTTCATTACCGTCCACTCCTTCATGTTCAGGGACCCAGACCAAGGTTTCTTGGTTTTCCCTAGACAGTAGTTGAAGTTTCGAGTAGCAGCTCCAGTCTAATTCCGACTTAAAAACTTGAGAGGAAAGAGCTAGGAGCGCAGCTTGGCTGTCTGACCAAATGTAGATATTGGAGTTCTTGAGCTCCAACCTCTATAGCATAGACTTCCGCCTGAAAAATGGAAGGTGAGGCACCAAAGCGAATGCATAGTTCCACATCTGGACCAACCACCCCTGTGCCTGTTTTCCCGTGCTTCCGGGATTTGTCAGTATACCAGACTTAGGCCCGTTGCGGAAGCTGGAGACCTCTGTCAAGTATCTGGCTTGGATCCTTTCATTTATGGTTACCTTGTAACCTCTTTCAAAAGAAAGTTTCTTGGCCATAGTATCTATTGGACGTTCTAGGTCGTTAATGTTTACCTGCTCGAAGATACTGAGATGACCCACCCTAGAAGAGATGCGCTCATCTGGCCTTTCCTTTCGAAGCATACTAGCCGTTGCATCCCTCTGGACACGATGTAAGGTCGCCAGTAACGCCTAAACATGCCATCCTTTGCACCTTATCAAGGATTCTCCTGGTGGTTGCCTGCAATGTTTTAGGCCACCATACATTTTCCCCATAAGAAAGAATGGGTCTGACTATGCCCTGGAAGATCCATAAGATTATTTTGGGGTTCAGACCCCACCTTGTCCTGAAAAGTCTGTGGCAAGAACTGAATGCCCACATGGCTTTGTTAGTTATCATTTCCAGGTGGGGGTTCCAGGTAAACTTGCAGTGTAGGATTATTCCCAAATATTTTGCTTCTTCGGAATATTTTATTGCAATTCCATTTAATTTAGGAGATGGGATCTGAAGACTCCTATTCCTAATAAAAAAAACTAGCACTGTTTTACCTGGATTTATTGATAGTCCCATGTTCTGGCACCATCTGATAACGATGTTAAAAGCAGTTTGTATAAGCTCAGGTAGAGCTGATTCAAACTTTCCTTTAACACAGATGACAATATCATCAGCGTATCCTTGGGCCTTAAAGCCGACATCTTGGAGTAAATTTAATAGCTCATCCACAACTAGGAGCCATAAGAGTGGTAATAAAACCCCGCCTTGTGGGCAGCCTCTATTGGCCATGATTGTTGTCGATTCACAATTCATGGTATCTGTTATGCGGCGTTTCTCGAGCATGTTGCCAATCCATCTGACGATGCAGGTTTCTATGCCTCTAACTTCGGAGAGTATTATCGAATGTACCTTGTATGTCCATAAAGGAACATATAAGGAACTCCTTTTCATATGAAGCTTTCTCGATACTCTCTACCAGACTGCTGATAGCGTCCTCGGTGGATTTTCCGGGATTGGTAGGCATATTGATTGGCATTGAGTGGACAGCTTTTGATAGACGAATGTGGCTGTTTTCCCTAGAGTTTTCAGGAGAAATGATGTCAGACTGATAGGCCGGTATGATTTTGCCTCGCTGGGTAGTTTTGTACCCATTTCGGAATAAAAACAACCTTGGTTAGTCTTCATGCCTTGGGATGTATCCCGTGCACAGGCTGGCCCTAAATAACTCGGTGATAAGGGGCTTAGTGTAATCCAGCGATTCTTGCAGTAATGCCGGAAATATTCCATCACCGCCAGGAGCTTTAAAAGGTTTGAAGGACTTGACAGCCCATCTCACCTTTGCTCCGATGACAATCTTCTTTGCTGTTCAGTAATCCTTGTTGAGCACTACTGGTATCACTGAGGATCTGGCGTCTACGTCGGGCTCCTCGATCACAAAGTTGCAGAGTTGGAAGTGCGTTTTGAGAAGAATCTCTAGCATTCCCTTAGTATTACAGGAAATGCTTCCATTACAGTGTTTGAGGGAGCCAATACCGTTGTTATGACCTTGGAGAAGGATTTTTGGAGTCTCGAAGCTTTTCAGGTGGTCTCAAACTCGTCCTGAGCTCTTTGTTGTAGTCGGTTAGAGCTTTTTTATATTAAACATAAATCTGTATTTATGAGTAGCACACTCATTTCAGATTTTATTACACTAATCTACACCAAAATATTCAGACTTTTCAAAAACCATGGAGGCGCAGGGAGTAGATTGGTAAATATTCAGGCTTTCATTCCTCGCAGTCACTTTTTATAAACGTATAACTTCATGCTTTGGATATATATTTGAAGCAAGTTCTAACGACCGTCACTAATATTCTTATTATGTTCCTATCAGACATGAGTGAAGTTGGCGTCATAAAACATTATAATGTAGCAGGTACTTTTAATTACCGTCTTCAAACTGGAATGCAGTGTGTATGCTGGGAATATTTCTGAAACATTCAGAATATCAAAAGCCTAATGGCTTTCAAGGTACTCTAGTGTGTTTTCAGGCCGATGATACCCACCAGGGTCGGTTATGAAGGATTCCATCACTCTCATTCGAAACAATTTTCTTTATTGGTGTGTACCTATCTCCAAATATTTCCTACTCCAGATCCAGATGGAAAATTCATATTATACATATATTTAATGCAGACTGGGATTCAAGATGTGAACAAGCTTGAGACGTTATAGCTTATACCAGATTGCTCTCCCTATGAGCAATAGAAATGAAATTCAAGGAATAATTAAATTGGAGTTCACAAGATAATTTTTATTAATTTTTAACAAAGATCGATTCTAATTGTATAATTAATGATAAACAATGCTTTTATGGTTCAGGAATTAGATTAATTAATTTATTAATTTACTTATTACTTATATTTGAATGATTTTCAATAACACAAGACAGGCAAATTGTAACTACTTAATAAAGAAAGCAACAAGCAAATTATAAATAAGCTCTTCATGAAAATTATCTTAACTTCAGAATTATCGACAGAGTCAATAAGTCGTCCTTTGGTCGACTATTATAGATTATGCAATTTGAACTTCATTTTCATAGATTGCTTACTATTATTCCAAGGACTACGACGGTTGCTTTTTTTTTCAATTCTTTTTCACTTTCATACTTCTATCATGAAAACTGACCTTTTGCCTGTGTAAGCAGCAATCCCACTGAAAAAGACAGTAAATAATTTCCTAGCCTTGATTGGTGATGCGCTTCACTTTGTAAGACAATCTTAGGATTAGAATTTTAAAATTTCGATTTTTTTAATTATTCCTCATAATAAAACTTCATGAAAATGTGTTGCTATATAGCATACTCCCACTTCAAAGAACAGAACTTCTGTTTGGTGCATGATTTTTTCATTTGATCAATCAGTACCTACTTATAATTATTTATGATCCCTGTATAAAACATATCAATATATCGGTGAAAATTCGAATGTATCATAAATCAACAAAGATAGAAAAATTACCCTAATGCCTTAAAAAAATCAATTAACTCAACAAATTACCTAAATCCATAAAAAGAAAAGTTTGATAATCACCTCGTTCCATGTTCGCTATAAGAACCAATCCAAGTAATCCAAATTCATGAGTATACCTTGTCCAAGAAACCTCGATGTATCCTGGTTTGTAATTAATCAGAAAAATCCAGCTCTGAAGCGGTTCGAATTAAGCACACTCTTTATTGGATGATGAATGGCATTCCAAGAGCTTCTTGTGGATTTCCTATAAGACTAGGGCTTTTGTAAGGCCCTACCAATATATACGAATAGGTTAATGCTTTCGGAGCGGGTACCGATCTACTTACGAATATAGTCAAGATGTCATCAGAAGTGCTTTATCCTGTTAACGTCTCTGAAATTGTAATATATTTGCTGTTATTAATACTAATTACTCCATACATCTTGGGGTCATATAAATTCCAAGAAGATGGCCATACTGAAATTATTTTTATCCATTACCATTCTCTTATTGAATTGATAAATGTTGGTTCAACATACGTGTGTGTCCTGTCCAGTATACGGGGAAGCTATTCGTATATTCAGTGAACCATAAGTCCAGTATGGCAGGAGAAAGATGGCATTTACTGTATAAACAGAGCTCATAGAATTTTACGGCATTCAATGGCTGCTGCAACAAATACGTAGAGAAAACCCGAGAAAATAATCCGCACTGTTGGCATCGAATACATTATTTCGCCAGCAAAGGCTCTGAGATATGTTCGAGTATGTATGGGACGAAAGGCTGTTTTAATACGTACTGCTTTTACTTTATTGAGCTCAACATTGCCTTCACACTTAATTTGATAAGTGGGTCATGCACCTCATGAAAAATTTATCAAAACGAACGAAGTGGTTGAACATTTGGTTTAACTTTACGATAACAAGAGGATGAAAGGAAAGGTTCCCGTATCTGGCTTACACCCATGTGGAATGAGATGAAATTTCACCTTTTCATTGGGAGTAGAATGTTAGTATCTAAAATTTGACCCAAATTCGAGATACCTAGATAAGATTTGTAATTTAAATCTTTCCCTTTGTCGTATGGCAATATAGGTCTAGTTGAATTGTGTATCTTATACGGGTGAAATATTTATATCAAATTCAAATTCAAATTATTGGTATTTTTTTTATCTTACTTTACTTTATATTACCTTACTTTTATATTAAGTTGAGATGAGCAGAATGCCAGTTGTTTCACCTAAGATTGCGGTCTGTTCTCTTTCTTTAAATTTTGTCGACATAGTATTAGATCTTATTTTGCGAAAAACCATTATTTTAAAACGGAAATGAATGTACTGGGCCGTCACTAGTAATTTCTGCACTTGCGCGAGTTCCATTTATTAATAAGTACTTTAATAAAAAAAAAACAGTTTTACTGTAAAAAATTGCACTGTAGGTATTGATTTTAGAACGTTTTATTACAATCAGCGATCGGAATAGACTGCATTCTCTTAGCAGTTACACTTACTTCAAGTTTTCTGAAATAAGACCTATTTATTTACAGACATTACCTAAGCATTTTTATAGGGAATTGAACTTAGGTGTGCAAGTAAATTATAAGGACGAAATTTTTAGGTGTATACGATATTGAAGTTTCTCCTGACTAAGATTTCGATAACTGCGACTATTGTAAATGATTTATTAAGATAAAGGTTTATGTACTATGTTTGTCATTCAATTTGTAAAGTATAGATATAATTCGGGTAGAGCAAATCGGGTACCTAACTCTTTCGTAGGGTTGCTATACAAAACTTTTTATTTTTAGTATATATTTGGACACTGCCTGCGAGCGCTTTGACGTATAGAGCTACAAATTGTAAATGAAAATTAGCATAAGAACTAAAGCGAGCAACTTCTTCTTGGTGTTGCCATATATAAATTGAGCTCTTTTATGTATATTGTTAAAGCGGTCAGTCCTAGATCTACAAATCCCCAGATGTACTGAAAAGTTCTTCAGATTATGAAATCCTCTGAAATTTGTTATTATCATTTTTACTGTCCGACGAACTGTTCTAGATATAGATACAAAAAACCACTAAAACTTGCACAGAGTAAATATCGTAAGAATTAGTCTTACAATAATTTTAGATCTTTTTTCTTGTATTTAGATTGATTAGCCTGTAAATATATATAAAAAACCATCCCATAACTGTCTGCCTGACTTTGGAAATCATCTTGAAGTTTAAGATGTACACCAATCTTTACAGCATTGCATTAATTCGTATTTCGAGTAACTAAAAAAATTTAGTACTGAAAAATTCAAATACATTTTCAGACATTTTTAAGATAATATCTCATCCAGGTTTTTGTAAAATAAATTCGGTTAAGAGCGAGTCGGGCTCGCGTTATATGGTTCCGTACCAAGCTTTATCAACAAACAATCGTACGACGGAATTTAAGTATATTTAAATCTAATCCAAATTTATTTATGATAACTGAATAATATTCAAATAGACTGTTGTAAGAGTATTTTTATAAGAGTTTTCTTACAGTACAAGATCCAGACTGAAATCAACCTAACCTTATCTTATTTGAACGAGAGGTACTTTTATATAAAAGTTAATACACAAACTAATAAGCATGTGTTGCCTTATAAAGATTTTATCTCAAATTCATTGGTATTAGATTGTCTAAGCAAAAATGGTCCAAACTCACGGTTTTCGAGATTTAAAGTACGAATAGCAAAGGGCACAGCATTGCAAAAAGAACAACGACTAAAACAGCCTAATTATGCTAGGTGGTCCCTAATATTCTTGAGCAACTTAATCAGATTGCATAAGGAAGACTCAACCCTGGTTTCAGATTTTCGTTGCGGAGCATTTGGAATTTACCGTACATAAGCCAATTTTGCTAGATGACCTATTGACTTGATGCTAGAGCAGACCATTAATGTTAATGTCAGTAATCAATTAGCCACAGAGTCTATATATGCGCGAGAAAAATGGGTTTTAGTCACAGTATGAGGACAAGACTTTTGACTGTATCAAACAGAATATTGGTTTGTTTTTCTTTATGTCTTATACTACCGATTGGTAACATTTTTTTTGGAATAACAAATAAGGGTAGAGATTATAAAGAAATTAATTAAATTATATTTAATTAGGAGTAGCCTGGCCAGGATATGATTAGGCAACCCATGCGCGATTGGTTAATTTGTGTATCAATTTTTATAAAAAAATACTTCTCATTCAAATAACAGATGAAGGTAGGTCGATTTTAGTCGGAATCTTAGACTTTTTAAAGTTAACACAAAAACATATTTTTCCAGCAACCTGGCGAAATGACTCAACTAGCCCTGATACTATCAAAACCTAGAAAAGGAGGGGGGACGGTAATTTTTCGCATATTTTGGGCTAGCGCTAGGTGTATCTTTATAACCAATTCACCAATAATTTAGAATTTTTTATTTGAATCCTTGAAAGTAGTCCTTTCAATCGATACCTCATAAAATGAAAAAAAAGGGGGCCCAACTCACTGTCATTAAAAAATATTTAATAATAAGCCTAACATTCTGCAAATTTCAAATTCCTACGTAATGTATAGTTTTCGAGAAACAGTCTAGACAGTCTAGAAAAAGATAGACGTACGGACGCACAAGCGATCTTATAAGGATTTCGTTTTTTTCCTTTTGTTGTACGGAAACCAAAAATAAAAACGCAATTTTGTAATTATATTTCGAAACCACCAAGCCTTCTTCACGCTGATAGCATTCAAATAACATCTATTTTTGTATTCTTTGACGTCGCAATAAGTGCAAGAAGGCTTTTTTAATTTCTAGGAATGCTAAAATCATTATTTTTGAATTGGTAAACTAAAATTTTTTGACTATCAGAACCAGCTTAACGCAACCTCGCTGCAGTGGCACGTTTAATAAATTAACGGTCAAAAATACATGCGTTTCATCACTTAGCCGGTGTTAGTATTAGTACGTTAAACTAAACATAAACCAAACACCGGATGGAATTACATGCAATGCAACATAGAACAAAAACATTTAAAAAAAGAAAATGAAATAAACAAAAAATATTAAAGATTATATAGACATTTTTTAAAACATTCTTAGAAACGTCAACAACAAAATGTTCAGCCATTTTATTAACAGTAATATACATGCGATTAATCGGCCATCCCAGACGAGTATTCTTGATGCAGGCTTTCATTCATATAAGAATAGGAGACATTTCGAGTTGAGAGCTAGGATGTGAATTTTTGTTGTAGTTGTATTAGTGTAGTACAACAAATGTATACTGTTTAATTTTTGATGCAAAATATCTCTCCAAAGTGCAACACAATTGTGGAGATTTCTCTCTGCTTCTTTTACCTCTTCCTTAGAAAATCGGTATGCATACTGCATCACGAATACTCGTCTAGGATGGCCCAATAGGGCTACACATGCTAAAGTTAGACCATGAGGAGTTAACGTGCAACAGAGATAGCTTTCTCAAATTGTGCCTACTATCACGGAAAAAAATTTTGTTAATTAATAACGGAGAATCAATATTCGCGTTTAAGAGTTGATACACAAAAGTAACATCGGCAACCATGTGACGTTTCTCAAGTGAGTTCATATTTAAAAGCTTCAAGCGATCCTCATATGTTGAAAGAATTAATGAATTATTCCAGGGTAGGTGCCTGGGAGCAAATCGTAAGAAGTTTCGCTGAACAGACTCGATACGGTCGATGGGTGTGTGTACCGTAAAATGGAGCCCATGGACCGGATTCAGTAACACGGAGAGTTGTGGAGTTGTGGAGATGAGAGTTCTTTTGACAGTTAACTCTCTACTCGGAATTCTGTAACTCGGGGAATTTGTATTGAGAATTACAAAACTCCCTATTCCACTCGACAAAACTCTTGGCTGTGTTAGTTGTGGAGAAGTAAAGAAGAATATTTCTCAATTGACAGTATTGTTTGTTTTTGTTGTGTTTTGTGAAGGTACCTAGGTACCTAGGATTTTCAAATTAAATTATAGACGCACCTCATATCCTGGCTATTTTTGCAAAAACAAATTATTGATATCCTTCCAATAGTTACTTACAGAGAAATATGGATTTTGTTGTCTCAAGGTACCTTACCTACCCGCTAAAAATTTTGAAGTACAGAAGAGATGCTATAAAAATCTTAAATATGCACGTTAAAGCTTGTATGTAGCATTAAAATGCATCTACATTTTGTCCCCTAATTAAATATGTAATTAGTTATTGAGTTCGATAAATCGTTTTGGGGATAACTGCAAAAGAAGTGAATCAGTCCTTTTTAAGATGTAAAAATGGCCGTTTTTTGGTACACAAATGGACATATTTTCAACTCATCATTATGAAGAATTGGTGGAAATTTACTTTCCATGAAAAAAATGTTCACAATAGAGTACTAAGGTGTGTGAAACAAGGAACGATAGAAATACACGCAAAATATTGTAACTGGGGTGTATATGACCCAAGTGCAAAAAATCCGTCTTTCAGCGGTCAGTTAGTTATGAAGTAAAATGATAAAAAAACTACACCACTTAATTACCCGTTTCTCCCTCTTTAATTTGATACCAAACATGACTTATTTTAGACGACCACCAATGGGGATGGTACGACCCCCCTCACCAAAAGCCCCCCCCCCCAAAATTGGTCCATCTTATTTTTGATATTATACGATAAATCCTGGTCGTTTTAAAGTTATAAGGGGTGAAGAACCTGGGTATTACGACCTTAAAAACGTTTTATTTTATTTTTATTTATTTTTTTCCTTATTTTTGTACTTTGGACTCCAAATCCGAAGGAAAAACCGATATACTTTACGACCCTCCCACACAGAGTTAGCCGTCCTACAATATTGCGACACTTCTCACGTTTTCCCCAACTCCCCAAGTATGTTAGAGAATCGCGAATGGAGAGTTAGGGAGTTTTAGTCGGGGAAAAGGAAAATTGTCATCTCCCAAACTCCCAAACTCTCCGAGTTACAGAATGCGGCCCCAGACCTGGCTAGCGTATTCAAGAAGTGGTCTCACAAAGCAAGTGTACAAGTGCAATATTATGGTAGGATTCGAAAACTCTCAGAAACAACGTTTTATAAAGCCCAGCATAGAACTACGAGATTTTTAAATTGTGGAAGAAGACAATGAGATAAAAGTATGAGCTTGAAACCTCTTAATGTAGTTCTTAAAAGCACTATAAGAGGAAGGAACGGATATATTTTATTTTAAATAATGAATTTTCAGAGCCTTACTACAAAGAAGTAGCGTTGCATTTGAAAACTCAGAAATGTCAAAATTGGATTAATTGCCTGAGATGAAACCAAACAAATTTTTTTAATTTTTAATCTATTGTGTGAGATACATCTACCCATTGCCCATTATCCATCCAACGTAAGGTTTCTGTGTCTTATTGTACCCTAAAATGATAGAATTCAATGAAAATCGCAAGAATAATGAACTTTTATATTTGATGTAGAAAAAAATATTTTATTAAGAAAGTTGTAATACGAAATAAAGAACTTAATGCTCTTCAGAAAGTAACGATCGATCCCATTGAAAAATTGTTCTTCTAGCTATAGTTTCCCCCACTTAATATAAAATAAGGGCCGAAGTGGATCGGTACTCTCTGTTCCAAAAGTATTTGATTTAGCTAGTTATATTGAAAGTGTCTAATTATTTGAAAAATAAATTGTTTGCATTAGTGAATTTTTTCTCGTGTCAAGGAATCCTAAGCATTTAGACAGAGTGACATGGTAAAGTTCTATTTAAAAAGGAATTCCAGCAAAGAATGTTTCTCTGCATTTCTTTGAAATTGGTAAAACTACCCGTATTACGGGGAGAGTTTCCTACATTGAAAAGATACTTTCAGGTCTTGCTACTCAACAAAAAAGAAAATGCTTTAAGCGGTAAAGGAAATATGCTTTAAGCACAAATTAGAAAGCAGAATGATTTTAAGAAATTTAAGAAATAGGTAGTTACGTTTATTTCGCAGATTTATTTATTTACCGTTGCAAACATCTTTTGCCGTAGGGTTTTAGAAAATTCCATTCAGAATAATGGAAAAACGAAGAAAGGACAACACTATCACAGCAAATGCTTTTGTTACATTTGTTATAGGAAAATTGCTCCAAATGTAAAATAGCAGTTATGTCCTCTTCCTACTGTAAGTACTTTGCAACGGTTTGCGTAATCGTGGACGTTTGCTTCTTGAGGTATTGGAATTTCATTTAAAATAAGTAAAAAGCTAGCATTAACAATTCCTAAGACACCCTAGATGAATGCCCGTATGCGAAATATGTGAAGCGCTTCCACACCATAGCCAGAAAATATCTTTTCGAACTGTCTTACCATTGCCAAAGGAATCTTTGGGGAAGCAGATCTCTTCTCTGAGTTTAGGCTTATCCGTTTTTTACTGCGAAAAGATGACTCATATGCGTCTGAAAGCGCAGTAGATGTTTCAATCTTTTCCGAAGCGGTCTCTTACGATAGCCAAATGAATCTTTGTGAAAGCAGGTCGAAGTTTAGGCTTAACCATAACCTATCTGTTTTTTGTTGTGAAAAGATGACTCATATGTATCTGAAAGTGCAGCAGAACTTTCATTCTTAGTCAGTTGAAGTGTGCGGCTAATTGAAATTTTAGTAGTTTTGCTATGCAAATATCATAATAATATAATATAAATATTTTGCGTGTTTTGTTTAGCAAAAACATTTCCATGTAATTTAGGATAGATTTAAAATTAAACAGAGTTCATTCAGAATAAATGCTTTTATCTTCATTCCCTCTGTATTCCCTATATTCCAAGAATGATTCCCAAGAATCTGCAGCTGAGCGCCTCCTTCTGCGGACATGCTCACGTTAAAACTATATGAACAGGGGATACGGTGGGAAAGCGCTTCGAGCTTTCAAAGTAGCGCTCTTAAATTCGCCTTTGAGCGCGTCCATTTCTCACTGGTTATGGTCACCCATTTGTTCAAGTTTGATTTACAGGGGTTCTTTCGAGATGGTTAAGAGTCGAAAGTACGGCCTATTGGCGGTCGAAAGTACGGACTCAGTTCAGATTGTTCACAGGACGACCATTTTACTTTTGTTTTATTCGGATCATTATAGGATCTCATTCGATGTAACTCGGGTTTGAAAAGTTCACACATAATGGAAAAATTGGCGATTTGTTGCCGAAACATTTTTTTTGTCAGAAAATATATGATTTCAAAGTCATAAATTTCGAAAAATAATCCCAAAAGTAATAGCCAAAAAGGTGACTTAAGTTTCAAAACTTCGAAAACATCGAAAAACGCCTCTAACTTCGAAAATAGTGCGAACTCGCGAAAATGTTATAGAAAATTTTCGATCGCAAATAGGCCGTACTAAAATGGTTCATCGGACAGTAAAAATAGTTACAACAAAAGGTTTAATATTGTGAACAACTTTTTAGTACAATAAGAATGCGTAGGACTGAACATTTTCGCAGTATAAATAAAAAACCTAAATTTTTAATTGGAAGTATCAAGGAGAGATTGCTCGATTTAGCCTATGTATTTAATATGAAAACACCGTGTACAAAATTTTAGCTCTCTATGTTGACCTGTTCTTAGGCAGTATTCAAATATATAGTGAAAAAGGTAATTTTTGAATGGCAACCCTATGAAAGAGTTACTCGATTTTTAAATTTACTTTGTCTTTTTAAAAGAATCGAAATAACTTTTAATACTTTACGTACATTTTGATCGGCACTCATTATTTTCTATGCTTTATAAACGGAATGACAAACTTAGAATAGGTACCCTATAGTTGTCATCTTGGGTATAGTAATGGAATTGAAATATAGCAGATCACGGAGATTTCTAAATATTGCGTTCTATGCAGTGATAAAGTGAGCTTGGAACGAAATTTTTATTATGGCCAATCCAAGGACAGAATCGTAAAACTCACATGGGAAAGTGAGAACTGATAAGCCTGCGCTCAACCAAAACCCTCGACAGTACTTCTCAAGCTACGAAACAGATTCCCTCACTACCAATGGGAGCCCCAACTGAATCCCAACATTTTAAAATATTTGGAGTGTGGACCACAAATAACTGGTATTTTGAAATTTTTAAACACAAAAAGCTGGGATAAATCATGATCGTGGAATTTGGTGGAATATACCAAAAGATGTCTCGTGAAACCCGTTTCGATTTCTGTAAAGCTAATGAAAACTTAACTTAAGAGCTTGACTTTTAATTTTTTCGAGCTGGAAGTAACAGGTTTTGATGCTGGATGTATAAAAAGTCAAGCTGGATTCTTATTTTCAGGGACCGAATCAGTTATGAATTTTTACGAAAAAAGCTTAATTTACTTGTTATTCCTGGCCGGTAATAGTTTTGCAGCTAGAAAAGCAAGCGCAACGGCTTGATACCTTTTTTCGGTAAAAATATATAACGGCTTTTTATATTTTCTAGCCAAGCTGGCTTTTTATTTTTGCCAGAAAAAATAAAAAATCCTTTCCAGCTTAGCTTTTTTTTTCCTTCAAATTATTATCGGTCAGGAATAACAAGTAAAATTGGCTTTTTTCGTAAAAAGTCATAACTGATTCGGTCCCTGTGTAAAACTGACAAAAGTTTGATTTGAATAGCTCCTCCAACCTAAACTACTATTCACACAGCAAAAGGGTGTTCTGATAATTTTAAGCTTGATTTCTTATCTTCTGAACCAAAATAAATTTTTTATATATACATTTCCCAACTAAATTATTAAAAAAAATTTACCTTAACCAAATGACTACGATTCCCCCAAACAAAACTCTCAACTGAGCAATAATTTACATATACAATTAATGTGCCATGGTCCGATGAATTCGAATGAACTACAGATTTGGACTACGGCTACACATACCCATATGCAACTATACTATTACTCAGCTGAGAGTTATTGAGCGTTAAATGGTAAGATTACTCTTAAATCAAAACTATTTTATTATTTTGTGAAGCAAGGCATATAGTAAGTTTAGCCTTTGGGAAGGTAAGGAACAGAGCTTTAAATTATTAGAAGACTATTTTCCTGTCTGGATAGTAGATTAGGCTGTATAGCTTATATAAAATCAATGTTGTAATTTTTCCATATATCAATATACAACATTTTAGAGAACGGACTCACACGCACACATATAGATTTCTGTTTCATGGCTTGGGTGTTTTGGCACAACACATTTATAATTATGGCTAATTTTCGAAGAAGTGTGAGTTCTTGACAATTGCCTTTTTACCCGTGGTGTTATATATATATACATAGTCTCCAATTTTCACTGCATTGGTTTTTATGTTATGCCTAGGATTGAGGTCCGCGCCAAACTAAATTTCAGCAAGTCACCATTATCGATCAGTTCTTTTTGGAGCTAAAATATGACAGCGGAGACTCAGAGAAGGGATGTAATAAAAAAAAGAAGTAGAAGTTATTACTTTACTCACTTTTTTTCCAACATGTTGATGTTTTTACAAATTTTTTGTTTTTCGTGGTTGACATTTTTCGGAACAGTATCTATCAGGAAATATTTTAAGCATGCCAAAGAACGGCCCAGGTTGATAAATTCACGTTAAATTGTTTGGGGACTTACTGGTGGTGCCATCTCTAATCAAGAACAACAAGCCAAATTTAGCGTGTGGACCTTAGTACTTGACTCGCTAAAATTCAAGATTAATTTTTGACAATAACTCTTGGGGCGATAAATTTTATATGTAAATTTAGTTTAGCAGGGATCACCTATGTAGGTTATAGGAATAAGTCCTAATAACTCTACTTTTACGATTTACTTATCACCATTTTTTTTATTTCTTTGTACGTCGCATTTAATAAAGCTAATTAAAAACAATTCAAACAAAGTATGAACATTGTTTTTAATAAAGAGACGCGAACTATATTATAACATGTCGAAAAATTGTATGAAATGATAATAAAATGAATTTAAACCGGTACCAAGAATAAGCAACGCACATATTTACCACCTTAACAGTGTTCAAAAAATTAGTACGAAGAATTCCACTCAAGTCCTGAGCAGCTATTGAGTTGCAAGTGGGGTTGGAATGGAATACTTGTTAAGGACAACAAATTACCGGCATTTGTCGGAAGTGAAAGTAAATTGCAATTTCTTACTAAGGCGATCCAATCTTTGCTTTATCTGTAGTGAAGGCAAGGACGTAATCTTTTCTGTGAAATCTTTAAAGGGTTAGTAAATAAATATTGAAAGCTTTTATGGAACTTTCTCAATACAGTAGAGAATTTCTTAGGAGCAGTCAGAAAACAGGGTGGAATTGCCATCTTTCTAATGCTCGTCAATATTCAAACGCATTTCAAAAGATGTGTGAAATAAAGTTCCATGAAATTTTGAGTGGTGAAAATTGGGAATTGTGTAATGACTCTAATCCTTCCTGTAGTTTCCTCGCAGCATCCCCTATACCTGACACTTCTTCGATATGGGATCCATGTACAATATCTCCGTGTCCAGTACTGTCCCTTTAGGTTTACAAAGCACTGTATGTAGTCGAGAAGGAAATATATTAATATAATATATATCGCAAGATACCTTGTTAAAAAATATAAAAATGACACGTATGGCCAACTAATGTTTCGTAAGCGACTGATTTAAATTGTTGTACGTTATTCAATTTAAGCAATGGGAAATTTTTACAAAAAGGATGGTTTGAATTTTTGCTTTTTCAAAACAATATGTCGGTGATATCTTAATTCTTCTATGTTTCGTATCCTTTCAATATAACGGCTACCACGAATTTGGAAATTTTAGAATGCTCTAGTTATTTTTTCGTATTATGGTGTATTATAAATTAAAGTTTACGTTTTCTAAAGTAAAGAAAAAAATACTTCCGGTTTGTAATCTTTAAGATAGTTTAAATATATAGAAGCATGAAAAAGGTATATAGACTTACAGGAAGAAATTTATTCAGTAAATATACGCATCAAGAGATACCACAACACGAAAAAGCCAAGCAAACAATGTTGGACACGTTGTTGAAGGCTAATAGGAGCTATTTGCACACCATTTCAAATAGAATGTCCTTGTTGAAATTTATAATCTTTGCCATAGATCTTATTTCTGAAGGTATGCTTGAATACGAACTTGAATCGTATAAAAAAAACAGAATGCCAGATTCTACAAAATAATCTAAAAGTATTTTACATAGGAAAAGAGCCCATGGAGATAAGGACACTAAATATTGTATGATAGATCGATACCAGAGCCGAACAGGCGGTAGTCCGCTGGGCCGTATTTACCGTATTTACCATGGACTATAATTAAGCGCTGTGAACTCAGTGAGAGGAAAACTATGAGTTAAAAATACTACAAAATTTCTCACAACCTATAAACATTGACAGGGCGCGGAACCAAAGAAGATTGTGAGTGTTACCAAGACAGCTTATGTTTTTAAGCATTCACTTTTCGTAAAAATTTGGCATTATTTTTAGCATCATATAAATTCTATTTTGAAAAAACCGATGGAAAAATATTTTTTTTTATCAGTAGGGTTGAACAAAGGTTTCCAAGGTTTTCTTACACCTATGTGTACTTTCTAGGCTTGTAGTAATTTCTAATTATAAAACATGGCATTTTTATCCTTTTAAAATAAATTCGAAATTGTAAAACAAATTTACAAAAACCGGTTTTTAAATTTTGTTTTTATTTTCTAATTTTTAAAAGAGACAGACAGAAATCAGATTTGACTTTTGCATGTCGGTATCTCTCGACATGCAAGAACCAAATCTGATTTTTGGTTCGCTGTCAAAAATATATGTATTGGCTAGTACCTACATGCCCGTTTGCTACGCTTTTTGCATATGGAGGAATTCGGCGGATTGTTATAAATCGACTCTGGTATGTCTAACGTTTGTTTTTCACTCCGTGGATTCCCAATGCAGAAACTTCTAGCCTTAAACATACACAGTTCTTCTGGCCTCGCCTTAGGCAGAAGAAGCTGGTAAAGGACGGAGGCAGGAAATTGAGGTGCGAGAGAAAGATAAGATGAGAATGTATCAATTAGATATTGGTATTATCAACTGCCGCAGCAGAAATCTTCCGAACTCTCATCCCGGTAGGTCGAATAAAGAGAATTTAGAATTGAAAAACTACTCGGTACCATTTTGTTCGTATCTATGGAAAAGGAATGAAACATTTTAGATTCCAGCTTCGTCTTTCCGTATTAACTTCCTATAGTACATTTCAGCTTTCGCAATAGGAAGCCTTTGCGTATCGGAGGGAGGGGGGCCTCCATGGGAGCTTTGGTGGCAGCGGTGGGGGAGGCGCGTGCGGTGCAGTAATGTATAAATTACGGATATTATAATTCAAAAATCACATGAGCATTTCTTCGTATCCATAATAGTCGAATGAAACACTTTAATATTGGAGTTTATTTTTTTATTTAATGGTAGTAACTCAGATACGAAAGGTGTTGAGATAGACAGTAAGTGTAGGATAGCAGCTTCCATTTCATATCTCTTTACTGCATTGCTCCATTTCATATCCTCACTACTAGCCCCTGAATTCGAGAAAAGTGAAATTTTCATGTATACCGGGAAAAATGAAAGTTGGTGATTTTTTTCTTCAATAATTAGTTAGAAATGGACCGTCATTCTAAAGGAGTTTTATTAATAAATTTATGAAGTACTCTGCTTATTTACAGGGTGTTTCCTCTATGGTGGTCCATAGCAAACAAAGAATTATATGACGGGGGGGGGGGGGCACATCAACCATTTCGGAGTTACAAGGTGAAATTATGCTAGGTTTTCACAAAACACCCTGTATCTTGAAAAGTATAGGGTGCACAAGCACTGCCTATTATTGTGGTCTAAACTGAAAATTTCGGATTTTCTTACGTTTTTTTTTTGGGCTTTTTATTTTTTCGCAAAGAGGTCATTAACATAACTTTTTTTTATAAAAACAAAAACTGTCGACTTTCCCCTTTGATTCGACCTATTATACCCCCTATGTTCTAACTGTTGTGGTTACACAGTTAATACATAGTTAGGTGACACCGAAATTAGACTATATATTTTTTAAATGACGTGTTTTCAGTCCTTAAGGGAACGAATTCGACTTTGAAAATAGGTTAAGCGCTAAGAACTCTTTAACAGCTACAGATAGCATATAGAGCGTAATAGGTCAAATTAAAGAGGAGAGTTCACAGTTTTTATAAAAAAAAGTTATGTCAATGACCTTTTTGCAAAAAAAAAATGAAGGTCAAAGTCAAAACAAAGGTAAGGAAATCCGAAATATTTAGTTTAGACCACGATAAATCCTGGGATGAGAGGAACACGGGGCTGCTTGCACAGTCGTTGGAAAGGCCATGAAGTTTTGCTTTAGACAGTGAGCGTACACATTGTTCTTTGTAAGATACAAGTTGTTTTGTGAAAACCTAGTATAATTTCTTAATCACCTTGTAACTCCGAAACGGATGATATGGCCCCCTGCTATACTTTTGTTTGTTCGGCTAGGTGAGTACGATCACCTGACCACCATGGCGGAAACACCCTGTATATGTTTGTAACTATTTTAAGGGATGTCCTATTAGATTGAGATAAATTGTCCGAAGTAGCAGACAAACCAAGGATTAATATGCCTGAACATGTTGAAAATGGTTCAAGAAAGTGTCTAGAGGGGGCAACACTTAACAAAAACGTGGATTCATTTATATTTATTTATTTAAAAATAAGCAATTAGCAAAAATATGGTTTCAGAAATTAAAAAAAAAAAGGTTTTTGGCACCAAATTGACTGAAAAGAAGAATGTAATGTTTTGCTATATAAAGATTGCTGACTCTACAAGTCCATGTGTTGTGAAAAATTGTCGGTAGATGGCAGAAAGAAGGCATGCAAAATTTTTAAAGATTTAATTTTTTTTTTAATGTAGGTAAATAATATCCGATCTTCCGAATATTTTGATAGAGAAAATCTAGGCGTGTATGTAAAAAAAAAATAAATATAGAAAAATTGGATTAATCGATAATTCGTTGAACAAAATTTCTAAACGAACTTTTCAGACAGAAATTTTGGCACTCAAAATTAATTTTAGCAACGTAATAGGGAGGGTAGAAAAAATATACTCAAAAAATCAGCATAAAATCACAAAACAAAATATCAAAAGGAATTTTCAAATCAGATAATATTTAGCCTTTATAAGTAGATTTGTAGAGATATTAGTTTAATCCAGTTAGTATGGAGTGATATAGTAAGCGAAGGAAATTTGTTAATGAAAGTTACTTCACATATTAATGTAATTGTAATTTTCTGTTAAACTGGTATTTATTTTACAGCATTGGCATTTAAATATACATATATATATATATATGGGTTTCAAAAATCTGATTTTCCATTAAAAAAATATGGGTGCTAATACTCCTGAATAAAGAATCCTAAAGAATCTACTCCTGAAAAGAATCTACTCTGGTCAATTCTAATCACTTCGTAGTTTTTTTTCTATTAATCTTAAGCAACTCACCCTTTTGTTGAGAATGGTTTTTTGTCTGGATTTACTACCTTTTTTAGAATAGCCTCTTTCAGAAATTATGGATCTGCCGTTGGCATATACCTACGACGTTGCTTTCAAACCACCCCTTTTACATTATAATCTCGAGTGAACCTGTCCCGTATGTTTAAAATCGATTCCATTCTAATTCATAATCTGGTTACACCAACCATAGAGAAAAAATAAATTGAAAAAAAAGAACCAGATTTATCCTTATTTGTCCGATAATGAAAAGAAGAAGTTTTTCGACATCAAGAATTATCTGAACTTCATGAATGTTTTTGTAAGTGTCATATTAAGATCTGTAGTTAGGTTAATAAAATAAAATTAAATACTCTCCAAACACCCTTCTGAAAAGAATCTTTCATTAAAAGCATATTCAACAACATCTCTTACAAGCTACAACAGAATATAAAAATACAAAAGTTAAACACTAGCCTTTTACTCATCTCCTCTTACGTATTAAAATATCGTGAACGCATTTAACCTCAATTTTATGTTTCCACTCTTATCTTGTGGCCCAGATGGCATTAATGAACAATTTTAATTACATTTTTGCTAAATTGGTGAACACATTAAGCACGGTCCGACATTTCCTACCTCTTTTACGTACGTACAACGACGACCTTCCATCGCACCATCCAAAATCCATTTAAAATGGAGAAATCTCGTTAAATTTTATGAACATTTCTCACAATTGAGTCTTTAAATTTGCTCCCACATTAAATGGGATGAACAAAAAAAAAAAAAATTACCGCCTGTCCAGGCAAACCGACGAACCCTTGCATTTCGCTGCCCATTTGTGAGTATTAAAAGCGATCAAATTTAATAACCAGACACCAAAAAGTTTCTGCTTTCAGTCGGGACGGTGTAATTATTGAAAGGCTTATCTCATTAAAATTTTTGTGGACTGAGCAATTTTTTGTTCGCATTATTGTAATGGAAGCTCCTTTTAAGACTTTTTCTCAACTATTTACTAATGACCAGGGAATGATTGTTGATGATCCTTTTTTATAAAATTACTGGATGTTTTTTTACCCGAGATGATGAAACCTTGATGATGGTAGAGCAAAATGGGTTGGATACTCAAGCATAATATTAAAAGTAATTTTTCTTTTTGCATGGCTGTCTGCCTGTCCGTCCTTTTGTCCATCCTCATGATGACTTGAGAGCGCGTGTATTAAGAGAGGTGAAATTTTGCACACGGGTTTTAAAAAAATTAATTAATTTGAGATCGAAAATGGCGCAAATCGGGTAACTCCTACGTGGGGTTGCCATACAAAAATTAAGTTTTTCACTATATATTTGGACACTTCCTGAGAACGCTTTAACGTAAAGTGTTGAAATTTTGTACACTGCGTTTTCAAAGAAATGGTAAATATAATTTCATAATTGGGCTAAATCAGGCAACCCCTTCTTGGTGTTGCCATATAAGAATTTAGGTTTCTTTAGGGAACTGTGAAAACGATCACCTAGACGTTTTTATTGTACAGAGAAGTTCTTCAGAACGTGAAATCCTATGAAATTGGTTATAATCATATTTACTGTCCGATGAACCGTTCTAGAAATACCTATATGCGAAAAATCACTTCAGCAATTAAATTTGCAGGGAGATGATCATACGAAATTACATACAGGCATTCGTCTAGAATATCGTATCGTAAGAATTGGTCTTAGACCAAATCTGGATTTTCAGCTTGTTATTTACTCACTCTGTGAAAAGAATGGATGAAATGGAATAGATTGTAAGGCCTTTGCTTTCCTTCCGATAATGATTTGAGGTGTTTTAATAAACAAAAAAGGCAAATCGTTGACAAGGAAAATTCTACACATTTAATATCATAATCTAGCAGGGTGACCTGCTTCCATAAAAAGCTTGCTAAACATATTTTCATATAATACATTTAAAGGGTTAGTTCGCAAATAAATAATGGATAAACTCAACTAAACGTTAGTAGGATGGACGTCGGGGACCATGAGTCGATTACTTCCCTGAATTTGTTTCTGCGTTCTCAATCCCACGTGGACGGTACTCCACATTGCTTGTTCGAGTTGCTGTCATCTCTTCGGAATTCTTCTGGCTGTTATATTTATTTCGATAATTTAATTGTATGTTTTTTTGACTTTATGTCACTATAACTTTTGATTTTTCTTGTTTAATTTAAAATATTTACTTTAAATGCCCTTTTGTGGCTTTTAATTTTTTTCTTTTCTGTCCCAAGGCTTCCGACTTATTCCCAACACCAGAACCAAAAAAAAAAAGAGCCCGCCAACAAATGCTCCTGTCTCCCCCTTCGTAATCTATTATATTTGTCGATACTGCAGACTTGAAGCTTATTGGTACGTTCGGCTATTGGGACTTTTTAATTATTTCTTTACGTGTCTTTTTTATTAAATGTTCATTTATTTTTATTTATTTATTCGTGTTGGATATTTATTTATTTATTTTTAATATTTAGTTAATTAAATACTTCCTTTTTAAGTTTCCAATTATTATTAGTATTATTAATATTATTAGCTTATTCTTTTCTAGTAGACTAATTACTTATTTGTTAAGGTTGAGGGAGAGTACAAATTTCAAATATATTGCCTTCGAATAAGCGGCATTTTAGTGGCCCACAACGTAAGGGTGTATGAACGATTACAAGAAATTTATAAAAATAGTTTCGTTTAGTATCCAGCCTTACAAGATGACTAATTTGATAGCTAAAGTGTGAAAACTGAGTGAGGGCTTAGATATGTATCTTAGAGCTCTTCCTTCAATCTTGGTGATTGTTTTTTTTTGTTTTTTAACCGATTTATTCTGACAAAATGCTGAATTTAAAAAATAAAGCTTTCCCAGAAAATAAAAAGAAATAAAAAAATCAGGAAAATTAAGATTTTAATTAAAAGAAAGTTTAACGAATCTAAATCCTCAAATATCTGAAATGTTTTACAAACATTTGACAAACACTTGCAAAAATTTTTCAAACATTTGTAGAATGTCTGATGTGTGTACGCAAATTTGACATTAATGGATGTTTAAAAAACATCCGATTTAATCCAAATGAAATGACAAACATTAGATGTTTGTTAAAGTTTGTACAGTAATTTCAGTCAGTTTTCAACAGCTGTGGATAGTGAAAGTTCATTTTGGAACATTTTAATAATGTTAATCATGATTGAGAAATAATAGTGTTATTAGATTCGTACGAAATTTCGAAAATCGGAAAATTTATCATTAAAAAAACTACGACCACTGTACTGTAATCTTCTGTATAAAAATTTTCTCTTCTATCATCTGCTTTTTCGAAAATTTTGCTCAAACGTTGAGGCAAGTACGACGAAATGTGCTACAAAGCACGTTACTTTACTCGGAGAATACATCATTAAAAGTAGGCATTAGGAAAACATTTTTCACACAAACTTTCTATCAGATGTTTGACAAATGTTTCACAAATATTTGACAAACATATGGCAAAAGTTTGTCAAACATTTGTCACACATTTGCCAAACCTTTGTCAACTGCCTATAAATTGTTTGTCAAATGTTTGAAAAATGCTTTTTTACAATGTTTGTTATGTGTGGATGCGCAGTGTGAAATCTTTTTATCCAGAAGATCAATCTGTGGAAGTGTTGAAAGATCTTGGCCGATCAAAAAGCATTTAGGAATCATGACGAAATTGAGCCGGTCCCACACATTGCGTGCATTTGTCAAATATTTGCCATGCCTCTGATTTGAGGAGTTGTGTGTGAGCTACAAAGAGGAATATTTTTCATTCGTATATTTTAAGGGCGCAATACAAACTTTGGGTAATGCGTGTGAATGAAAAATATTCCTCTCTGTAGCTCAAATCAGACGCATGCCAAATATTTGACAAATGCACGCATTGTTTGAGACCGACTTTAGATGCTAACACCCAACATCTGATCTCTATAAATCCACAAGTTCTATGCTTATTTGTTGATGCGGTCGAAAGGTAACAGATGAGCAGAAGGAAACATTTGAGACTGACAGAATGTGGTTCTGTACTCTGATATACACGATATAGGTAGCAAAGATTGCTCTATCCTGTTAGACAGAAATTTTCCATTGGCCGGATATCAGTACGAAGAGGAATAAGGTGTACGAAATTTCTGGGTGAGATATAGAGATATAGATAGAACAATATCTTTGTGGAGAGCAGTACATATATAGTGTTCTCATTCAAATTGTACCTAAATAATTACGAATTAAACAAAGCTGTTCAAACATAAATAATGAAAATTATAACTGGAAATAACAACATTTGTGTGGCAAGGAAACTTTATCCAACTCTGCACTTATAGCCAGCTCCTGTGCAAATTGTAAAAGACCATTCCGTATTCTCGGCGATAGTTACCGAACCGAAACGTATTCCTCTTTCTCTTATCTCCCTATGGATCCCTTCACCATATGAACTACTTCTCTTTAAGTTCAGTGTTGAATTTGATTTGCACTCACTTTTCTCTATGTTCAAACTTCGGATCCAACTGCTAGACTAGGAGCTTGTAGCACGTGTAATCAAGGCACACGAATAGCTAAATTCAACTTTCAAACGTATTTACTCAGCTATTGAACTGCAAAATGGTAATCAAATTTGCTCCGGCGTACAAAAGAAAAATAAAGGTGCACTTCACTCAGAACTTCCGCAGTAGAGCATCAGCATCACCTCTTCGACGATGGCAAGAGTCTGAATTTTCAAATGTCCTGGCTCCTGTCTCCAATGTTCATTTTGCCACCAACTGCCCTCCCTATTCCCTCTAAACTTAGATCGTGCGGCTACATAAAGTTACACAAACCCCAGCCTCTTCAAACTGAGCACAATTTCTACAGACAACACTTACAACTGATTTCATTTGACCGAACATCGCTTTTATGTGGCCTTCTAACAAGGGGGTAAATTTGAGCTGGTCCTGCATCTTGAGGTGATGCTGATGGCTTGATGATGATGGCAGGGGCACTTTACTCTAAGTGCACATTAAGCGATGGCGTTATCGGATAGGGTTGTGTACTTTACAGCACTGGCATCTTCCGCATCCAGCTGCTACCTTGGCTGCATCTGGTCTATTTCGCTCCTTTAAATCTATAATGATGAATTTTACGATATTTGCAGTCTATCATAACGCCTGTTACGGGAATGACTTTTTAACTAGATTTCAGTGAAGCTGTAAGGTTTGTAGGTATGTGTCATAATTTAAGATTAAAATCCAAGAAAATATACTCGTGGAGCGCTAATTCAGTAATCGAGAAATGAAGTGTTATGCTAAACTATGAATTTAAGTGAATACAATAGACCCTGAAGGGAAGAAATCTGTTCCAGCAAAGTCAGCTCTGCCGTGAGTGAAATTCGAATTACATTTATCCACTTTTATGTACCTACTGAAAGTCCCTTGAGACATAAATGGATACATTCATAGGCTGATGGGAAAGAGGAAGACACTGAGGTCTTTAATAGGGGAATTTAATACTTTTATATGTATGTATATTCATATGCATCGGTTTTCCGAAGTTGAAAAAATAGTAATGCTCCATCATAATTTGGATTATACCTCCTATGGGAAGCATAACATACACATTGTATTCATGTCTTGCTTGTGATAGAAGGCGACTTAAAGGCTTACTTTGCTGGAGATTTCTGAGCATGGCTCAGCATAAGTCATCCGTGATTTTGCATTATCGTGTAAAAGCTATAGTGGCAGATGAGCCCAACAGGAAGGCCAATCACATAACATTCAATTTCACAAAAAGCTACTACCTACTAAGGGAAGGATAAATCCGAAATTGAGACAATTATTATTAAAGATGGCTGGTCGCAAATTGAGATTAAATCTCTCTTGCTTTTACGCCAGCGAATTTAGGTATTATACTAAGTGTCTTCCTCGAGAAATAAGCGATATTCATCCACTGGACCTAATAATACTCAATAATACCGAAAAGAGGAATCGGCTTGCTGAGGACAATCTTCTACAGATTTTCAAGGTCGATTGCAATCCTGCTAATCAAAGCGAGGAATACATACTTTATAATTTTAAACATTACTAGGAATTTACTTTCTTTTGGGAGTAAATTGGAAAAGGGGCCGGGTTAGAAAAGAATGAGTTGAGCATTATGTTTTTTTTTTTTTTTTTTTTTATATTTATAACTGACTCCACGAAAATCGCGAAACTTGCATAGAACAATTAAACCGGTATGTGTTATTTCATATGCTCCAATATATAGTTGAAAAATCAGCAATGTCAATTCGCACCTAATTAAACCAATGCAGCTGATATGAATGCGCTCAATTGAAAAAGCAAAGAAGTACATTAGTTACGGCAGTGAAGTACCAAAGTCATATAATTTCAATATTTATTTATAATGCCAAACTTTTCAGAGAAAATCCTCTAAAAATATTCCCCATAACTTCTCAAAGCCCAAGACTTCTAAATAAATTACTACCTCTAGAGACAGATAGATCAGAGCGTGCTAGACTACCGGTTGGCCTTTATATAGGCTCAATGACTATCTTCGTTCCTATTCTGTTAGTGCAATGCAACACTGCTGACTACTTTCACTATCACTATCACTTGGAGATTTGATTTACACTACATGTTTGCTTTTTATAAAATGGATAAATGGTTTTTCTTCGGCTTACAAAGGAGCTGAAAGTGGTCTATAAAAGTTTTTCTATATCAAAATAATTCTGTATAGTGATTTTAATGCATAGAGTGGCATAGTGGCATCTATGTATATTACGATAATTAGTGAATTATTAGAAACCAATCAACTCATCAACAATCGCCAATATAGTTTCCGGACTGGTCGCTTATCTGGAGATTTGCTGACTTTTCTTAAGGAATCTTGGAATCGTAATCTTCACAATTTTGGTGAATGCAAAATACATATTTCCCTAGATATTTCAAAGGCCTTTGACATCCTGCCCTTTTAGCCAAACTGAAAGCACTCGGTCTCTCCCCATTCTTTTCTATTATGGATTAAAAGTTTTCTATCTGGTCGCCTAATTGGTACTCTATTAGATGGCGTTACATCTATACTTCATCCTATAAATGCCGGTATACCCAGGAATCTCTTATCTTTCCGTCTCTCTACCCAGTTTTCATTAATGATCTACTTTCCCTTACTTTCAATCCAATTCTCACTTTTGCCGATGACAGTGCTCTTGATTACTCCTTTGATACTTTCACGGACTCCAGACGGAATGCCACATCTGTCAAACGACATGATAAGATTATTGAATAATGATCTTAACAATATCCTCGTATGGAAAAAAGCGAGTCACGTCGATTTCAAGACATCTAAGACCCAATGCTGTTACATCTCTGTTTAAAACAAGATCACCACTTAACCACTCCTATTTCATTTTGACTGCGCATTAATTTTCGATACACTGTCACTAAGCATTCTTGGTATTAATATTTCCAGCAAATTAAGCTGGTCAGACTACATCTACTCTGTTGCCAAAGAAGCATGGAAATGTCTTGGATTTCTGAAAAGGTGTAAGAAATATTTCAGTCCATCGCATCTAGCGCTCCTCTACAAGTCGTACATCAAACCTAGAATTTAATACAATTCCCATTTCTGAGACGGGGGTGGTCGAACAGTTTCAGATTTTAGAGCTTTCAAGCTCATTGGCGATTTTTCAATAACTAGTCACATCGACTGACTCGAGGACCGCCGCAATGTTGGATGTCTTTCGCTCCTTTATCGCTACACTCATGGCCAATGTTCCGATGAATTTGATCCCTTGTAGACTAATTCCTATACGCAGCATTCGCACTGCATGCCGCGTTCGTCTTTTCACGCTTTAAAATACTTTCGGTCGTACTGTAAAATTCCGTGATGCTTTCTTATCTCGAACTGTGCGAATGTGGAACAGTCTACCATCTTCTCTTTTTCCTCGGGTTTGCGATCGGTGAAGATTCAAGAGTGACATACGTCAGCACATCCGCCACTTTCCTCATGTCACCTAATCTTTTCCCTATCTGCTTCCTGCCATGTCGCTCTTGCATTATAGGGTATCTCCTGAGCTTGGCTTAATAATATATAAAAAAAAACACACAAAAAAAAAACAATTCGACCTTACAGCTTACCATGGTATAGCTAATTAGGGCGGACAAAGGTTATTAATACATAAAAATTATTTTGATCATATCGGAGAAGGATACATACAAATTGACGATTTACTAATGACATTTCGTCGCCTGAATACTGCCCCATTTGCAAAAATGTAGTTTTGAGATAAATGCAGTTAAATTTGAGACCCTTATTATAAAAAAAACTGTTCGATATATTTTTTTTTTAATTTGCATATATCTTAGATGCTTTTCGTTTATTTATTACTTAAATTATTCTTGTTTCAATGTTGTTAATGGGGCAAAACTAGATTTCCAAACAGTATATTGCTTGTATGATATGGGGCAAAACAATTTACTAATAAAGTTAAAAGGAATACTTTATTACGTCAACATCTTTATTTAGCTTTGAATATTTTCTAGTTTTTCTAAACAAAACTACATTTATTCATTCGCAATGAATATGATTCTATGATTTTTTACCGTTTTACCGAGTAAAGTATATATTTGTCCAAGTTGGCTTTTATGGTATTCTCCAGTACAATTTTTTTATTTATTCTATGACACAATCTTTTGATTTAGGGTGGCAAAGTTTCAAAGCTTGATTCGACTCATTATCAGCTCCCAACCAACAGAATTCAGCACTTGAAGAAAAATGATTTTCTTTTCGAGTCACTAAATTTTGTTGCTTTGGACTTGATGAGTAGAACCAAAACTTGAAATTTGCCACCCTAAATAAAATAATTGTTTGATAAAGAAAATAAAAAAAAATCCCTTTTTTGCTTTCGTTTGTACCGTAGAATCCCAAAAAGGCCTGCCTTTTTCGGTAAAAAATAACAGAAATAAAATAAATTACGTAATAACTCAATAATACTCCTTATTTGAGCATTAAAACTAGAACTAGATCTTGCATGGCATATTAGAACAGACTATACAGATTGTGAAATGGGTAGTGCATTCTGGAATGGACCATAACATGTTTTAGAGCGTGCCGAAAGCAAATGTTTTTATAATAGCTGTTTTCAATACATTTGGTCGACTCAACATTTCAGATACGAAAAAGTTCACTGGATTCATATCAAAATATGTCGTGGTCCAGTCCGGAATGGACTACCCAGCCAAATGAATTCTGTATACTTTTTTGGTACTGCATGCGACATTTAGTTCTTATGCCATCTATGATAATATGTAATTCCTACTTTATCCAAAAGATAAATTAAAAGGGATTTTATATTTTTGCCTTATCTTTAAATCCAGCTTGGTTGATTTTAATCGGTACATTGTATAGAGATAAGGACTGT
Organism: Dioctria linearis; assembly: GCA_963930735.1. Taxonomy (NCBI): domain Eukaryota; kingdom Metazoa; phylum Arthropoda; class Insecta; order Diptera; family Asilidae; genus Dioctria; species Dioctria linearis. Next base: position 308,359,510 of record OZ005741.1, read on the forward strand.
TTCAGAAAAAAATCCGGCCACCTATCCCCGCTTCCATTACTTATCACCTGGTAAACAAATTAAGGGATCGCTGGTAAGACTGCATTACAAAAAGGTGTGCACTTATAATTTCAATCCATTAAATGCAAAATTCTTTTACAGTAAAAAAGGAAGTCAGTCAAGAAGAATGTCGCAAATTAATTCTTTCCACCCCGAATATGTTAGGCTTAGCTATAAAGTTGAAAACTCCGAAGACGACCATGCTCTCAGTAAACTTCGAGAATCTGATAGTATCCAGAGAAAGTCCAGGTCAGGAAGGAAATTAGGTTCGTTAGACCAACAATTGGCCAAAGAAATGGTAGACAGCTTTAATGAAAATGCCAACATTTCATTGAGAAATATGACTGATAAGGCTGGAACGTCATATGCTACGGTCCATCTAATTAAAGGAAGAGAAGACCTACGAAGTTTTCATGCTCAGAAAATACTAAACAGAACACCAAAAAAGAGCTAAGTTACAAAATCCAGCAGCCAAATTTTGCATGAAAATTTTCTAACAAAATTCGCCTTAGGTTAAAAAGAAACTTCAACCAGTTTCAAGGACAGACATTTTATGTGGCAAGAAAGAGGGGTGAGGCAGATCCCAAGTTTCAAAATCGGCGGTGCACCAAATATCCCGGTATTTCCTTAATTTAGCAAGCAATATGTACGTGTGGCAAAAGATCATCACTTTTGTGACAACAGGCACAATCAACATGGATGTGTACATTAAGAAGTGTCTTAAGAAGCGCTTTCTTTCATTCTTTAGAAAACATGATGCATCAGCTTTGTTTTGGCCGGACTTAGCAACTTGCTACTACGGCAGAGAAGCGAGGTGTTTCTACGATGCTCAATGCATACCCGTAATACCCACTGACATATATAACATGAACTGCTTGATTTTCTATTTCATATGGATCAACTTTTGTTGGCAGGGGTGTGACAATTATCTTAATTTCAAGTTTTACTTTCGCTTTAATATTCATTTAAAAGTTCAACAAATTACAGATGCATTCGAAATTATTTTTATTCTGGGAACTTTATCTCCTACAACATCAAATATTTCTTAAAAATGATTTTTAAAGAAATAAAACTAAGCAATCTTTCTCTGCCTGTCCCTAAAAGTTGGTATGGGGGACAGAGAAAGGATTACAAATATTGTATTGCCATCTAATTCTATTCCATATATTCATTGGGAAAACCACTGAACTGAAACTGAACTATGGTGGATTTTGTATAGAATTTGTTATTTGAAGTTCAGCGAAATAAAGTAGTTAAACCAAAAGGACACAACTATAGAAAAATGATCACATAATAATGTCAAATAATGTAAGCGAGTTCAGTAGTATCAGCAGTCTATTTTATATATGTCAGTGGTAATACCCAAGGAAGCGAATTCTCCAAATTGTCCAAAAATAGGACCAATCGACAATATTTTTCTAATATTGACAGACAATTTAAAACAAAAACACTCCGTGATGGTCTTTTTCTTTCGCATTTCTGAAAACATAATTTTGGAATCCTTGAAGGTAGCCCTTTCAAATGATACCCCTATGTATACACGATAGAAAATGATACCCCGATACACAATAGAAAAAAAAATCTTTTTTGAGGGGACCAGCTCACCGCCATTAAAAATGACAAAAACAATTTCTTATAATACTTTTGACTGTCGAAATATTTATGTCAAATTTAAGATTGCTATGTCGCATGGTTTTCCAGAAACACGTCTGTGACAGATAGGTGGACGGACGATAAAGCGGTAAAAATGTTGACAGAAAAAGGTCTAGAAGGACCGTTCTTACTATTGCTTTTTATATTTTCTTTCAGTAGAATGGAAATATATGTATACACATAGAACATCAAAAAAAAAAACATCAAAAGGTAAGACGGAAGTTGCGTCATCGTTTTTATCCTGAATGTTTCTAACCTGAACTTTGCTATTTTTTCAGTACAAAAAGTCTTGGATGTAGCTACTATGATATACCCATCATGGAGTATTCCAAAAGTCTCCTTTAGTTTTTTCTTCCCGATAGCCGCAGGCATCGCGTGACTGTTAATGCTGGAAATAGCTGCCGTTAGCTCCAACTTAACCGTAACAATAAGGACCTGTAAATGTACGTGTATATCTGTAGAAGATTAATTGAAATTGTCACTTACTAAATTTCATCATAAATACTGGCAGTGCATTAGAAAAAAGTTTATTTATAATTTGTCAACAGGAATTACAATCCTATGAGAATTAGAGTTCATTAAGCATTAGTAAAGGAAAGTTAGCAGACAAAAAATAAAACGAATATTTGATATGAATTAAATTCTTCCGGAAGGAGGTGACATTTGAAGCATTCTTTATTATTTAAAATAAAATCAAAATTATCGTTGAATGCACGGCACATAGAAGACAAAGGCTTGTTGAATCCGTGATTGGTACAATAAAAAGGAAAAGACAAGAAAATTCCGTCACACAAGACTCTCGATTTGATGTTAATATTTATTATTATATTCTGTAGGAGTCCAGAAACATCTATAATAACTGTACTACCATTAAGTAATTGAAATATGAACGAAATCTTTGACAGTCCTCTACATTTAAGTAGGTACCTATCATTTGAATAGAAATTGTTAATTTGTAATTACTCAGCATTGTAAAATATCACAGAAATATCACAGTTCAGTTCATCACAGTTATGTATATTGCTCTCATTATGAAAAATTGCAGACAGTTAATCCAGAATACCTTATCACAGTTTTAGTAAAAAATTATTGACCATTTGTGTTTAGAATTTAATACCGACAACATCACAGCTCACTTCTGTGGCTAATTTTATTTTCCTCGCCCAAGTAACAATCTAGGTTGAATTTCCTATCATCGAGGGACGGTCGACCTATTTTAGTTAAAATTACGTAAACTAGACTTAAAAATTTAAACTGCAAAGGCCAATCTGCTTTAAGGTAAATTTGGAAGGAAATTTTACTTAATAATTTCTTAAAGTAAGCCTTCAAAGTAATCCTGACTTTGTAGTTAATTATTAGGGAAAAATTACGTAAAAATATCTGTTTAATTTAACTCATAGCAATGAGTAAACATGGGGAAATAAATAAACAAAATTTCTTAAATCTGAGGCAAATTTCCTTACTTTTTACTTAAATTTTACTTAACTTTGATGTCAAATTTAAGGAACTGTATGGACTTTGTAGTTTGATCTATTCACAAGTTCAAGGCAAATTAACGTAAATTTTCCCTAAATAATCCCCATTCAATTGTGTTCGCCCTCGAAGTCCGATTCCCAAAAAGTTAACCTCAAGGTAAATTGAACTAAAATTAAAGTTCATTTACTTTGTTCTACTTCAGTATCGCTGGAATTAATGAACAGTTCCTTCCATTGAATCGCTTCATCAAGATTACACTTTTTACGACACATTTATATCGGAACCAGTCAGGGGCCCTGGAATGCCATTTGCATCTTTTCTCAAAGCAGTTACACTTGATTATTTGCTTCCAACCATGCGCAATGCACGCATATTCAACTGCGTTTGCATTCAACCGCTTTTTAATAAATTTTGCATCGAAATGATGATGCTAATGATATGGCTTACTATTTTTAAGATGTTAATAAAATATAGGAATTAGTAATATCTAGATATACTTATCGTCTCTCTGTTTGACAATCAATTCAATTTTTTCAATTGTCAAATTTTTTTTACATACTTAAGGCGAAATTCCCTATTTTAAGTTGAAATTTCTTTATAGGAAAAAATTTTCATTGAACACAAAATTACCTAAACAGGGATTTTTGCCCTGAAAGTTGAAAATTTTGATTATTTCGCCTTGCCATCCACGAAAGTCGTCGTATAAGGAAAACTTTTAAGCCAAACTAGCTTTTAGGTCGATAGATGTAATATGCGCCATATTTATTTGACAAAACATGGCTGGTATATGTTAAAGTAATGAATAGAAAAATTGCATGAGACCTATATTTTTTTCCCCACCCACCAAATAAATGCATTTTTCTTAATTTTAGAACGATTTAAGAATATTTAAATTAATTTCAAGCTTCTAAATGGCAAACCAAAGAATAACTTTAAAAACTTAATTTTTTTTTTATAGGTATATAATATTTTTGAATCGCGTTTGTGTGTTTCGAAAAATTACTTCCATATTTATCAAAAACATTTTTTTGTCGTTTTAAATTCAGCGCTTAGAAGAGAATTAATTTTGAATAAGCCCATAATTTCTATATATTTTATTAAAGCAATACTTTTCATCATCATTCAAATTAAAGTTGTGCCTTACTTACTTTACCTACTAGTGAAACTATTCACACACGCAATTCTTATAAAATCAGCCAAAATGCGATGGGGTCTCCTGTCCTCCTGCATATTCCTTCTACATTAACAAAGACGTTAATATGAGGTAAAAAGGTAGAAAATAGGTCGAGATTTAAGAAAATTTACGTAAATTTGACGTGAAGTTTACGCTAAATTTACCAAATCCTCTGCCCTATAGGGAAATGTACTCTAATTTGCCTAATATTTACGTCCTCTCATTTTCCACTCATATAAATCGGACGTAAATATTAGGTAATCTAAACTTAACCATAATTAGCCGTTGCCCTAATTTACGTCGAATAGACGTAAATTCGACCTGAAAAAGAGGGCAAATATTGCTTGGGCAAACAAAGGTGCAAAAACTCTTGTGCTATTTTCATACCCTATAAAGTAAAATTAAGTAAATAAAGTTAATGAAGAATTTTGGCGAGGGAAATTTGAAAAAAAAATCACTATAAATATCAGCGATTTTTTAACTTAGAGGAGCATTACATTTTTGGAGGAGAGGCAGAGGAGCAGTTGAGAAAAGCTTTCGATCTAATAAAGTGTAATTTTACCTTACAGAGTGCGTAGTGAAAAAGACACAGGGTATTAAGTAATGAAAATACCGAACAACATAAATGATCCCCGAGCAGCCAATCGACGCATTTTCGACTCTTCTTTGCATACAATTTATCGCTTGTCTAGAGGAGACCTAACACCATACGAAATTTTTGGGACGCGGACCGAATAACCCTATATATAGGCCCCAATCTTATGGTAAGTCAAAATCATCACTTTTCAATAAACAGTAAAAATTATTTTATTTAGCAAGGACGGTGCCACTGATTATGAAAATTTGATATAAACATTATTTTTGAAACGTATTGTTACGAGCGTTATTCAAACACAATATTTCAGATATTATTCACAAGTTCTTGCTTTATTTATCTATACTTTTCACTTTCCTAACATTCACAAACAATTAACAAATCAACTCAACTTTAGTTATAGCTAGTGCTGTACTTCTAATGATCGCAATCGAAATAGTTTACTACGGTCACTCTAGTGTGTGAAATAAAACTCTCCTCTTCTGGGGCCAGATTCTGTAACACGGAGAATTTGGGAAATGAGAATTTTCATTTTCTCCGATTTAAACTCCCTAATTCTCCATTTTCAATTCACTACATGTTTGGAGGATTAGGGAAAATCAGAGAAATGCGAAAAGAGAGATTGCAATTCCAACCGGTTAATTTGAAAATTTGTAGGCTAGCTATGTTACCTGTCCACTCAAAATAGAACGAAAATAGAACATACTCTCAGTTGGGACTTCTTCTTCTTACTTTTCCACTTTTAAAACATCGGAGAATTTTAACAAGTGGAGTAGAGAGTTTGGTAATTCTCAAAACAAATTCGCTAAGGTACAGAATTCCAAGTGAAGAATTAACTGTCAAATCAACTCTCATCTCCCAAATTCCACAATTCTCCGTGGTATGGAATCCGGCCCCTGGCTGTGAGGAAGCGACGTGTTTATACCCTTGAATATAGAACTATATAGTGATTGCGAAACGCAATTATTTGAATTAGTACCTTGTTGTTTTGTAGAGGCGCTACTACTGCAGAGCAGACGTAACCAAAGTACAAGCAAGTAATGCCTTGCCTCGCTCTAATATAACATCAGCGATGTCTGGACCTTGGGTCGGATTCACTAACTCGGAGAGTTCTTTTGACACTTAACTCTCCACTCGGAATTCTATAACTTGGAGAATTTGTCATATTTATACATTTTTCGGATTAGCCGCGTTATAAATAAATATTTAATGAGTATTCACCCAGAACGTTTCGCTTCAAGTTACATTGAGCGTGGTCACCGGGTAACTGCCTGAATTGTTACATATGATTAGAGCTACGCAGATTGTACCGGTGCGTGTGCTGTTGCTGTGGTTGATGCATTTTTAGTTGCTGTTGTGCAGAGTTTTGCGAACAAACATAACTCACTGAGTCACTTTTTAAGCTAAGCTTATTTCGGATTAACCCTGAAGATGTTTTAAGGATGGGATCCCATGATCGTGAAAGCTGGAAACTGTTGTCGCGATTGAAATTAAGTCGACGTTTTATTTCAAACGCCTCACGAACAAGACGAGGAGTATAATAAGTCTCGCGAGACAGGACTTCTGCCTTTTCAAAATGAATCCAATGATGTTCTGTTGGATGGTCCAGAATATGCTCGCAAATTGCTTATTTTTCCAGCTGGCTCTTGCTTACAGCATTTATATGTTCTTTCAGGCGAGTAGCAATACTTCTTTGTGTTTGCCCAATACAATATGACCCACAGCTACAACGGACTGCGTATACGCCTCGTGTTTGGAGTGGAAAGCGATCTCTTGGTGATTGCCGGTGGTTTATCATCTTCTTAGGTGGTAAAAAGAAGGATTTCACACCGTATCGCTTCAAAACTTTTCCCACTCTATCCGTGACGCCTCTAACATAGGGCAGGAAGGCTCTTTTCTGGTTTAACTGCTCCTGATTACTGTCCCTTTCCCTTTACAAAATAAAGTCCGTTGTTTTCTTGTGTAGCCATTGCATTTCAGAACATTATCCACATACTTGAGTTCTGCCGCCAAATGGTTATCATCACAGATTCTGTGGGCACAACACAGTACTAATGGATATAAAACAAAGAGCGGAAGAAATATGCGCAAAATATAGGAACTGGGGTGTATATGAACCAAGTGCGAAATATTCGTCTTTCGGTGGTAAAAAGTCAGTCATGAAGTTAAAATGATAGAAAAAAAACTACACCAAACATGACGTATTTTGGACAACCCCCAATGGGGGTGGTACGCCCCCCTCATCCCCAAAAGCGCCACCCCAGAAATTGTTCATATATTTTGTACTCTAGAACCTAAGTCCGTGGGAAAAAGCCCAAATGCTCTACGACCCTCCCACACAAGGCTGAACTACAATAGAAGTAAATAATTTTACGAAATTAAACGAGGCTGAGATTTACTTACGAAAAATTGATACTTTTACCTTAAATATTTATCACATTCCGTAAGAGTTATTATCTTGATATTTAATGTTTTCAATTTTAAAACGTGGTAAAAGTGAAAGAATTAACAAATGGAAGTTGATTTAATGTAAGATTTGTGCTTTCTATTAATTCGCAGTACCATTTTTATTCCATTTTAATTTATACATTACACTTTTCGATTCTTAGCGCACTATACTTTCGGAAAATTGGATATTTAAACTTAACAAAAGTTCCCCTCACACGAGTTAAAGTTAATTTGTGTACGCCTGTTAAATTAAAGGGCGCGTACGCTTTATGTAAGTAAATGTACTTACGTACACTTCTATTTTAGTTCAGCCTCCAGAATTACCCGTCTTTCAATATTTCGATACTTCTCACGTTTTCTTTAACTGGCCAAGTATGTTAGAGCATAGTTTCTTAACCTTTTTACATCCGCGGTCCACCAAAAAATCAAAAAATGTTTTGCGGACCATCAAAGTTGGAATAAAATAATGAATATTTATAAAATTGATTTTTTTATTCAAAACAAATAATTTTATATATGTTTTTAAATAATAATAACTCGGTATGCTGACTATATTTAAATTTATTAAAACAGAAAGATATAAAAAAAATAATTCACAAAATACAACACTAAATTCCATTGTTTATTGAAATAATAAAATAAATCTTTTCAATAATATTTATAGATCTTCCAGTATTTTAAAAACAATCTGGATTAAAGGAGTTAATGCGACTTCTGCTGCTGTTTATTTGCTATAATAATTGATAGCCGCGGCTTCAGCGTAGTTTCAGCAAGACGAAGCGAAGCATTCACATCTATACGATTTCTTTGTTTTGTTTTAATCAGCGTCATGGTCGAAAAAGCCTTCTCACACGAATATGTTGTCGAAAAGATAGATAATAATTTTATAGCTTTATAACTTAAAGTTGGATATTCTTCTTTGGGAGAAATCCAAAATTGAGACAGTGTTTTTATTTTATGTCTTGACATTAGAGTTGCATCAGAGGACAGATCGATAAGCTTTTCCTTTTCATTATTATCAAGTGAGCATGAATTAACGTCTTCTATAAAGGGATTATAAATCCACAAATTTCCTTTACGGGGATCTTCTTCATCGGGGTAATAGTGATTAAAATTTTCGATTAATCCCCTTAAATGTTCGTCAATTATTTTCAATATGAATTTTCGGTTTATATTAGTAACGCTCAAAAATTCTTCAAAAAGTGGAAACATTTCAATGTTTCCATCTTGTATGCCACTTCTCCAATAAATCAACTTTCTTTTAAACCCATCTATTTTATTTCTTAATGTGAATATGTTTGTGGAAAATCCTTGCAGAGAAATATTAAGTTCATTAAGAAAACCAAAAATATTCGCCAAATATGCAAGTTTAGCCATCCATTCGTCATCCTCCAAAAATTTGGATAAAATTGAATTTTGTTGTATAAGAAATATTTTTATTTCTTCTCTCAGCTCTACAAATCGCGTAAGAACTTTTCCTCTTGAAAGCCAGCGAATCTCTGTGTGGAGAAGGAGATGTTGATGTTGCGAATCCATACTCTCGCACAGTGTCGCAAATAATCTCGAGTTCAAGGCTCGACTACGAATTTCATTGATGATCTTAACCGCGTTATTCATCAATGCGTTTAGTTCAGCAGAAATCTTCTTTGCAGCTAGTTGTTCTCTGTGGATGATGCAGTGTGTGAACAACATTTCCGGATGCGCAGCTGCCTTTATTTTTGCAACTACACCTGATCGATAGCCAGCCATGCTTGCAGCACCATCTGTACATACTCCTACGCATTTGCCCCAGTCCAAGCCATGAACTTGTATATACTCATTGAGAGCGCTAAATATTTCCGAGCTAGTGGTCCGTCCAGGTAACTCAAGGCAGCAAAGTAATTCTTCTCTAATGTCCTCAACTTCAGTATATCTTACGAAACAAATTAGAATTGCACGATTACTGATGTCGGTTGATTCGTCAAGTTGAATCGCAAAATATCGTGATTTTTTAATTCCCTCTACAACTTGCTCCTCAATATCAATAGCCATATCGTGAACTCTTTTCTGAATGGTATCGTTTGAAATCGGTACAGCTTCTAGTTTTTTAACAGCTTCAGGACCCAAAACTTCGCAAGCGACATCTAAAATGCAAGGCTTCACTAATTCCTCACCAATAGAATATGGTTTTTTAGTTTTACTTATTCTAAGGGCAACTAAATAAGATGCTTTAAGTAGTGATTTGTCGCTAATTGTCATTTTCTTCATTTGACTTTTTTGATTTTTTAACTCGTCTTCTAATCTCATAAAAAAATCCAATGGCTTATCAACGAGATCACTATGCTTTGACTGCAAGTGACGCATAAGCTTGGAAGGTTTCATAGCATCATTTGATAGCTTTTGCAAACATACCACGCAGAAGGGTTGTGGATATTGTTCACTTCCAGGCTTTACAGTGAAACCAAACTTTAAATACTCTTTATAATATTTTCTAGTTGGGTTTCTTTTAAACTTTTTTATTTCTGGTGAACATTTCTGAACCCGTTTGGTGTTCTTAGTTTCTTCTAAACTTGGTGAACTCGTCTTTTCACTGTTTTCGGTATCTTCACTATTCTTCGTTTTAGAATCGTTGCTTTTGAAGAATGTTAAAATATTTTGCTGCTTGGTTGTTTTCTTTTCCATTTTGTTGGGGTTACAATATCTGTATATCAAATTTTTGTATATTTTATAAAAAATACAATTAATATTAATATTTTAAATTATACCGTATTTTGAAAGGAAACAACTTAGCTAATTTAAAAACGTCAGAGCATGGGAGCACAAGATATAAACAACACTCACAAAATAGCTGACGCCGACGACTGACGCGCTATTGAAACAATTCTCTAAATATGAAGCAGAAACGGATGAAACACACATTAAACCACGCCTCCGTCTTTCCACGAAACGAATTTCAGAGAATGACTTGCTAATTCATTGGGAACACTTGCAGTTGCACGAATTCCGAAAATTAATATAAGCACAGAGAAGTAATAACAGATATCCAGCGCCTATGGGGGAAATTCTATGGAAAAAATTTCCAGTAAATTTCTAAGAAAAATTTGCTGGCTTCCCTACATCAGGCCGAGACATCGTTGATTTTATATTGAAGCGAGGCATTGCTGTGTCTGTGATATAATCATTTAAAATGAATGCTAACTATTTTTAAATTGCAGACAATTTTGCGGACCACCCAGTGGTCCGCGGACCACTGGTTAAGAAACTATGTGTTAGCGAATCTCGAATGGAGAGTTACGGAGTTTTAATCGGGAAAAACGAAAGCTCTCATCTCCCAAACTCCCAAACTGTTCGAGTTACAGAATCCGGCCCGATGTAGGGAAAGCCGAAATTTTTTCTTAGAAATTTACTGGAAATTTTTTCCTTAGAATTGTTATGCATTGGAGGCCGATAACGGCACACATTGTACGATTGGATATGAAAATAACTCCAATCGGCCACCAGACTGAATAAAAATTCTCCCGAAACATTTTCTGTAAATTTCTAAAAGGAAATGAATGCTATTTGCTCATCTACGAATCATAAAAATTGTTAGTGGACCACAAGCAACCGTTGTCGGCCCCCAATCCTAAGGAAATCGTAATAAATCGTAATTTTTGAAAGTTTATATAAATTCAGTAAAGTTTACATAGTAAAACAGTTCGTAGATTTTGTATATTTACGATATTAAAATTAAATATAATGTAAGTACTTTCTGCTTCAATAGCAATAACTTTTTTTTAAGTACATATTGACTTTGCAAGGCAATACAAGTGCAAGAAAATGTTGAAGAGTGTGTAGGACTACGTACATTTTTTTAACTTTTATCAGCTGTTATTTTAAGTACCATTAATTTAAAGAAAAATTTATGACCTCGTTCTCGTAAAATTAATTAAACAAAATCAGACTTCATATGGATCGTTTTCAACAGTTAAATAAACATAATAAACTTACAAAAGTATAAGGATAAAACTAAACAATAGATTCTTACTGTGCTTTCTTCTTCAACCCAGAATAGCTGGGAGTCACGGATTTATTCCTTTGATAAGCATGGCGAGAGATCATAGGTATTGATGAACTTTTGGAGGCACACGATGTAGGATCTTAGTACTCTTCTTCCTTCGTTAAGTTGTCGTATATATGATTATACTTTGTTTGATTTTGTTGACTTTCATTATCATCATCATCGTTTTCGGAAAACTCCTGTAGGCTATTCAATTTTCCAAGATTAATGCAAAATATGTGATATACTTCTGGAATAGTTCCCGAATACAGAGAGAAATTAAATCTTCGTATATCTCTGGGGAGATTTTTAATGGGTCTTTTTTAAAATCTGTTTAAATTTTCATTGACGAATTTTGAAAATTCTTTTGCTTCATAGGAATACCTAAATATCAAAATATTTGGGAACGCAGTATCCTATTAGATTACCCTAATACTTATTTTCTTCCTGTTGCTATGTATTCCTAAGAATTTAGAGTCGAAAAATTCACTTCCCCCCATATCTTTTACTATATATTTATTTCCACTAGCCTTTGCCTTTTTTTGCCAGTAAATACCATTATTCTGGTAAATAAATATTTGTACCTTTCTTTGATCTTTCAAAAATGCCTACTATCATATTCTTTTTGCAAATGCGCTGGTTCTGAAAATGAATACTTTATTGTAATGGAATACTTTTGGCACATATAAAGATAGGCAGAAAATATTATTCGATTGCGATTTAACTTGCACAGTAATTAGTCGAAAATCGAAATTTGTTTATGCCTTTGCAAGTAGCTCCTGAATTATGGTCCGCGTCACGAAAATTGAGCTATCAAGGTCACAAGGTCTAGAGGGATTTTATAAGTTTGTATCATTGTGTATATTCCAAATGGCAAAAGGGCTTTCAAATGGCATTGAAATGACAAAAATATTTATGACCTCATAATATTTTAATTTTTTTTTCATTCTTACTTAAAATTATTTATTATAAATAAATAAATTTTGTCACAGAACTTTTAAAAGTAATTTGTAATTCTAATTTACAACCAGATATGAAGAACTTTAAAATAGTTTTTGGCTTTTGTTTTAAATAAAATGCGTAATCACTGACAGTTCAAATATTCTAAATGGCTCGCGTCTAAACTAAAACGCTATCGTTTTAATGGAAAGCTTTAATTTAAAATATTCAATTTTTATATATTTACTTATTTATATTTAGTAAATACTTCTATTATTTGTGGAGTTGCTTAAAGACCTAGAGAAATATTTTAAAGGGAAATCTTTTTGATTTTCTCTAAAACAAAATTTTAATAAATAAAATCCCAAGACGTTTTAGCATAGAACAGAAGATAAACTTAAATTAGTGGTCAGAACAATGAATATCTGTGGCATAAAATTTCCAGCTGTACATTTTTATATGCAGTAAAAACTGATTAGAATATGCAAATTTATTTGTAAATAAACTGTTTCACTTAAGAGGAGTCAGTACTAATATTTGCAAGTTTCATACATTTTTCAATGCAAATTTCTGGCAAACCAATTCTAGCAGAATAATGACTTATATCTTAAATTAAAGGTAATGAAGAAGTCTAGTAAAAAACGTTGGTAAAAGTTAAAAGAAAGTGTATTAGAATGGAGATATTAGTTCGGAAACTTGTAAAAAATGGTAAAAATTGAAGTCTTTTAAATCAAATTCCTGTGGTTAGGTATTCTCATTTTTTTAAATTGTGACTGCTTTAGAAAGATAAGGCCTAGATCTAGCAAACACCATCGAGTTTTTTTCATTTTGAGTAGCGCTTTTTATAATTATTTGACTCTAATAGTACTTGTTCTTTCTCTCGACATTTCACCCACTAGAAATTGCAATATTTTTTTGAAAGTTGTTTAAATACAAAGCAAAATTTAACAATTATGGAAAAAAAAATTTAGGAGAGTTAATTCTCGTTAAAAATTTTCAATTTATGTGAACAGCAAATTTTCATTTTTCGTCTTAAATTGTATGGTTTTGTCGGATGTTGGGTTTCCGTCTTTAGCAGTAGATGTCTCTAATGTGCTCTGTGGTCCAGGTCTAGGCTAATTTTATATGAATTTTCTTACTTTTAGGACACAAACCTACGTATAGTAAACTTTATTACGTACAGGTTCGCTGGTATCTAAATTAAAACTTTTGCTGAGTACTGACTCCTCTTAACTAAGAAGACATAAAACATGTTTGCGAGGGTGAAATTTATCTGATCTTATAAAAAATTAATAAAACAACTTAATTTAAATGGAAAAATTACAAAATTTTGCTTGGGTTAAATTGGTGAAATGGCAGCAGCAAACTGAAATTTCCCTGACGATAGCTCAGATTTCTTGGCGCTAGGGGCGAATGGGGGGGGGGCTGAAGTCCACTGAAAAAATTGCAGTAGTTCTTCTGAATTTTTTCTAACAAAATGATTCACATCTATTCTACTGCACCTTTTGTAAAAAACGTAACAATTTCTGAAAGCGTTCAATATGATACATTTAGGAACGCAGGCCCTAGCTAGCACCTTGACCTACGGTCACGGTTGTTGAAGCCTATAGAGAAAACAGGAAGCGCGGATACCTGTACACGAGCGTCGCTTTGCTCGGGGTGTTTGAAGCAAGGCAGAGCCTATTCATGTTATCGCGATGGAAGGTTTGTTTTAATTGAAGACAGCTGTCAAAGGATCTTTGATAATGCTTCCATGTAAAGACGCCTTCTTAGAACATTATCTGCGCGGCGTGGCAAAACAAACATTTAAAGAAACAAGTATAGCTCGTAATTGGAGAAATTCAGCGAATCTACACAACGGCGCACAAGTCATTGTGCATTGTTGTAGTGTGTGTTATTACATTTAAAGCAAGAGATTAATTTTTAAATAATTTTTTTTATTATATCGTAAAATGCAATAGTTTTTATAGAATACTAAATCCAAACGTTAAATAAAAACAAAATAAATCTGCAGATTGGGAAAGGCTCAATCAGTGTCCTAAAGAATTTGATTGATCGCTCTGTTTTGCTTCAAGGGATGTTGGTGAATGCACATTTGAATTTAGTACAATTCTAAGTCTTGGGCATGCGTGAACATATTCGGTATTTACACAGCAAATCTTAACAACAGCAAAATCGCTTTTGATTTAACGATAAGTGCAACCAAGAAATACAAGCGAAATAGTCTGTTTTTCGCACCTATCAATTGCTTCCATGTTCAGAACTGAAACACTATCCGAATAGAAAAATTTATTTTTGACCGGAATGTTAGAATTTTGGCAAGACGCAAATGCAGCAAGGTTCCTGATCCCTGGTCAAAACCATTAGGAGCACCATCAGCAGTTCCTCTATTCCGTCACTACTTTACAATGAAGTGATTGTTGACTCCCTGAATATAACCAATATTTTGAGTGTTAGATTCACTTCAAATTCTCCTTTTACACCCACTTCACATGTCCCTTGTGGATGTGTACAACAGCCAATACACATCCGTACGAGAGATATGGTCAAGGTCCTTAAGGAGATCAACGTCTACATAGCTGCATGTCCTGATAGTTTCAAGGCCAAGTTAAATAAGAGCTGTGCCTCATTCTTGGGTAAAGCTATACGAAAACTATTCTACTTGTCTTATTCGACAGGAAAATTTCCAATTGCTTGGAGACTACCTTACGATCAGCCTATTCTCAAGAAAGGAAAGGGTAGTGATCCCTCAAATTATCGAACAATTACAATCACTTCGATTCTTTAAAAGATTTTTGAATCTAGTCAAATTAATGAAATATCTAGCAACTAATCGAACCCACAACGATAGCCAATATGGCTTTTCGGTTTTTGACTTTTCTTATGGAACGTTACAGCCTTAGTCTTCTCATTTTTTTGGTGAGTCCAAAATCGTTGCCTCATATATTTTAAAGGCCTTTGATATTGTCTGGCATTCAGCTCTTTTAGCCAAACTTAAAGCACTTGGCCTATCCCTACCTCTTCTATTATGGATGTAAAACTGGTCGCTTAATACGAATTATATTTGATGGCGTTACATCTCAATCTCAGCCAATAAATGTCCGGGTGTCTCAGGGCTCTGCTTTCTCTCAATCTCTCTTCTCAATATATTCAATTCCGGACTTCCATTGTATCATATATCAGCAGGCTTTGTCTGCAAAGGCCGGTTTAAAGTCACTGAACGATATTTTAATTCTTGTTACACAATTGGTCAATTTTATATCTGCACGCCCTTTAAATAAACGAAATATTTATGTATAAATTCAACTACTTGTAAAACCTGTAAGGAAAATACCATACATGAAAATGTTATAATTCAATTCAAGGAAATTATACTTACATTTTTCCATAGAATCATCGTTTTACTTTATATTTTTTCCATTGATATGTAGCATCACTTGCATTTCAAAATTTTCGTCATTTAGACGACATCTATTAGGAGTTAACGTTAGTTTTCCTATCCAAATAATCTTCCTACCGAATCACTACTAGGCAGTGCTGTGTTGTATTCGGTAAAAAGACATTTTATCACCGAAAAACGTTTGTTTTCAAATACACTCGAGTTTTTGTCTGTGAAAAAATGATACTCCAAGAACAATTTCTGACCTGCCATTGAATTTTGGTCATCTTCATAATCTGAATCGCAAAATGGCGTAGCGTAGAAGAATTGTTGGCTAAGAAAATTAGCAAACCCTAAATTAATATTATATAATGAATGACTTTTTGTGAGCTTTTCTTATTTGATTGAAATTTCAGTTTCAGGTTCAATTTTAATTAAATCAGATTCTCCTTATGTTAGTTAAGACATGATTTGAGTGCACTCAACTCAAATAATGAGTCCGCTCAAGTTTCGAGCGATAAACCACCGCTCAAGTGTTGAGTGGACTCAAGTCCTGAGTTGAGCGGATGAGTTGATGTGACAAATGAGTCCGCTCATTTACAACCCTGGTAAAAACGATCAGTCGTAGACGTTTTTATTATATATTGAAAAGTTCTTCAAAATATAAAATCTTATGAATTTCATTATAATTATTTTTACTGTCCGCCGAGCTGTTTTAGAAATAGATGCGACAAACCACTTTAATAGACAAACTTACACTTGAACGAAATTACATATGCGCATTCATCTAGGGTATTGTAAGTATTAGCCTTTCATATCTAGATCATACATTATACATTGATGTAACTGTGTGACTAACAATTCCCCATAATATGCGGAAAAACTCCAGAAATCAAAGGAAATTTCCATATTGTAAACATAGCCAAATTCACTTTCCAACCATGAAATGAATTCACATAAGTAAATACATCATTGTGAGTTTGTGTTGGGAAATCGATAAGCATATTGTAACAACAATCTTATTAAGCGTTCATAAGAAATTGCCTTTCCGCAAGACATTTCGCATATCCAATTCAAATTACCCGATGTACGCCGAATGATCCCCTAAAGAACTGTGCTGAACCGTAATATGTAGTACTTGAACTTCAGCTTGCAAGATGTAAATTAGCAGGAGATATTTGCGAGTTCATTTCAATTCATCCAACGTTCGTTCGGAAGTACTAAGCACAAGTAAACGCATCACGGCTCAATGAAAACAAAACAATTTTCGTATCCTTCCTTATCCTGAGTTGAATTTTCCTTGAAAATCGATTTCATTTTCCGTTCTATTTACCTATTTCCTTTAAGAGTTTTTTCTTCTCTTTTGTTTTTTTTATGCTTTCGCAAAATACACAAAAACTCTTGGTGAACGTTTACTTAAATACTGGGATCAGGCTTTATTTTTCTTATGATGAGCTGCTTTACCTGTAAAAAAAAAGTTCCAACTCCATTTCTCTTCCTCCTGAAACTGATTTTTATGAGAGAGAATTTGAGCTATGAAGGATGAAGCAACATTGTAAATAATGTTCCTTTAATTTTGTTGTTGGAAAATGTGTCACTTGTTTTGGCAGGTGGCATTAGATATAACGCTATACAGTTATACATATTTCTGTTTAACACTCATCCTCGAAAAAGTCGGTATGACCTTTTTGGTATTTCCTGGATTGATTTCCTTAAATGGAAGCATTAATTTTTAATGAAGGTCACATTATGAATGTCCAGAGAGGGTTATTTTGTATTCCTTATACAAAGTAAAAAGTATTTAGAATAGCCGAAAGTTTGATTGACTAGTCAACTTGAGTTTCATTTACACATATGCGCACATATTTGTAATCTGTATATGTCAGCAAAGAATAAAATTCAATTGCCTGATTATTTTTGTTGGAGAAATTGGATCCATTATCTCGATCTTCTTAACTACTACTAGCCTACTACAACAGGCTTAGATTGGAATGGACTAATTGGGAATAAACTAGAAAACGATTAAGGAGCTAAAATCCATAGGATTATGGAACGTATATGCTTTTTTCATAACAGGAACAAGCAGGAGTGAGTTTAAAATTGGTACGGCGTGAAATCAGAATACCTAGATGTGGATACGAAACGAAATAATAGATCTAGCCACATAGACCATTCCCTGAAACGCAAAGTGATAGAAAATGGAGAGTTTGAAGTGGCATTCATGTTTTACACCACGCTAATAGAAGTAATAATTAATTTGAAAGTACAAAGTTCTGGCTCATTTACGTGCATGCAACAATGTCAAAGTCTACATATAACCTTTATTAAACTAAGTGGAGATAATAGTTTATGTATTGATACAAGCGTGGTTTTTGTTCGTTATTCAATATTTCAAATTTAAATCATGAGTTCCTTTTATTACACTCTAGAATTTACTTTCATAAAATTCACAAGCAATCACAAACTAATTGTTCTTCAAATTATCGCAATTCAATTAGAATACTTTCGTCTGTTCACTTCACTGTCTGAGACAAGACTTCTGTCTGGACGGTGACAAGTGCCGTATTTTTATACTCTACAAATTGTCCAGAAGTTATCTGAAGATTCCATTCTAGAAACATCGATTGTCCGAACCTAAAGTTGTTTATGTCCGTATTTTATAGATGTCGCTTGTCCTTTTCTAATGCACGTAATACAATTCTCCGAAAGTTGCTTATGTCCGTACTTAATTAGTCATTTCACGAGAAGTATCCATTTCTAATAGACGTCGCTTGTCTTTTTTTTTATTGCATGTCACAGTATTCTGCAGCTGTATGTATATATCTTGAACATAACTACATTAAATTCGATTAGGTTTATGGATTTATTTTATTTTTATTTTATTTACTCCCTTCTGTAGGTTTAGACTGTTAATAAAGTCTAGAACTATTCTGCGACCTAGGTTTCACACGTAGTTTGGTGGAAGAAAAGCATGTTCGAGGTGGAGTAATCTCCGTCTGCCCAATTCTTCGCAGTTACAGAGCAGATTCTCTGAGGTTACATGAGATTCCTGACAGAAGCGGCAGGATGAAATCTTAGCCAAATCCATCTTGTATAGGTGATACCTCAATGGCCATTGGCCTGGGAATAGCTCTGTAATCATTTTGAGATCTGTAATAATTTTTAGCTCTGTTCTCCTAAGGAGTAGGAGCTCTCTAGATTTTCCGCCGGAGGTGCCGATAAACTCTTTTACCTAAAAAAAGGCCTTGTAGCCTTTCCCAATAAAGGGATTTTCGTTTGTTCACCCAGCTATTTAGAGTAGATCTAAGGTAACACTTTGTAATATATCACATAACTACCTACATCAACGAGAGTATGTGAAGCTCATCAGTTGGAAAGATTCGAGCTTCATTTTGAATTATTAACAAATAAAAATCAATTTCACATGTCATATCCAGTAACTCAAGAAAGTCTAACTACTGAACTAACAGAAAGATTGGCTTTCAGTCAGCTTGCACCGCACTGCATCAAGTTATCACACGATGATGATCGTGCTTGGAGCTTTGCACGGCAAAAATTTGATACTAATTTTTAACCTAAGGCAAATATCACAAGCATATTTTTAAGTCATTGAGTCTTGATTATAAAATTCCTAGAAACTTATAACAATTCTGAACTATTTTAGGGTTAAAGTTTACGTTCTTTTATTAAATATCAGAGGTATACTCCATGTAAAAAGATATTATGATTTAACCTTAAAAGGTTAAAAGACATGTTTCGACAAAAAAAAAATTTCTTCGATGTGTGGTGGAAATTCTGTTGGACTGTACTTATAATAATACACCCGATAACAGTACTTTACCAACATAAGTTTAAGTTTTTGTTGAAACAAGTGTAAACAATTGTTTAAAGCTAAATATTTCATTCG
Organism: Dioctria linearis; assembly: GCA_963930735.1. Lineage (NCBI taxonomy): Eukaryota > Metazoa > Arthropoda > Insecta > Diptera > Asilidae > Dioctria > Dioctria linearis. The sequence continues at coordinate 308,379,138 of OZ005741.1, forward strand.
TCGCGATTTAGTTGAACGCATCGCACGGTAGGTTTCTGCTACAAGTTATTTCTTTCTTATTTGTTAATTTATATATAAAATGGCTGACAGAAAATTCTTAAAAGTTGTGTGTAATAGTAAAAAGAACAGTTTATTTCATAAATTTATAAAAGTTGAAAACATAAGTTCAATTGAAATATATAAATCAAATGAGTACTTAATCTAAATTTTAAAATTGTGTTTAAATATTTTTTGATGGATATTGTAAGTAATGTTTACATTTTTAGTATTCTGTAATTGTTCAGAACTTATTGATGAATCTACTTCAACAATTTGGTAGATGCAGTTGCTTTCCCATTGAAGTCTGCATTTTAGATAACTGTGATAGTATTTCGACTACAAATTTAGATAGATGTGACGCAGCTTATGTAAGAAATTGTGATGCCGTTCTTGCTTGATAAATCAATAGGTATGGAGAAAACTTATAGCATTATATTAAAAATAAATCTGTTTTCTTTAGAGGAGTATATAAAATCTGATGACGAAGTTATAGCTATTTTAACTCAATATAAAGAGGAAAATATATTATCAAAAGTAAACAGCCGAATTTTTGTTAAACATTTGAGTAATTATATAAGGTAGAATTGTGGAAATTATCCGAAGAAGGAAGAGAAATTAGAGGCCGGAAAAGCAGCAATTTCACTGTTTCCTTCGTTCAAAGCTACCCGAAACAAAATTGGTGGGATTGTAAGAACTAATTAATTGTTATATTAATTAATATATGAATTATTACATAAAATTTTTTACTATTTTAGGGTATTCCTTTTATCCAGTACATAACAGTGGTTTTTTAGCTTCCAAATGAAAAAAATATTAATAATAAGCAAGGGAAATATGGCTCCTTAAAAAAAAGGAAGCAAATCGAAGATGTTGAAGCAGACATAAACCGAATTGAATCTGAAGACACGCAATTCTTCAGCAATTGTGTGGTAGAATCACAATTACATGCCAAAAAACTTAAACTGAAGGAAACTGTAGATAAGAGAACACAATTTTTACAAAAACCTGTTAACTTCTTTGAATGCTTCCCTTTCTTTTTTTATAAAGCTGAATTGGTAAGATTAGAATTTTTCTCTGTTTACAGAAATATATTTAATGTTAAACCTTTTCTAGATTTTCTATGACTTTGAACATCGTTTTAAAACACTTTATTCAAAATTTTTCCCAGTTTGCGAATAGTATTGATTTAATTGAGCTTACGGTTTGGTTAGAAATAGATCCTGGATTTCACTATTGGAATGAATTATTTTTATATTTAAAAGGTAGTAGTAAATTCGGAAAAAAATTAAATATATTTCATTATAATGACGAGACTTACTTTTATATTTTGGTTTACGATATTTTATATTTTGATAAAGAGATTAATAATTATAATATCAAGAAAACTGATTAAAATGAAATTCTTAATTTTCTTGATTTAAAAGTTAAACCGCCTTTTGAGAGCTATAGTATTATGGAAAACGAATATGTTTTAATCCCTTATTTTCTTGAATTATAATAATTACTAAAGTCAAATACGAATATGGTACCAAAAAGAAAATTTAATCAATCAATAACAAATAAAATTAAATGAATTTAACTTGATATTGCATTTTATTTTTCGATATAAATCCCATAAAACCTTAACCAACTTTCTTATAATAAATATGATTACATTTTAATATTACAAATTTATAAATTTTAACATTCATACTAGATTAAATAATAACCTTGAGAAAGCCTACAAATATGCAAACTTAAAAGGTTTTCATTTTAATCTAATTGGGTTAACCAAGTTTCAATGAAATATTGATAAAATTTGTCCTGTAAAGATTACACTATTTTTAAACCTTTTGAAAAAGGTTAAAATTTAACGCATTAAATCAAATTGTTACATTTGTCATTTTCGCTGTGTGATTTGGCAGATAATTTATTGTAACATGTTTATTTTTTATAAATCTTCGCCTAAACATGTAATATGAAGTTTTATACTTAGACCGTAATCATTAGTTAGTTGTCTTCGACACTTCCCATCTATTCAAAGTACGGACACGACGGCAAGGCAGAAATATTAAACGATGCATTTGATGCCTGGTTTATTAGATCACACAAGCTTTGACAATGTTTCCATTAGGTGGTCGTACTTGAGAAGTCGCGCTAAGTTTAAAAGAAGTATCTTCTTTCGCGGCATAGTAACATGAGTGGTAGATTTTTGTCATATTCTCAAATCTTTAAATCTAATAAAACCAATTGTCCAGAAGATGTAACATTGTTGTTGATATTTTCCACATATCTTGAGAAGGACCTTGATGACTGGAGTGATCTCCCTTTATGCAATTAAAAGAACGCTTCTCTTTGGAGCCGAAAACATGCCTCTGCCCAATTAAAAGTCTTACAACGAAGAACAAAGAATTTTTATATGATTTTCCTAGCAATGAATACGCACATCTTCCTGATGAAATGACATGAGGGAGTAGTTTTTCTGGTGTACAGATCGTAGATCTATTTTCTTTAGACGTTAGATAAACACCATTCCAAAAATGCTCACAGAGCTCCCAATTAGGGAATGTAAGTTGCGTTATTGATGATTTTTTTTTCATTGTTCACGCAGAATTACATCTAGAGTTTCAGCGATGATGAATTGAATACAAACCAATCATCCCAATTATGGACAGTTTTGCCTAAGTTCTCTAGTATACACTAATTGCTTCTCCCGGACCAATTAATCAACCTTTAGTAGAAGATTCCGATTCTTTTGCGATTTCAGGCAATCTAAATTACTGCGCTAGCACGATTTTAAGTAATCAGAACTATTATTCACTGTAATCCCATATCCGGATTCGAAATACCACAATGGTAATAGCAAAACTAATTAGAGTTATAATACAACTTTTATTGAACTCTTTTGTAGTCTAGTCAGATGTATGTAAATTCTAAGAGCAATGAAAAACAAACGATAAAAGCAAGATAATTGAAAAAGTCTTTAGTGAAGTTTGTATGTAACCGAATCGAATGCAAGTAAAGAATGCTGAATTAAGGCACTTTCACATCAAAACCGAAAACCGTAAAATGTATACCGAAAAACTGAATTTATTCCACTCTAAAAGAAGATTTTTGCTCAAATGATTAATAAAATCACTGGAAATAGGATAAACTATTCCTAATAAAATAGTATATTTATCTCAGATTTTTAACTTTTATCTTTTTTGACCGAAAAAACGAAATTTCGGTTGCATCTGTCAATTTCTTTTCGGTTTCCACATGTGGAACGTTTCGGGACGAAAAAGGTTTTTCGGTCGTACTAATTCTCACTTTTGTATTTACATTAAAAACTATATTATTTTATTTTATTATTTATTATATTATTATAATATGGATAGGGATTTTGAAGTAAAATTAAAATACGCTTTTTCGTATGAGCTCTCATAATACAACTTTTATGATAACTAAATGTTACTTCTATTTAACCGAAAAAAAGTTTTCGGTTTTTGATGTGAAAGCAAAATCGAATTTTCGGTGTAGACCTTATCGGTTTCTATGTGAAATTGCCTTTAGACTCTGGAATTAGGTTATCAAACAGTTCGATTTTGACATTTCCTACGAACTGATCCAAAATAGTGGACGATTTTTGGAACGAGTCTTGCTTCCATTTTGTAATTTAAAAGCAAACAAGGGGAATACCCATGATACAAAGATAACAAGGTATGGCCGATTCGAGAGGAATTTTTTGTGTTGCTACGTCATCAGGTGACTAAAGTCATTTCCAAAGAATTTGTTTTGAAATTTTCGTATTTTATTGACCGAAATACGTTTTGAATATATTAAAATATTTAACAGAACATTAGTTTCTTCGTTTAAATCACTTTGGGAAACGTAATTATGTGCTAGTGGAAAAGCAAAGAAATTTTCAAATAGAAAATTCTTTTCACTGTGATAAGAACGATTGAAATTGCGACGAACCAATTTATGACAATAGTCGCCAAATTATGCAAGTAACCAATTGACAGATAATTCGGCCATACCTTGTTAATCTTAATATCAAGGGGGAATACCTACATTTAGTATCTGAGTCATTTTTCTTTCTCCCCATTCTCAATACATATTTATTCATTCTATCTGGATTGGCAGATTCCACATATAATACTTCGAGCAAACGCCTATGTAATATTTGTAGTCCTTAGATCTTTTTGTACGTCATTAACTTCTCATCTAGAGCTCTATTAGATAATTTCTGTTTTTTACGTAAGCAGGAAGAAATTTTGAATATAAAGCATCCACAGAATTTAATAAAGTTCCAATTTTATATTTGAAATGACCTTCTCGACACGGGAATACCAAAAAGTGGGTAACAAATGAAGGAAATTTTACGATGATAGAGATTGACTGCAACAATATCGGCAAATTCCAAATCTGAAAAAGGTCCGGTTCGGTTCCTGGCGATAATTCTTAAAGAAGATGATGATCCCTTTATTGTCCGGAAAAATATCAAAGTCATACAGTTTAAGAGGAAACGTGACTGGAATTCGGTACAATCATATTCCTGGCAATTTATTATTTTTAGGGCGAGTGACACTTCTATAACCTGGTTGGATATTTTGGAAACTTTTCGAGGAGATAGCTTGGCATGTATATACCTAGCTACTCAAGGAACATACATATATATATATAAATATATACATACATAAGAACCTGATCCGAAAAAAATATTATTAGTAAGAGGTCGAAAAAGTTTTCTTGTTATTGACAAGTTTTTATCAATTATCAAGATTATTCCTTTACAGGTTGCTCTTGTTGAGGAAGATGTATTTAAGTTGATTGGAAAGTTAAATTACTTTACTTAAGTAAGAAATCGAGAAAATTACTTAAGTTATTGATAGGACAGTGGGAGGTTTTGGGCGCACCATGCTTAGTGGAGTGGAGATAATACTCTTCTATCTAAGAATTGTAATTTTTTTCTTTAATAATGTATTGAATTCGATACCTGGGGATAAAACAAATAATTATGACCGAGCAAAGATGGATGTTAGGGTGAATTGTTGGGACCAATATTTTTTTAGTGCAGGAATATGGAAGAATAATTTGGTTCAGATTTAAAGAGTACTTTTTTGGAGAGCAATCCTAAGAATTTTATAATAATGGAGGATTGTAATGCTCATATCGGGAGCCTGTAATACTTCCTAATTGTTAATTTTCTAATTTTATGTAAATTAAGGAATACTAAAGTTGATACAAAGATAATCCAAGATCCAAGATACATCTATTTGATTAGGTTAGGTTAGGTTAGGTTAAGAGTAGGGGCGATGAGGCCAGACTATGCGGACACTACGACCAGAGTGTTCTCCAATAGAGTGGTTAAGCAAAATCTAGCCTTTTAACGAGCTCGATTAGGGTTAAATTGTAAACCTTATTTGGAGTAATAAATCCGTTTGCACTGATTTACAACCTTAATATTGCAAGCGCGGAGCACTCAAATAAATATGCTTCTGTGCTTTAAGGTTTCAGGACATATTAGAATTGTTAGAGGGTTATGGACGTGTTATTTTGAATGACCTGGTTTATGATAGCTAATATAAAAGTAATACAATGGCAGAATCCTTAATTTCACACATATGTAACTGCCATGAAGCAAATCTACTCGGATCACATCCTAGCAAACATTGCGATGAAAAATCATTAGCGCGATGATCGGAAGATACATATCTTTTAGTAATCAACTTAGAAATATACGAATTTGTTGACAGGTTTTTTTATTAAATAATAGTTTTTTTTTTAGAGCTGTACTGGCCTTTAATTATCAATTCTTCTTGGTTCTTTATCAAACAGAAGTTTGTAAAATTCTGGGTTGTTCGTCAAGGTTTTGTGTTGAATTTATATACGAAGATAGATGTCTTTTCTTCAATTTATTAAAAGTGGTATAAGCTTTTGAATCTTATTTGTCTTTTTCATTAGATGGCTTCTTCTACAATAATATATTACAATTATAAGAAAAATTTGTTGATGATGATGATGTTGGAATGACCGTTTTATCCCGCCGCGCGACTGTTAGCTTAATATGGAAACCAAATAAGTCAGTTCACACGAAGTTGCAACAGTCGCCAAATTTTATTCCAAGTGAGGGATTTTTTGTGCTTTGGAATTGTGATTTTTACTTCCAATTTTTTTTCATTATATATGTGAAATTCCCCTTTTAAATGACGGCCAGTCAGTAAAGATTGCACCCAAAACCAACCTTCTTTTTTGAGCCTTTTTAAAACTAATTGAAATGCCAAAGCTTTCTATAACCCCATTACAATAGTCATGTACACAAAAAGCTGGACATCTATTACTCTTTACGTATATTTTATAACTGAAATACATATAAGTTGTAGTCGAGGTCTTGTGAAACCAATATTTTCTGTCGCCAAAAATTGCGACATTAGTCGTGCGACTGAATATCACTCATGTCTAATGGAACTAAGGGATGTAATAGAAAAAAGAAAAACCTTCCATGAGACAAACAAACTCTACTAGAAGCACATATTTGGTTAATATCAATTTATGCGTAATATTTTTATTATGATATGATAAGGGTGTATTTGTTTCAACTGGAGGTGGTTTTATTTGTGCTTCTATAGGTAGGTCAGGAAGCATTATCCCGACAGATATAAAACACTTTACACCTGTACATTTGTAAGGTTTAATTCGAAGATTGTGATTTGCAAAAGGTGTTAAGTAGTGGGCTTAGGATTAATTTGATTAAAAAAAAAAACAATAACAAAAACACAAGACGTCATTGCTGGTATTTTGTTCGTAGGAAGCAGCGTATAATAAATTAAAATAAAAAATGAAATATAAGATCCAAGTCTTTGCCATTACTGACGTTGTAATTTGTGCTGGTATCTTACTGGAGTATCGCCCAAGATTTTAAAATATTAATTATGTTGAGCTACGTTAGTACATTTGTTGTGGCCCAGTCTACTAGTACACGGAAGCAATAGGCTGGCAGGTGTACCAGTAATAAAGTAGCAAGCAATAACGGAACACATTACTTCACACAGTAAAGTGCCCGCTTATTGCTAAATAATGTGATGATTGTGCGGCGGCTGTAAATAAACATGCTACTTCGCATAGAGCATGCTCATTGCCCGTTTTGTTTACAACAGCACACCTGCTTGCTATCCGTGAGATTAGCCAGCAGCTTCGTCATCGGTTGTAGAATATTACCGCACAATAACAAATACATATGGGTCATATTCTACTTCCGAGTTCCGTTTGCAAGTTTTCGAGGTGCGCAATTAAATTGGTGTGGTCAGTTCGGGTTACAATTAAACAGCGGTGGGTCGGCGGTAATAGTTAGATTAAGTGAAAGTTAAAGTCAAGTTAGTAAGATCTGTGAATAAAATGAAAGTAGTGCATTTGTTGAGTACGGAGTGTTTTTATTGCTAAGGGATACGAATACGACACATTCTGCGTTAACCCGGCGCCAATGACGCTGGGTCATTTTGACCCGAGGCAATTTAACACGGTGATATTTTTTGTTCACGCTGCCCGTACAATTCGAACGTTTGTTTAGCTGGAGATAGAGCTTCCCTCTACTCGTACCGCCAATGTTCTCAGTGTGACGCCGTCTGCGCAGCGAGATACACGTGCGTTAAGTCAATACGGGTAAATATGACCCAGCGTCATTGCTGGCGTAGTTTTTTCGTGACATACTTTCATTTGTTTATTTAGTGTTTGTTGTTAATTCATCTTGTTCTTTTTTAGTGATTTGGTAAATATGGCCCTGAGAAACCACCCAGAGAGTTTTTTGGCGGTGTTAGAAGAGTCAACGCGTGGAAAGGACCCAAATTCGTCAAATTTTGGACATCAAAAAGATATCACTATGGTCTCTTACATTCCGAAGAAAAATAAAGTTGTCCTCTTGATGTCGAGCTTACACCACGACGACAACATTGATGAGTCTACTGGCGATAAACAGAAACCAGAAATAATAACTTTTTATAATTCTACCAAGAGCGGAGTGGATGTAGCTGACGAGCTTTGTGCTACTTACAACGTGAGCAGAAACTCAAAACGGTGGCCATTGACAATTTTCTTTGCAATGCTGAATATATCGGGCATAAATGCAAATATAATATATCGGGCTAATAATAACGATACACGTACGAAAAGACGACATTTCCTAAAAAACCTGGGACTCGCTTTGATACACGAGCATTTACAAGTCCGAGGAACACGTGCGAATTTACCTCGACAATTGCGCAAGAGAATAGCAGATTTCGCAGGTGAACCCACCGAGGAACCGCCCCAAAAGCTCCCAGGAACTCGTAAAAGATGTCAAATATGTCCGTCCAAAAAGGATAAGAAAACATGTCATACGTGCAATGCATGCCACATTTACATATGCCCAGACCATTTGGTTCCATACTGCAATAATTGCAGTAGTTCCATGTCTCTGAATGAGGAAGTAGAAGACTGATTTATTATTATCGTTATTATAAGAAGTTCGTGTGATTTCTCTTTTAGTATATAGGATTATTTTTCATATTATTAATTAGAATACTTTACCAAAAATTAAAAGAATATCAAAGTTATGTTTTCAAAGTTGATTTTGCATGTGTTATTGAGGAAGCTAATGAAAGTTTGATTTATAGAATACATTGGTATTATCTTTATTTTACCACATATAGAAAGAACCCTTATTAAATAAATACTTATTACAATTAAGGTAACTCTTTTAATTTTGTGATAATTTGTCGATATAATCCGGGTCATAATGATCCGATGTCATTGTTCGCGTAATTATTTTCACGTCATTTGCGCCGGGTTAAGCGTTTTCTTATAGATTGTATCTATGAGCAATCTAAGAATTGTAAATTCCTGAGGGAAGTTTCAAGATGGATAGGGAAATTTTATTTTTAGTAAAGTTGAAATATCTTGCAATGTGATGACAAAAAGGTCAAGCCGGGGTCAAGTGAGCCTTACAAAATTTTATTGTTTTAAGTTTAAAGTCATTTTTTGACACGGTATACAGAGTAACAAACTATTAAGTATTTAACTCTTGAACTGTGATGCCATGGCATCGCAATTCGTATGAATAATTCAGAAAAATGATTAAAAAAAATTATTTGGTAGTAGTAGTTTTTACAAATTACAATGAATAACATCATGGAAAATACAAATTTCAATATTTAGGTATATATTTGTAATGATTCCGTATTCGTTTTGCTGTCGAAACAATTCGGAATTGACACTGTGGTATTCTTGAAATTCGAATGGATTAAGCGAGAAACATAGTGCTAACTTTTCCAAACTCGATCTCAGTATAACTTGAAGAGCCTCAACCTGATGAGCCTTGCAAACTCTTGCAGCTCACAATATGAACTTTAAAAACTTCTGTATGATAGCAGTTAATTGAGCTGTTGGCTCGAAAATTCTGATTATTTTGTAATAATTTACTACAGCAGGAATAACTTTTCATGTTAAATATGATAACAAAAATAGCTGTCAAAGCTGACAAAGTTCCAGCAGAGTAGAAAGTAGACCGACTCGAGTTTAACCTCAACCAGGCCGGTCTCACCAACTTAGTCATTGGGAGCTTGATAGCCTGATCTCATATATTCTTTAGAACTGTCAAAATTGGTGAGGCCGGCCAGGTTGGACAGCCAGGACTGTGTTTCTCGCTTTATATACTGAACGTAAATCTTTCCTTATTTAACGAATAGTTCAAACATTCGTTATGTTAAACGAAGAGTGAACCAGGTAGTATTCTATGGATGAAAAAGGGAGAAGAAATGATGTACGCACAGTGACAAATATATCAGTGTAATTTGTGTAGATAAGGTATACCATATTATGGAATTAGCACCATTGTATAAATTTGATTTAGCAATAATTGCTGGCTACTTTTACATTGGCAGGACAGAAAAGATAAAGCCCCCAATTCCCAGCGAATTGCACCAAATATTCACCAGAAAAATTCTTGTTGAATCTTCTTAAAGTTTTTTTTTCAATGATGTATGGTGTGGAGGTGGAAATAGTCTCTTTTCTTTTGCAAGGTCACATAAGAAAGGGAACCTTAACTGACTATAGAAGTATCTCTTCTATTGATTCGATAACTATTTACTAATTTACACTACATAACGAGAACAGATTTTCTGCCCAGTGGGAAATGGAGATGTAATTACTTTGTGAAAATCAATCGATTTTCAGAGAAGCCTTTAGCATAGGCGATAAGATATTCACTTAATGAACTTAAAGCTTAGTGATAGTGTAACGCTTTTTTTTTTAGATTACAAAACTACCAACCCTGGTAGAATACCGTTCGTTTATTAAATTTCATAATTTTGGTACTTCGGTCAGATCAGTTCGTATGCAGAAAACGAAAGTATGAAGCTGCTGCTTTAACATGTCCGAAACGTCGTCGTGAGTAAAGCAAGCTTGTGTGGTTAAGCACACGTCATTACGTCATTTTCCCTGTAGATATATAATATATAAATAACTTGCCATAATTTGTGGGAAGGGGAATAAACTTTGGGGGAATTGTAGTAAATGTTCTTATGTACACTGATGACATTGTGCTAATAGCTTTCCTGGAGATAGATAATGAATAGAAATACCCATTCATTAGAGATAAGTGAAATAAACGGTGTACGCAAAAGTGTTTGAAGCTGCTTTCAAAGAAATATTATGCTATTTTAAGTATGATGATATATTCAGTATATTTATATATTGTATATACTACAAACTACTTCCACTAATCACTAATCACAGACAAGAAATACCCAGATACCGACGGTAGTACTAAGAAAGTGATGTATGGAAGAGCTCATAGCAAACCTCAATAACTCACTGATCTCGGCTAAATATATCATGGACACGAACCAAAAATGTTTTCCAATATAGGTGAAAATTAATTTCTTTCTTAGAATTTAAATCGACCATATTTCTTCAGAATTCGTGTGGTTTATTGGTGGCTATAGACGGTCCGAGCAAATTCTGTCTACCATCTTGCGGGATGACCACGGTTAAGCATTAATGAAAGATTTACTTCTTTTAATAGATGGATAAGCATACGAAACTACAAACTTTAACGAAATTTATTGGCATGGGTACAAATCGCATATCTAGGGAAATAACGCCTAAGCGGCTATCACTAATCGGCACAATCAAATTAGATTTTTCATTTTTTGGTTTCCGTATTTAAGAAAATCGCAAATTTTAACAAAAAATGGACTCGAAAGATATTGTTTCGTACATCAGAAATGTTTTAAATATGATAAAGAATTTAATGTGTCAAAAATTTCATTGAAATCGCATTAAAATTGCGAGTAGGGAAAATGTACGGCATACAAGTATGAAGATTAGTAGGAAGTTAATGCAAATCGACGATAAGATGTGAGTACACAGTGAAATTTGCACTTACTCCAAAGACGCCAAGCCGCTACGTAGACGATAGTTCATGGATCATATTGAGTTTGTGATTTCGATGGTAATGCATATTGCTGATAGCGAAGAATGGATTGGACACCCAAGTACGACGTGTATTTAAATTTATTTTGATTTTTGGATTGCCATCCGTTTGTTTATCTATCTGTCCGTATGCCGATAATTCGAGAACTCGTTGACTTACAGAGTTGAAGTTCTGTATTAGGCATTTTCGAAAAAAAAAATGTAATTTCAAAAATGGAATAAATCTTGAAACCCATAGTTTTGTTAGACAAAAATTACGATATTTTAGGTGTGCTGGGAAAACACGTTGATGTACTGTGAAATTTTTTGGGTTATAAAAATCTGCATAACTAGTTATACCTAGTCATTTTTACTGTCCATTCATCATTCTAGCAAATTATTCGTAAAACCACTTTAAAGATCATAAACATATGTATGTACCTACCACATATATAGATTTGAGCATTCATTTGGATGTTGTCAGAATTTATCTTGGACCAAACATAGCTTTTTTCCTAGTTTATATTAATTTAAGTTATATGCTTGCTACCAAAACATTTGTAGCAAAAATAAAAGATATTTTGATGTATGTACTCGTGGATAATGCCAAAAGCAAGTTATTATCCTTCATTCGTTTTCTTTATGCCAAATCTAAGTTGAATAAATTTCAATTCCTGTCGGAAAACTCTCAGCTCTAGTTTAAAAAATTAAGAAAACTAATATTTTAATTTCAATCACCACAATTGTTGAATTGACAAATCTGAGCTTTTGCTTTAATAGATCTTTTTTCAATTTCAATTTCGTTTGGACATGCTAGAACTTAATTCGTAGTTTCAACTTATACATTCGCTGAATCCACAAATCAGTAGCATTTGCCTCATATAATTGATACTCAGAACTTATACTGATTGTATTTATGGGGTGTGCTTAGTCTTTCCTTTAGCTTCTAGGGCATGCAGAAACTCTCAATCTACTGAGAGGGTTTCTGTCAATACGAAACGTTTTTTCTTCCTTTGTAAGAAATAAAATAATTTTTAAGATTAATTTAATCTGGTTAAATTACTGTCATGATTTTCAAGATAAATATATCAATTTATTAAATTTTTGCTAAATATTTGAATGTCATTAGTCACTTCAACTAATATTTTAAGTAAATTCATAGCATTTTATTGTTATGATCAAATGAAAAATTAACTGAAATTTTCAATTTCATTGTATATTTTAACAAATTTGATTAATCGATTACTAATGTTTTCAAACTAATGATTTAATTGTTTTAAGGATATGCAAAATCAACGAAGTAATTAGTTAATTCGGAGAACAAAATTTTTTGAAAGAGTAATATTTAATTAGTCGATTTTTTTTTATAGTTGCCACTAAATACTGGAATAAACAACAATTGTTTTAGCTAATATTTCTATTTTTTCGAAATTGATTATGTCAAGTTTAGTTAACACTACAAAAAGATTAAGTAAAAAAGCAAATATTCTCGGATACCCAATCCGAATGATTTTCAAAGCAAACTAAACAAATGGCAGAATTTATAAATATTATCACAAAACAAGCTTAGCTAAATCAACTAACGTCAATAAGTTTTCTTAACGAATATAATTTGTAAGCTGAAAATCAACTACAGATATCATTTGATGATGAAACAAATTCTTTGGCATAAAACAAAAACTTTTGTCTCAGCGCAGAGATATGTTACCTCAAAAATGGTTTACGGTTCACTACTTTTCATTGAATAGATTGATAGAAGAAAACGAAACCTCATTTTCGATTATCTTCCTTCTATTGAAAATTCACAAATTTTCTACTGTTCAAATTATTATTAACCCAGATCTGCTAAACGGTATCGTACTGTACCGCAGAGAGTTCAAGAGCTTATTGTACTTGATCTGACAGCACTGATTGACACTTCTTCTATCTTTTTGTGTTTCTCACTGAAAAACAGTCTCGTTGTTATTTAATAATAGTGGCGTGAAGTTATCTCTCCTATAAAGGTGTTAGTGTTGGCGTACAGCAGGGGTGGCCAAACTTTCGAAGTACGGGGTCTAAATTACAATTCAGGATATCGTAGCGGTCTACCGTCAGCAACGGATTTAAATAAAACGCCTAATCTTCTTCAAAAAATCTGTAGGTACTTTCGAATGCTCCAGATTTGAAAAATACTTATGTCGCACCAATCCATTAATTGGCCGATGTTAGTAGATACTCTGTAAATGTTAATGCCTTCGTTAAAAGGGAACACCATGAAACTGAAGACTTCTTCCCGAGTTCCAAATACTTCGAACTCCTCGTGTAAATTCGCCAACTGTTTGGCGAAACTTTGGAATCCGCGATTTAAATTGTGTGTCTTCTCACCCCAAATTTTTGGTAATTCTTCAATCCGCCTAATCTTAGTTGGGTTGCATGCACCAGAATCTTTTCTTTGAATGTTTTAACTAAGATTTTCATATCAATCAAAGTTGTCTTTCCTGGCATACATAGCTGGCGCATGACAGTGTTTCATGCCAGTAAAATGCCGTTGATTTACAAAAGAATTTCCTCTTTATTTTTACCATACCAATATCGCTGCTTGTGATTTTGTGCCTGGCATCGTAAAAAAAGATTGCTGTGCATATAAGCCAGTTTTTAACTCACGTACCTGCTTCTATTTTTTAATGCTTTTCGACATTTGTTTTTTTTTTTAGTGCTACACCTGAGTTACAAATAAGGCAAACGCATTTATCATTTTTCCTTGAACATACTGGTAAAGAGCACTCTGATAATGATAACCTTTTTCCTCACTCGACAACCTTGCCCGCTCATTTTAGCGGACTATACTGACTGAGAACACAAAGGTGCATTTTTTTATTATAGTACGGGAGATAAAGAGAGAGACAGAGAGAGAGAGCTATCAGTTACTCCCCCACGTGAGGCGGCGCAATTAGCTAAAAATGCCAATATATTGTAATTTTTGTTCAATTGATTTTACTCTCGCGGTCTACCAAAAACGTCTACGCGATCGACTGGTCGACCGTGGTCGCCGTCTTGACTACCCCTGGTGTGCAGTATGCAATATATTTTGAAGGCATTCATGATGGATGTTTATGTGAAACAAGGATTTACTAATTCCACTAAAATTATTATTTTGAATAAGTATTGTTACAAAATTCTAGAAAACCGTTCCCAGGATATATTCTGTATTAAAGTTTAGTTCATATATACTTAGAGATTAAAATATGTGGTGTAAATTTAGGTTGGTAGCGTACCATACCACTAGGAAAATGTCGTTGCACTTTGTATCAAATAAAACTCGTAGATAATCCTTCTGAAAATCAGTTGCGAGCAAAAGCAGAGCTCGCACTTAGACGGCAAAAGGAAAATATTGACGCTCAAGGATTGTAATGAAGGTAACATTTTTTATCATCAGAAGAGGAGGACGAAAAAGCAGACTGACTAGGAAAAATGAAAATGAAAAATAATGTGATATCGCAGAAATGGAAAAGAACAGAAATGAATGAGTACGAGATTGATGTTTTACAGCAAAAAGGTAGTAAGTACCAAAAATTCCCAGCCATTAACCTCTGCTTCATGCTCTCGTACAACCTCGAAGAGTAATGGTTTCAAAATCACAAGGTAACCGACTTCTTGGATAGGTGATGATAATCCGCCTTCCTATCATAGTGGGATTTTTCAGAAGGAAACTATACATCTTTTAGAGCAAAATCACCAACGGAATTATTCGAGCTAATTTTTGATAGTAAGATTATCGAGAGAACCCGAAAATAATAGCGGATGACATCTACTGGAATTTACTGGAATTCTACTGTTGAGTGCTTACAACGTTGCTCCAAGTAGGAGATGAATTGCTCTAGAATTGCATACGACTTGATCGTTTTGAATAGAAACTTGCAGTTTGTACACTGTGCAGACAATACCAACCTGCATATGCATGACATCCCAGAACATTGTATGTATTTTGATGAAAACACATTTCTTAGTATGGCCGCCATCCATGTAAACAATTAATTAGAGGCAAGCCTATACGATTCAGCCTTAAGGCTTGGTGCCTAAACTTAGTCTGGAAATCTAACCTCTTTTCAAACTTACCAAGGACAAAAATAACATTAATCTGATTTTGGTAAATGTGTTGCTACTCTTGTTGAAATGCTCGACAACTTTCCCAGTGAAATAAAGAATCTTCCGCTGATAATCTTTCAGGCTTATCAGGCTTTCAGGTTTATCAATTATTTGAAGCGCTGAGGATACTCGTGTAGAGATGTACCTAGATTTAATGTTATCTACATGAATAAATTAAAAACATTATACAAACTATGTTCCTTTCCAGTGTATCAAAAAACAGAATATAATATTGTACTAAGCAGACTAAATTTAGCACATACTAAAAAAATTAATGAGATTGGTAATAGTAGGAAAACCAGTCAGATCTGGGTTAATTAAGCAAGTTTAGGTTAACGATTGCAAAAAAAAAAAAAAATTAAGAAAACTAAGAAAACTAAATCTAGTTAAAACTAATATCGCACCACTACAAAACTTGATTTGGGTGAGATCTTTTAAAATTTTCGGAAATGTTATAGATTTCTTTATTGCTTAACCGATTTCCTTTTTTCTTCAATTCTGAGTTTCGATACAGTTTCGAATAGCAGGACTTACTTCGAATATCTCTTTTCTAGATTTCTCGAAATTTATTTTGAAATTTGCATAGCATAACCATAAAATTATGGCAACGAAAATATATATTTACAATTTAACGAAGAAAAAGGAAATGAAGAAATAAGATTGATAATTGTCGCCCTCATTGTGGAGTGGTACAAGTGAATCATAAATTTCTTTTCATGTATTTTATGTGCTGTGTTAGTTTTTCGAGTGTTTTTTAATATAATGTAAGTATCCAGTTACAAGGTGGGGCATATGTTTTGCAAATGGCGTCAAATGTCATTGTAGCTTTGACATATAGGGAATTAGTTAACAGTAACCAATGAAGTGATACACACCTGCGGAACGCGCAATTACTGTTACTGTTTATTTGATCAATTTCCGGTCTCTTGTTTTATCACAGCGCCGTTTTTTCTTGCCATGTGCTCAAACAATTATGCATTTGGCTGAGCGTGAAAATTGGGTCCACTAGAGATGAACTGGCCGGCGAGATCGCCAGATCTGACGGCGTTAGATTTTTTTCTTTGGAGCTTTTTCACATATTGCGTTTATCACAATAAACCACAAACTTTGCAAGTCTTCAAAGTCAACATTGAAGGAGTAATCACAAATTTGTAGCCAGATGTTTTGCAAGTAATAATTCTAAATGCCGTGAAACGAGCACAAATGTGCATTAACTCAGGAGGTGGTCATTTGACCGATATCATTTTTCAACTTAATGTCATCAATTCTATACTTTCATATAAATTTTCCGTGAAAACAGAGCCCAGTTTTTTTTTAAATTTCTAATATAAAATGGCAGCCAATTAACATTATGACATTACTTTTGCCCCACCTTGTTTATATAAGTTATCTAATTATATGAAAATCCTAACCTCTAGTGTATGTAAAGAAACCTACTGTCCTACATAATCTATCTTATTTATATTTAAATCCTCTAATCTACTTAAATTAGCGATCACGTCTTCTATTTTTCGCTGCTCTTAAGTGCCTGATGATGCTCATTGGAGAATTCGATGTTGAGATGTCCGGATTGATCAAATATTTTTTTTTAGTTTTTTGTTTATTGTTTTCACCAAATAATTTCTGGAAGCTTTGTCTTCCTGTAGGTTGACTTTTGCTTTGATGTAAGATGCCCTTTGCGTACCCAAAATCTTTATAATGAATGTAATGAATTTGAACAATTTTATTCATTAATGTTGCAATAACAAAACATTGAGTTCGGTTCGGTATGCTATATATATATATATATATTATTGCTGCTTACCCATAGATGCTTTCACAAAGCTATTAAAACACGTTCTCCCCGGGGCGGATGCTGATCTTTTGTCGTTGCTTATGGCAGAAACACATCCAGGCCTCGAGGCTTCCTTGAGGTGTTGTGAAAATTTCCAACACGGGTTTTTAAACGATGCAACACAAAACCAAGCCAGCAGCTAGCCTCAAGTCCTAGCCGCAAAGCGCGCTTTGCTCAATGTTGAAAATCTTGCTCTCTCAGGCTTACTTTTGTCAACAGATGTACTAGCAAAATTACAATGACAGCACCGAGCCCGGTGGTATCATTTTGTTTTCATTTTTCTGGGGAAGCCTGAGAGAGGCCAGGCCTGAGGCTTGCTTGGATTTGCTTCTGCCTTTGTGCGTATATTTTTGACACATATTTTGACATTTCACCAAAAAATTGTCATACTTTAATTTCCACCATATTCATTTTAAGTTATCTTTTTTATCAATCACAAAATGAACTAAAATGAATTTACAATGAATAAACGTCAGAATATATGTCAAATTTGTGAACTGCTTCTGAGGTTGTGACAAAAATTTTAAACTAGATATACCAAAAAAAATTTGCACAATTCTTCTCATAAAGCTTAGGTATTTTTCCTTGAAATATAAGGAATATTGGAAAGGCCTAAGCTTTCTGGCAAAATGTGTGCATTTTTCACAATGTAGGTACCTATGGTAAGTGGATAATCGACAGTTAATTCGAGCATTATAAGTGTTTAAACTCGTAATAATATTTTTGTGTTTGTATTGTAAAGTTCATTTTATTTTGTCGTATATTTTGACGTCAAAATAGACAATAGGTCAGCAGAGCTATCTCCCTGGTGTCAAGATGACCAGAAGTTTGTATATATTTCTTTGAAATCACAAGTGCAATTTTTTTATAGAAATATATTAAAATATGTTTCTTCGCGCTTTCTATAGAATGACTGCAATCTCTCGGGCTATGTGTTGAATTTACGAAAAATACTTGATGCATCTTTTGCTCCCACCTTTGCACGCCAATAGGGATGTATCCAAAAACAACGATAATAATTTCTATTAAGATTTAGTAAATACAACAGTGCTAAGCTATCATTATCAGACGAACACATTTTTATTATATCATGTAATGTAAAGCCTGACGGTACTAATCACTGTAATGTGCGTTGAGTCATACCGAAGTTATTTACCTGCCAGGCCATTATCACATTACTGTTACTTTCCTTACTTGAAACAACTCTTGATTAATAGACTCAATGACTAACTACTGTGCTAGATATCAATTCAATCAATGCAACGAAATCTCCAGCAAAAGTATCCGGATTTTGATATAACGTAAATATAAAATGCGAAATTCCAGCTTTCCTCTATTCGGAAATTAATTGGAATTATCTTGTGGTCAAAATGTCGCCTCACATCATTTATAATGGCACACAAATTAATTAATACAGATCAAAGCTTATCCTCAAATTGCAGCGAATCACATTTCACCAGGATAATCGAATGACAGCCATTCTCAGTAATTATTTTTACCAACTGGGAATGACAGAGTTCTTGTACCACTTTAGATTGGATAAAATTAAAAATATTTGTCCTCTGCAATGTGCCACCATCGTTGGTATGAAATAATGACCTGGTTTTTGTTCGTTGTGGAAACCCCCGGCAATGCAACTAACTTTTAAGATAGAGATGATCTAAAAACGTCGTCTGCTACATATTCGCCCACAGCCCACTGCAGACGTTATCCAGTTTTCCAAATAACGAGAGTGTCTATACATGAAATATTCCATAAGGTAAAAAGTCCCGTAAACCTGGACATGTGCAATACCTATAGTAGTACCACTATGATTGTAGTTGTTCAATTTTCTCTCATGTTTTATGATTTTCCGGTTGAAGCGATTGCACATAAATTACCAGGTCGACAAAACGAAACAATTTCATGAAATATGACGGTCTAATGGTCGACGAAATGGAAAATCATTTTTTAAATCTTGGAATTCCGAGGGTTGAAGGATTTGAAATATCTTCCTTAAATATGGTGTCATTTGTTATACGTGTGTGGGGGTACCTTTGAACATGTGAGCGACAGGGTTGAAATGGCCCTTTTAGCTCCCGAAGATTTATTTTGTTTGAATAGCACCAACTCAGTTCAGATCAGATCTATTTTAAAATTGGATTGCTAAAGTTGTTTGAGAGATTTATATGCTCTTTTCACTCTTTCTCTCTCTCCCTCTCTCTCTGGTGCATCTTAAACATATTCTTTGTATTCCACTTAAGAACATATCTACATTTCTAGCAGTAGGATTCCTTTTGTTATCGTCAACATGTCTTAAATCTTCTTCGTCCGGTGGTGGTACAGCCACTAAATAATAATATCGCCAAGATGCTTTTATACAAAACGCTAACACAAAACATGAAAACCAAGGTGGAGAACATAAACTTTTACACTATCATATCCGGGATAGGTATCCATACAAGACTGCTTAATGCTCTGGTCAACAGTAAAATCTACTTTGGCTTGTGTATACTAAGAGCACCTTTGTGCGATGCTGTGTACTCTAGTGATTATTTTAATGGAGCACCGGTCGGTCGGTAGCTATGAACAAAGTTTTATCTGAAAGGAGAGAATAGAACCAGCAGCGACTCACAATAGCCTCGGGATAGTGATTCATGTTTGATGGTCTGGACTTTTCAGATGCGACACCATATGCAAATCAGTCGGGTATCCTTGTTATCTCCTTTAATTCCAAGGTGGTGACCGGTTTGCAAAGTGATTGTGATTTGTGGTTAACGTTAGATATTATAGCAGCTTTTGTTAGAGAAAGATTATGTGTTATCCTATTCTATTTTTCATTATATGGATAGAGGATGCAAAAGAGTTATTTCATAATTTTCCCTATTGTTATATGGAACATAGAGTATGGGTTTTATGTTAGTGATTTATATATGCTTATTTTGGTGGATAATATCTGATAATGATGAAATGTGGGGTGATAGATTAGTAAATTGAAAATATGTAAGCTTTAATTTAATCTCCTTTTAAAACTGAATAAGTTCAGAATTAATGACAAAAACTTGTAATTGAAAAAACAAATAATAAAGTTCAAATAAAGAAAAATTAGGACACTTTTTTTTTTAAAGCATCGCCGCCTATCGAAATATTGTTTTTTTTTGTCTATGTTTGAAATATTAAAAATAGGCATATCTCTAAAAATGGAAAACAAATTATGTTGGAAACATTGAATATTGCATTGTCGGAAATACATAAATGCGAAAAGTTTCGGAGCCCCAACTAATTAGTTGGCAAGTTTTGTGAAAAATCGATTATTAAATTTGGAGGCAAAAAATAGACAAGTAATAATAAAAGCGTGTAAAAATATTGATCGGAAACTAGATTAAGTAAATTGTACACAATAATTAAAAATTAATTGGAAATAATCAAACAAAAAATAAAAAACAAACAATTATAATTCGAAATAAGCTTGTTTTACCATAAAAAATATGCAAGACAAATTTAATTGGAATTGCGTGTGGTCATTTTAAAACCATAAAACTCATATCAATTCGAAGTCGAGTTGAAGGATAAGGCTCAGCCAAGGTCGTACGACCACAACTTTTAGACTGTACAGGAAGTATTTTGGTTGCGTACAATCCTAACAATAATTTTAATGTCACTACATTTCACTTTTAAGTTCTTTTTTATTTAAAATAAATAAAACAACAATATATTTTTAAGTGGATACATATTATGTATATTTGCACATTTTAATTAATAATGAAATAAAAGAAATTAATAAAACTGAACCTCTGGCTTTTAAAAAACAATAAATTATACAGGGTGTTTCAGTGCCGGTCCGCATTAATCATTCAAGGGTTTGATAGCTGACGTGGAGACAAGCAAAAAATTATATGGAGAAGGAGGGGGTAAGACGCATCGTTTCGGCGGTAGGCGGATTTTAGTACTTTTTACACCCCGTAACTTTCTTGCTATACATCCTATCAAGGTGAGTTTCATCTCAGATGATAGCAAACCGTCTAAGCTTTCCAATGAATGCTCAAACATTTTATGTATGTAAATTTATTTCAAAGCCAGTTGCACCTGGTAGGTCATTCATTAATGAAATTGTGAGTCATAGAAATGGGAATAACTTTAAAATGAATGCATTGAGGTAGGTACATATGCATAGTTAAATTAAAGGTAACATTCCGGGGTTTCCATGGCTTGCAAAAGAACTGTTAAGTTAACTTGCATTTTGGCAGGAAAATCGTTAAAATTTGAAAATATTAGGATTTTTTTTCCCCAATTTTCTAACTATGACGTCTTACAACTTCAGACGGAAGGTGACAAGAAGATTAATTGGGCATTCATTGGAAAGCTTAGACGGTTTGCTTATTTTTATATTATATTCATAAATAAATTGTTTTCAATATAAATTTATTTTTCTCCGGGATTTTCCAGATATTTTATTCTTCTTCTTCGCGTATCCTGATTGCTGCAAAGTTTCTGGGTAGCCAAGTAATGTTATTAGAAAATAATTTGTCACAAAAAAGTAGAATTAATTGTTGTCTTAACGGAATGTCACACAATAGTTTGATATTTATTTTGTGATTTCACACCACAATTTTTTAATAAAAAAAAATTTGACAAGAAACTGTGAACAAAATGTGAGAAAATTCCGTTCTATGATGACTAATATTTTGCTAGAAGAACGATTGATTGTGTGGAAAATTAATCCAAGGGTAAAATATTAAAAACGCCGTCCGTCGTGCTATTAATCGACTGTTTGACATTAGCTTTCAGAAGAAAATAAATTTCTATGGCAATAATATAGGTAAATTTCTATTATTAATTCTTCCTTTGATTACAGTTTCAATTGTTTTAATTTTTCCTTGTTTTCAGATATCATGAAATTATTCGCAATAAAGATTGCTGAAGACGCTGCACTAGATTTTATTTTAAAATTTTCATAAATAAATAAAAAAATTTCAAAAATTCGTGTATTTTTTTTACAACTTCTGTTTTAAATACTAATATAAGAACTATTATTACAGTTTGACAAAATGCTGTTAATTCCGCCAGATGCGCGACCTTGACTCGGCGCATTAGAAATTCTGCCCTTAAGTCGTCCTTAATTAGAAAATACACATCTTGACATTACTTTTGAGCGAAATGTGAGACCAATTTTTTAAGGATAACTCGATATATTTTCTACAGGTCTTCAGATCAAAATTCGATCACTTGACTTGTTTTGTGTTGCGTGTCAAACAACTTCCGTTGAAAAAGTAAGAAGACCAGCCAAGTAGCCAAAATATGTGATGACAGAAATATGTGAATTTTCTGTCACATAATTCTTATATATAATGTGATTAGCAATATTGCTTCAACTAAATGTCAGAAATTTTAGACATTCTTCTGATAGCCATTTTGGGTCACTATTTGGTGTAAACAGTGCCACAAGAATTGGTGGTCACAAATTATATCAGAAAGAGAATCACATTTTGTCGACATGAAAATGTTGCTGGCGGGTTATCGCCATTTTGGATACTTTGGATATTTTGTAACGCAAAAGTTGTTCTTAGTTGTTTTCGTTGTGTTTTTGGTGTTTGTGTTTAAAAAAAGGTAAAATTAAATTAAACTATATTACGCAGGAAATATAAATATAAAATAAATAATACAAAAGCTGTTAAAAACTATAGTGTTGAACAAACAAATCAATTAGGGGGCAAATTTGTTGTGATGAATGTGACATTTGTTAGACGAAATGTGTAAACCCTGAACACATTTCCTGGACATTTTTGTCACATAATTCTGTCGAGAAATGCCAAGTGTTTGTCGATAATTTGTCGTACAAATTTCACAATTGGCCACTTGGGCAGGACAAGAAAAAAACCCAGAAATGTCTGCTCGTTGACGTCTGCCGACTCGTGGCGCTCTTTCTGACATCTGCTGATAGTTCACTGGCGGTGCCAGCATTTGCCGGCCAGTGCTTAAGCGCAGTTCGAATTTGGAATTTTTGCCTTATTATGATTTTGTTGAGTTTTGTTAGACATCTTTGTTTTGCATATTTTACTTATTCATTTATGTTTGTTTAGTTATTTTTATTGCTAGCGTAATTTAAATATTTTAGGGAAGGCTGTGAATTCGCATGTGCACGATTTTATTAATTTAATTTATTATTCATGTTTCCAAATTTATCTGTAGGTATCATACATTCCAAAGCTTATTTCTGCCAACCTTTCAGGTGTATGGGAGAATGATTAAAACTAACATGGACTAGGCGCATCCATTGAAATATTTTCCAAAATGATTTTTAATTGATGCGGAGGAAATGTTAGTAATAATTTTTTGATATGTGAACACTGAAAATTCATTTTTAAGAAGTTCGTAAGAAATATAATTAAAACTAACTGAAAGCAAAAAGTTACTATACATAAAAGGATCAAACAAAATGGAACTTAATAACGCTGGTATCAGTTCTACAGTCCCGGTGAGCTAAGATAAAAAGTTTTTCAACTTTCACTTTATGCTTAAAATTGTATAGACAGTCAAAGCTTTTGACAAGATTTTTTTCTTTATTCCTATGCTCATGATGCTAATGTCGAAGTTATGATGCTTGCATCCTGTTTGCGTATTGAGATATACATATATAAATACTGTATATAGTATATAAATCGTATAAATTTTGTGGCTTATAAATTATGAGTGTACTCCTTTGTGGGAAGGGAAGGGGGTATTACTTCTACTTTAGAAGTGGAGGATAATGGAAATTCTTGTGACATTGATATAATTTGTGTCAAAAAAAAATTAACATATAAGTATGATTATGTTAGTGTTACAGCGGTTGTGGCTCTGTTAGCATAATGCATATGTTGAATTTGCTCGGAATTCGTTTGGAAATTTGGCAAACAAATGTTTCGATGTGAAAGTTTTTGACCTAACCTTCAGAGTGTAGGCCAATGGAGATCGGAAAAATTCTAAATCCTCACCATATGAGTTCTGCAGTGTGGAAGGTCGAAGGTAGCGGTCCAGGATGGTTTCCAAAGGGATTGTATGTCTCCTTTTCCTGGCATAGATACCATGTACGAGATGTTTGCCGGCACGCTGAAAAGGATATTAAGATGTTAAAGACACTTTTAATGTACCTGAAATTAATTAAGTTGTGTCCTGCACTAAATAAATTGCACCTCGGTTTACTAAGTAGTAGTGTCATTATATCTGATCTTTGGCAGGTGGATGAATTCACTAAATTTACCTACCTAATACAAAGGTTGCATGTACGTCTGTCCGCACGGTCACTCGAGATCGCATTCACTTAGAGGGCTGAAATTTTGCACACAGACAATGGTCTGAATCGGGCAACTCCATTGTAGGGTTGCCATAAAAAAATTTCTTTTGCACTATATATTTGGGCACTGCCTGAGAACACATCGCCTTAGAGAGCTGAAATTTGGTACATGGTGTTTTTATAGAAATAACAAATAAATTTTCAAAAATGGAATAAATCGGGCAACCCCATCTTAGTGTTGCCATATAAAAATTGAGGTTTCTTACATATTCTGTGAAAACGATTAGTCTTAGACATTTTTATTGTACTAAAAACTTCTTCCGAAATCCTATAAAATTGGTTATAATCATTTTGCTATTTGACGAACCGTTCTAGAAATATATGCGAAAAAGTCGCACAGATGGATGACCGTATGAAATTACATACGGGCATTCATCTATGGTATCATAAGAATTTGTCTTAGACCAATTCTAGCTTTTTTATTCGTTTTTATTATCTTTGTATAAAACGCATTAATTCACTATTATTATTTTTATTCTTTTAAATGCACTTTTCGTACGGAAAATTACTTTTCGTGAGACGAGTGTTATTCGAATATTCGAAGTTTAGACGAAATAGCTCACTAGGTACTGCCAAACGTTTATATGACGTACGAGAGTCGTGTGGCAGAACTATATCTGTATAACTCATAAGATACATATTGGCGATAAGGATCCATATACATATATATTTTTTTCTAAATAATATATTAGCAGATTTTGGTTTCTGCCCTGGCAGAGGAGTGAGAGAATTTTTATGGTTTTTTGTGGTCGAAGCAATATGGGTTTAAACATATTGCCTCTTGCATGTAATGACCTCCCGAAACAAGATTGATGAATTGTCCTATCAACGTTGGTAGCTATACTTGGTTAGACGCTGCTGCATAAGGACCGCATAAGGGACGGGTTATTGATTGTATTTCTATTTATTTAAAAGATCATATCAAAGCTAAAATTTCTTCCTCCTCTAGTGCCTTGGCGGTGCAAAGGGTTGGTGAAGCGCAGAGCAGCCAAAGGAGGATAACTGGATGTGAAAAGCCATATATGTGCACCATGCTCCGTTGTGCTGAGGTCTTGTACATCTGATTACTGATGAAAGTGCGTGTACCTAGTGATGCCTAGCTCATATATGACCTAGGCTGCAGGTTGGTATCTGTACCTTGGTATGCTATAAGACTATTGGCGTTAGTCTCAAGCCTCTCCTAGCGTAAAGGGCGGACCATAACCTTCTCGTGGTCCACTGCTGTCACTTTATAAGTGCTAATATGATTAAGCCCGAACGGAGGTACCAGTAACGTTTAAGGATCTGCATGTAAGATTCACGGGGAGTACTCATGATCGTATGAGCATGTGATACGAAGCCATACCAATTGGGTAGCCGACATTGCTAACTTGGTATTCCGGGGTTGAGGAGCCCCGAATGGAGCTCTTTGTGCAGTATTGGGCGAACATTCTTCTCTAAACAGAGTAGTTTGTTCTTTTGCAAAAATTGCATACTGCGTCCGTGAATTTGAAGGATGGTTGCTTATTAATGTATGCTTAGAGGATTGGCTCTCGGCGTGGAGTTATGCTAAGTCAACCGGGTGCCGTGACCCACAGATCGGAAGAGATTTTAGGTAGGTCTCGCTTCAACCAGTAAGTCCAATGTCAAGCATGTACTGACATAAACTGGTACTTGTTGAGACAGAATATAAATTATATTCTGTCTCTCAAGGGCGTTGATTGTCGCTTGTCTTCAATCCGTGCATTAAGAGTGCCGTGAGATTAAGCCATAATGGCAGGTGCTCACGTAAAACCATGACACCTTTTCTCTAGTACTATCTGCAATTTATGCGTTGAAAATGACATTGGAGCTGTGCTATATAGCTCTCCGCCGTCTTTTCTGCGCGAAACAATTACTGAATCTGGAAGTTAAATTAAGTCTTTTCACTTAGTAAAATGATGTTATCATTGGAGGAGACTTTAAGTTAACGTTCTATATTCTCATTCTCATTCAGATAGTTTCAAATATCTTATAATATAATTCGAACTCTACGCGCTACGGATAAAAATCATATTTTAACATTTTCATTGTGAAAAGAAAACAATTGTTACTAAATTCTACGGAACACTTAATTATGACTGACTATTATGTGAGGCTACATTCATATATGTATTTCCTTTATCTATCCACAGTGAACTCAATTAATCACATTAATTGTATCTTATTTCATAATCAGATAACCGAGTTTCCTTGATTATGATCCCGTCTTAATGACATATAAATTTGACCATAATGTAGCAGTTCTAAACAAAAATGCGAGAATTACTGCAGAATTAGTCGGACGAAAAACCAGTAATTTCATTATGGCACCGTGAGTTACTTATCTACAGACAAAGAAAAAATTATGGGAGTATTATACTACAGTATCATTCGTTTGAATTTCTGGTTTGTCTAATGTTTGTAGTACCCCAAATAGGCAACAAAATTTCTGGAAAAAATTGTTCGGAGAAAGCTCCATAGAAAAGATGAATGCTTTTCGTGAAAATTGCTATGGGCTCATTTATGAAAAACAATCCGACATTTTTCCGCCTATAGTCGGCCAATAATAATACTTCATAAAAAAAAACAAAAATATTTTTTTCGAAAAAAATCATTGGAAACGATTCAAAATCGAAAGACATACATATTTTTCTATCTGATTTATTTTTCTTGATTTGGATGCAATCTTTAGAAGAAGTAAGCTGTTTCCTGTTTTTGTTTCAATTCCACTAGAAAAAAGTGTTCTTGACTTGCGGTTTTTTTTTTTAATTTCTAATTATTATTATTTTTCTTCCTTTTAAATTTTCCACGGCTTTCCGATTCATAGACAATGCATACCAAACTGAGACCCTTCACCGTCGTTAACTTTATAGAAAATTGCCCCTATTTGGGATTTTCCAAGATTTTTCCCCATCGGGGCTTACCGTTACCTATCGGTTTTATGTTTGCGTGCCCTTATTAGTTTGACATCATCTTCAAAATATTATAGGTATTCATATCCAATATTGTATTCCAATGGCTGAAAATTACTTAGTTAACTTAGCACAAATTTAAATCTAATTCCATTTGCCTGTACATTAAGGCATATACCAGTCATTGCGATTGCTTCTAGTCTAGGGGTTCATGAGTTATTTGCATCGGGACATAGATTTAAAATCGACTTCTGTTTCGGTATCTTTAAAGGTTGTCTAGTAGTACGATGATCTTGACCAAATATTTGTGGGATTCTGGGTTCGGAGAGAACTGTGCCTGTCCAGCGTCACTAAAGTTTAAGCATCATGCATTAAATTCATCCACTTTGAAGTAATTGTTTTAATTTGTTTTTTTTTGGATCTTTGTAGGATCACTAAAATGGTGATTGTGATGGACAGGGACACAAAAGGGGTAAGTACACACCTGTTAGAATACCTTATTGTTTCTTTTTAAATTTCAGATCCAAGGATCACTGATTCTGGACGACCTGTAAAAATAAAATATTTAAAAGTCGAATTTCTTATATAGTTGTATATTTTAAGACTGTATTACATTATTGTGCTTAAATTTATGGTAACTTCTGGTCGGAAAGTGAATTAGTGTGTATCTTGTATAATGATAAAGGACAAAATCAATTAGGCACGTTATAGCCCTATATGTTTGAGACTTAATTTTTATGCAGCAAGAAAAAATAAAATTCCTTCTGATGTATAGAATTCTTCTGGAAATATATCTGCAATTTTACAAAACAGAATAACGAATTGGTTCAAATTACCTGCAACGGAAAACTATCAAAAAGAACGAAATTTTCCATGAACAATTTTTTATCCAAGGAATAACAATTTCTCAATTCCTGTGTTTCCGAGTAGCTTGCAATATTCTAAAATATTCCATATGTCCACCAGATCCAGATCCCTAGAAAAAAAATGACTTGTAATTTGTTGGGAGGCAAAATGTTTCGCTTATTCTACCAAGAGAAAAACATCCCACAAAATTGAAACCACCAGTTTCAGAATTGAATCTGCATTCACTTGTTATGACGACAGGAACTAAATTGCATTTGCATTTTCGTTCGTGTTACAACGGTTGTAGTACAGTCGTAGCTGATAGTTTTTGTTTGTACAGTAATGGGGAAGTAGGTGGTGCCGAGTGTTTAGAACCTTTTGATACAACGTGAAAATTTCATAGATTCATTTCTACTCTCTATTTTATATTTTGTTTGATTATTTGCTAAAGGGATATAAGGCAGATGTATGAGGCTTATAAATTCATCGCGCGATTGAAAATGTTACGAAAACTGAAGTTACATGAAAGTTTGGTCTACGTAAATATAGTATAAGTGGGTACGTAGCAATATATAGATATATTCCAATGTTCATATATACATATATGCTTAGTCCTCTATGCCTATGGATATCTTACTAAAAAGATAAATGGGGACGATTATGCTTGTCTGAAGTGGAATTAATTAGTTTTCGCGGTGTTTGTAAATTAGATTCGTATTATCTCGTTTTGTTGATTAAATACCTCGTGTTTTGTAAAATATGTATACTATTTACATACATTCTTAAAGCAGGTTTATGGGTTATCCATGGTATACAAGCTTGTTTGGTCCTGTTATCCGTACTTGGAATGGAATGGTCAGAAACTTTTCCGTCCGTTTCTTCATGCAATCTCATTTGAAACCTTAAGAGTTGTTCTACAAAACAAGAAATTTTCTTGAAAAAAATTATTGCTAGGAAAATTTCATTTCTACAAAGCACTCAACCGCAGTTTTCAATCCGCTCGTACTCAACCAAAATGTCAACCTGAAAATGAAGTAATTTTCAATTTTTCACTTAAATTCACTCTGTAGAACATTTTTCTGTTTGACTGAACTTTATTAAGAAAAAGAAGCAGAAGATGGCGAAATGGAGGAAGTAATTTAGTATATATAGATGGTATTAGGTAGGTAGCCGTAAGACGGAATTGGTAAACTCACTTCTTGCTTGCTTTAAAATATGGTTGAACTCGGTGGCTTGAATTTCTGGTGAGGTGCTAAATAAGCGGCACGTAACAGCCAACATCTACAGGAACAAGTAAAGGTAGTAGAGCTATAGAGTGATTACATCCGTGACGATAAGCCCAGCAGATTGTACAACACCTGTAAATTACGATGCCGGAAAGTTGGGGAAAATGAAGAATACGAAATTTTCCATTACCCTGCTGCCTTGTAGGGTTTTAAACTTGTATTAAATCTGAGAAACTGAGCATCCCTCAAGGATAATATAAGATAAATTCTCAGCCACGGCTAATCAAAGTTTTCCCTCTCAGTTATCCAGTTAATTTCTTCCTTTCCCCGGAGCATTTTTGTATTATAAAGTTTCTTAATCCTTTTTATTTAGATTCACGAAATTTGGCGAAACAACAACGGAAAAGTTTTTCCGTCAATTCAGAAACTTTAAAATATTTTTTCCACAATTGCAAAACAATTGAATGCAAATTTGTGGGCGTAGTGCGGCTTATACGGGTATTTTGAATGCGACTCAAGCGAAGCTGATTCCAGAAGATATGAGATGAAAAAGTTTAACATTTTTATAAATTACCCGCGTTTCAATTGTTTCTAAAATTTACACTAACGTTAGATTAGATTAAAATAGAATAGAAAGAATGGGCTCGAAATTAAACAGTATCTACAAAATTAAGTGCTTTACCATCCGTTGGTCTTAATATTCCTACTACACTTGAAATGAAAATCTTAAAGTGCTCCCTTTAGACTGCAAAGTATCACAAACATCCTAGTACCCCATGAGACCTCTCCTTGGGGACCCCCTTTACTAATTGCATTATGATGTTCTACTTTAGAACTGCTGAGAGCTTCTATTTCATTCCTAGCTGCATCCCATTTTATGTACATAAAATGTCGAAAATCTTTTAAACAATTATCCTGATGCTAGTAACAGTAAAGATGGCATTAAAATCACTCCGACAGTTTTTTTTCTTTATTTCATTTAAATACATACTTCCCTTATAAAATGGAGGGGGGGGGGGGGGGTAGTCTTATTTAAAGGTAGGGCAGCGCGTAAAGAAAAAAAATTGAAATTTCTAAAGAGAGATGGAAAGTTTAAAGCACTTGGCAAGCTTACAGTAGAGATTCAACGAGAATTTGGTTAAGACGTATAAAAACATATAATTGCAGAATTTTCCAAGAAGTATGCTTTAAAATGTTGGCAACTCTCCAAATGCCCTCTTGAAAATAGGTTATCAAGGCCTGCCTGATGCGCGAATCTCGTTAAAAACATTTTTGTGGGTAGTGTTATAGCTGTGGGCATAGTTTGAAATCCATGCTCTTGGAGCAGTATGACTTTTGCGTATACAAAACTATTTTTAGTTCTGAATTTCAAGGTCAATAAATTAATTGAAAGAACACATTTATTATAATTTGGGAATTATAGTTTAGATATGAAATTTTTATAATCTTTACTCAAATGTTGAAATATTAGATAGCATGAAAATTGGAAGTAAGTCTGTAGACAAATTTGAGTTTATTTAGAGAAACAATGATTATTAGGGCGGTGAATGCATTAGTTTGGGGTCCCGCTTGCGAAAAATAAATTTCATTACTGTTTGAGAAGTAGAAGCATTTTATTAAGCTAATACTTAGAAATGGAATTGCTAGTTTGTTTTACAGTGAAAAGGTGGAAGCAGTTAAGGGCAGTGTCTTGTGTAAAGTGTTCTACACGTGTGGAGAATTTTGATGTTCTGGTGTTACATATAGTTATAATTAGTTACAATAACAGTTCTTATTTTAACAAAAAAAAAAATAGACTTACCCTCTGATTTTTCGTAAGTGATAAGAGTTCTTATCCTCTTAACTGGGCTGTGAAAGCCCCTTAGTTGGTATTCTGCGGTAAAGAATTAAGACGCAAGCTGATCTCTTAACTTTTGTGGAGATTTTTTTTTTTAAAGAGATATGCTATTCTAGCAAACAAATGCAGTTGTCAAATCTTTCTGAACATAAGAGCTCTATACCCTAGATACACAGCACGATCTAATGAATCATTTGTACTAACTATTCATCAAAATGTCGTGTGTCAAATAGTATACGTCATTATGACTCGAAAATCAGATGATAATGAAATACACTAATCAAGTGTTTTTTTTCCTTCATTTTAGCCATAATGAGGAAAAATGTGCTAGATTTGGCATATAATATAAATCTGGACCTCAGCTGTGCTTCTGCCTATTTGAAAAATAAGAAGAAGAAATGCAAAGCAAAAAAATATTATGTCAAAATATTTTTTAATAAAATGTTTTTTTCATTTCTAAATCGTTAAATTGAATAAAATAAAAATAAATATAAACAAAGTTCATCACGCTGATTCGATTCATATCGCTTCTTTAATAACATAAGTAATATCAAAACCAGTTTGACAGTGCAACTTAATTAAATAAATGGCTGTGTGTCTGCAGCTTATAATGAATCATTATAGACTAATGAGTCGTTAATTATTTCTTCATTAAGAGAGTTGTGTGTCTAGGGCATTACACCGAGGTACGCATAAATCTTTTATCTCTACTTTCAAATACCGAAATTTTTGGATAAAAATTGCTGTAAAGTAATTACATATTTATATAATATACGTATACATATATTACATAAATTATATACAAGTTTGTGAAATATGAAATAATTATACAATATGAGCCTTGTACAAAAGAAAGTTCTGAGGAATATGAGAGACGACTTGGATCCGTTTACTATTTCTGAGGCTGTATTCATAAAGTTCAAAATGACCATATTTTTTGCCTTTAAAAAAAGTCATGGAATGCTCAAGAAATTTTTTCTTTACCTATTCCTTGAAGCAGTATGCTAGAGAAAAGTAATTCGAACAGAAAAACTATACTTCTCGATTGACAAAGAGAGGTCGTTCTTTTTCGAAAAATCCATTTATGTCAATATTTCTTGAAGACATAAGTACCAATACAGTTATTTCTGCAAGGAATTTAGACGTATGTGAAATAATTGAAAAATTGAACTAAGGAACGGCGATTTTGCAAAAGGTCAATTTTAAACTGACAAATGGAGGAATAAAAATTGTTTTACGTTTATCTTCATTTTTCATTCTAAATTATCCTTTTCATCATTTTCTTTATTACTTCTTTATTGTCTGAGATACCAAACAATTATCAAATCCAAATTGTCAAATATTTCTTGATCGAATGTGAACTTTTCTTCAAGAAATAAGCGGAAAAATTCCTTGACCGAATTCTCTGGGTCTAACATACCGCACTTTAAAGTGATTAAAATGACATAGCCTTACGATAATCCACATTAATTGACAATGGTAACGTCACTTTAAAGACGCAAACAATTAACCTAGATAATCATATAAGGAACTACAGCGCACCAAAATTATTGTGATGGCATGTGGTAGAAGTGTAGCAAAATGCACGTGCTTCATGCTAAATACGTGTGGGTTGGCCCTATTGCCATCATCGCCTCGCCAAGAATGTCTTCTTCCTTCTTACAAAGTGAATTGTCTTTAAGAGCTGGGCTGACTGAAAAGGGAGTGTTCAGATTCTTCAAAGCCTATTAACCTCTTAAAATTATGGTTTAA
The DNA here is from genome assembly GCA_963930735.1 of Dioctria linearis. Classification (NCBI taxonomy): domain Eukaryota; kingdom Metazoa; phylum Arthropoda; class Insecta; order Diptera; family Asilidae; genus Dioctria; species Dioctria linearis. The sequence continues at coordinate 308,412,430 of OZ005741.1, forward strand.
CCAAAAAAATTTATATAGAATACTAATTCTGCTGGAATATCTTACTTGCTAAATTTAAGAGGTTAAGTGATCTCTTAAAAGTCTTTCATGTAGAATCGAGGAGTTAGATTTAATATGTCCTTTAAAATGTAAGCAAATTTCGAAATACCGGTGCGATTAAGCTTCGGTGTATTAAAGTAAGCTACCATCTACTAAATGTGGACTGCTTATTTTCTTTCTATATTTTGCATACGTTTTTCTTAAAGTTGATATACATGAAAGGGCCACGGAGGAAGGATAATAAATGATAAAGCCAATTGCTGTAAGCAACTACATGTAAAGAATTTTGAGTAAAAATTGCCCTCATCAAATAAACAAAAGTATAGGCCACAATGAGTGTGGGGGGGGGGGGGTTGATTGAACCGCTCAAACCCACTCCATATATTCGGTTTCTATGTATTAATACAATATATACTTTAATTCTAAGTAAAACTGATTGGGGACGAACGTAATTCTTCTTAATTCTAGAATTCTGAATATCAAAACTGCTTACCTAATCATTGTTTCCACGTTAAATTCAGATAAGCTTTTCTTATTTTGCTTTTTTTCTATTTATTTTACAGGTAAGTGTGGAAATGTGGGAAAATGTGAAATTAGGTTGGATAGATGGATCAGGTTTGTATTTGGATTTTATTTATATCAGGTTTGTAATTGAATCTCTATTTTCTGTACGTAACTCGCGTGATTTGTCTTTTGCATCTGGATGCAAGTAAAACGAAAACAAATCAGTTTTTTCTTGTAAGTTACATTTAAATAAAATGAAACCGATAGAAATAAAAAGTGTCAATAGTTATCAAACAATCAATTTGTGTGGTGAGGCACATTAGAAATAAGATAAAGTGGACTTGAGAAGGAGTATAAGTTGAATACTTTTTGTGCACCCACAGCGAAAATATTTCGTAAAACCAAAAAATAAATCTCTTCAATGTACACGAGACTAGATATCATTATCAATTCGAACCTTTTTATTAGAAACCATGCATCCATTAAGCTCTTCTAGACGGACTCATGTTCTTGGTGATGTTTCTCTAAAAAATCCCAACGGAGTGAAGGCTCACTTAAGAGATAAACGTACAATTATTGTATCGTACATTTCTACCATCTCGATGCTCCACTTATTCTCAATTTCTTTTTAATCTAAATACTAGTTAACCTTTGAACTCAGGCATACTTCGAGTCGTCTAGCAATCAATTCTAATTCTACATCTCTCGTAATTATTTTACTCTCAACCTGCTTAGGGTAAAATATAAATCCGAAAATAAGGATGAATTGAAAAAGGTTAAGCATGCTGACCTTACATAAGATAAAAAACTATTTTTAAATTTTAGGATCATATTCAGGCATATTAGGGCATGACTTTTACGAATGATGCTTCGTAAGGATGAACTTGTGTACCATAGTATAGTCCTTCTAAAGGACAGGTTTGAGTGTTAACAAGATTACGAACGCCTTTGCATAGCAGAGCAAGGTAAATGTAATCTTTTTGAATCTAGATATGCTGAAGTTGCTCATGCACAAAATTAATCCTTTAAGTAGTCCCTAAAAATTAACAAAATTCAATTACAAACACATAACTCCAACCAACGAAATTAAAAAGTTTTAGAGAAAATGTATTTAACAAGAAGCTTTATATGCCCAGATCTCGGCTGTTAGCATGCATGTATACATATGTATATAGGTTGTGAAGAAATATTCTAGTAATCCATCTTAAAGGCGGCAGCTCTTTGATTTGATAAACAAAATTTTCGCCATTATTTGTCTATTACGTACTTTCTCCCCTTTTTGTGAAGTGCTTAACATAAAGGAAAACAGGCGGAAGTCCTAAGTACACAAATAACTGCCACAAAATATCCTGTCCTTTCTGAAAATTCTTGGAAAATAAACATGTTTTCGAAAATTGTAAAAGATTTAGTAGGATAGCCAGCTCAGCTATTAGTGTACATTGTATACTACGGGCTTCCATTCCACTAGAATACCATAGGATTTAGGTCTCTGCATTTACTTAATGGTAATTAGCTAAATAAGGGCAAGTTTGTGAGGAGACCTACTTAGAAGAAGATAAATTCGAGACTAAGGAATTAAATAGAAATTTGTTACTTGACTGCTATTGTTCCCATGTCCTTTTGAGGGCCACAGTAATATAAAAGGCCCCAAAGACTAGTGGACTGAAGTCCTGTTTTGTCTTAGAGACAACTGAAATGGGGGTAAGTATAGTACCTTTAATAATTCAAATTAAGCTTCTTGCCTAGTGAATAGCTTCCTCTAGAAGATTGAGTTTCGGGTACTGAAAAAGCATTCCTTAATCAAATGAAATTCTACTGTCACAGTCTGGAAAGGGAATTTTCAGTAGCAATTTCCATGGGCCACTGAAGCAATTATAGTCGGGATAACCTTTATGGCACGTAAGAAAAATCTCAGGGGAGGAAGTTACGAAAATGTAGTAACTTATGAACTATTCCCTTCACTGACATATTTTCCCGTTTTAATGTCATGAGTTAGCTTCGCTCACTCCCATAAAGTTAGCCAGTCAGTCAACAGGGGTTGAGCTATTCTCAAAATGCAGCTATAAACTCAAGTGCACACACAAATAATCTCCTCGACTATGGGAGTTGGTTATGCTAATGACAGTAGGAAAATTGTAGTGGAACGAACTTAGTGCTGCTCAGCAATTTATCTTCTTCAGTTTAGGATACATATCGAACTGCATTGAATTCGTTGTGAGGAGCATAACGAGTTTGACGTATTGATTGTATTCAGACCACCTACCGTAGTTTTGTTTCAAGATAGATAGAATGTTTACCAGCCCCAGAATGGCTGGCAGAAATAGCGGAGCTTGCCTCCGTAGTATACATTTAATGCCACTGAAGATTATTGCAGAACAGTTTAGTCTACAGCATGGGCTTGTACAGATTAAAGGTAAGCACCGTCTGATATGTCAGGGAATGATCTCTCCCATGTACTATTTTAGTATAATGCATCTTTCTGAAGAAGGTATCCTCTTGCAGAACTATGCTTGCATAATAAAAATACTTTAAGGAAATTGTGAATGGCTCTGGTTTGGATTGAGTGGTTCATTCAATTTGATTTGATCGAAAAGTCGAGAATTTATTGAATAATGGTTCAAAATTGAATTGTTACATGCAAGTAAATCGAAATTTGAGAGAGAAATGGAACAGAGGGAAGGGGGGGGGCGGAGTAGGTAGATCCCAACTCTTTTTACATGTATGCTTTAATATGAGTATTGTATCAAACTTTTGAATCATATGCAAGGTGACAGACTTAAGGAAGTTTCAAGGTAGCTCGAATGAAAACAGTCAGGGCCCATTTTTCTTAAATAAATCAATGTTTCCGTTATTTTTCCTGTATTTAACGTAAATCGACTTTAGAAAATAAACAAGTATACTTAGAAATATTACAAATAAGTACGAAATTATATGTAAAGGAAGTTCGTTACGTTTAAGCATACGCACTAAGATTACCATGCGACGAACTTTCTTCTCTGCAAAGGAATGGATTACCTTTCCTATTGTCCACAGACCGCATTATTTCTGACTCTATGTACAACACAGAGAATGAATTGAGCCTGATATCCTCTGTGGTGGATCTTAAATAGCTTCTCACTTATTTTAGCACTGAAAACGACTGTTCTGGCGAGCAGCTTGAGCCTCGTGTACAAAACATCATCCGGAGTCTTGTTTGCACCTCTGAACAAATGTTCAAAAAGCCTTTTTCCAGGATGTACTTGTATAATTTCAGGGCCAATAGTTGTTTTTCCCCTATAGCCTCAGCGGACGACAAATGAGTTCGCAGATGCAGACACTCGGGGTTATTCATAATCCCATCTAAATAAATAGAAGGCATTGAAGTTCCACACGTCTAAGCTGATATCTTAAGATTCCAACCTATGTATGAATCAAAAGACGAAAAATGCCGCAAACTCAATTGACTGGATTTTGATTTGTCGCGATCTCTTTTTGGACTTGGTAGCGCTTGAGATTAGATTGGCTAGTTAGAGACTAACAATTATATCGGGTCTTCCCTAATATAAAATTTTTATTAACAAACCCTTTATTTCGGGTTTCGACTGAAATAAAGAATCTTGTCTCGGGTCTCGACTGACTTAAGGTATTTTATTTTGGATTTCGACGGAGATAAATTTTAGTAATATTAATATTTTTTTTTTATTTCTGGTTTGGATGGAAATAAAGAATAGTAGTAAGTAATGCTTACAACATCGAGGTATTAACATTAGATTTAGGTCAATTTATAAAGTGCCAAGTATTGGATCGGTGAGTGCCAGCAATGTGCCAAAGTTTATTTATATTTAAATATCTATTTTATTATACATATTAAAATTGTATGCTCATATATTTCATATATCATCTTTTAAACTTTTATTGCTTATTCTTAAAAGTAATGCATTTCAACTCTCCGCTGATTACATGTTTGGATACGCTGACCTAAGAACTTACGTATAAACACATCCTGATACAACTAATGGGAAATTGAAAAAATAAGTGTGATAGTTTTATTTGTAGTTAAAAAGAAGTGGGAAGTGTTTTTTTGTATAGGAAAATATACCACTGATCTTAATCCAAAATTACCAGTGCATTCAATTCAGTTTTCACTTTATTCAAATTTGCGTGTACGCTCGAACAACGGACAGAACAACGATTTCAGCGAGATAGTTTTGCTGTTAAAATCTTCTGGGTATAATTCTCTGACAGTCAAACCGTCCTATTAAAATGGAATTGAGCCCATAGAGGTGATGATTTCTGGCTAAAGACTACCTGGGTAGATCACGTAGTTAATATAGTTTATTCAAGGACCGCGTGTATTTATTAATATTATATATAATAACGGACCGGAATATCTTTTAATTTCACAATTTATAATATAGAGAGTATAATAAATCCTTGGTCATTAGGCGTTTATTAATAATTCCAATGATTTTGATGATATTGAGTCGTCGAACATCTCACAGCAGAAACCAAATATTATGATTTATAAAAATTATACATTGCATTATACAGTGTTGAGCCTTAGACAAAACAACCAACTATAGCTTTTCCCACTACATATACATATCCGTACGAAAATCTAGTGAAGTCGTACAAAGGGCAAAACATAGTTATCGTTGGGAGATGCAGAGTTCATAATGTTTTGAGAGTACTAAGTCTATGATAGGGTTAATCCTATAGATCCAAAAACTTGTTTACATTGGAAATTGCAAAATGTTGTTAATGTGCATACCTCAAAAATGTTCATGGAAGCCATTTTGGCCACGAACTTCTTCAACAGGGAGGTCATGGTGAAAAATGAAAATTTTTCTTTACAGAAATATGGAATTTTGTAGCCTTCAAAGAAATTCTTCTACCGCTGAATTTATATAATTTTCAATTAAATATTTGAACAACCACTTTTATTCTCCAAGGCTAACAAAACAAAACATTCCTCCCGGAAAACTATGTAAACTATTTGAGAAGTTGCTCATCATGTTGTTCCATACCAGATAATTGACATTGACATACCAAAAAAAAAAAAAAAAGTACAAATTACAAGCATTAGGAAGAGAATAAGGTATGAGACATACACAGATAGTTCCTTTTGATAACATCATCGAAATTAAGTATTTCATCATCAAGATTTAGTGTTGGATACACATCAACTTGCAATCTGAGGATATGAACACGATGACGGAATGAGCCCGACCACATTAGGTTCTCTTTCGAACAAACTTAAGAACATGACGGCTGCCAGTTTCACCCTAATTTCCCTTAATTACATGCTATCGTTCAAGGCATCAGCTTCAATCTACTATGATGAAATGACACAAGGACATAAGCTTCCTAGAATAGACTCAAGTGCGGAGCAGGATTGAGTCTAAAATACAACTTGTACTTGAATTTTCCATTCCTCTTTTCTAATTTGACAATATCCTCTTATAAGCAGGCAAAAGAGGATTCTCTGAACATTGTGGTGCGTAAGATGTGCTGTCATATAATTTGCATATCCTTTCACCACATGACATAGCAACCTATTGTACTCTCGTTACTATTCAGACTTAGTCTGGGAAAATGAGAAAATTCTACTTTTTCATATAACATGTGTTATGCATGTATGTATGTATGTAGGACTGTATGTAGGCATGTATGTTTGTAGATTAGAACACTTAACAAAGCACATGACATAAGTACAACCAGTGGTGTGAAAATAGTCCGAATTTTCCTTATTTTGTTGTCATGGCTTTTAGGTGGAGAAGTGTGAAAAATTACTATTGTGCTGCCTCTTACCTTGGAGTCATTTTTACTGAAAGAAAAATACGAAAATCATGAACAAGAGGATTGAGCACATTTTCTTCATAGCAATTTACGCATTTTGATAAGAAAGCATGCGAAAATGTTTTGTTTTCGGTAGATAAGTAGCAGATGAACCTGAATGTCTAAAGCCAAATGATCGAAGAAAACTATGGTGAATAATAACTTCAATAATCGATATTGTAAACATTGATTTTGGCCTCTGCTATTGTTTTTGCAGGGAAAGATGTGCGAAATGTTTCTACGATATTCAGATCAGTAATAAATCTTGGCGGGTATTCTATCATTTTGAAGGTTTAATGTTGTTCTGTATATCATCAGACTGGCTTTAATTGTACGAACCAAGCGATCGATTTCACATTTGATACAGGATGGATGATTTTGGAATCGCCATGCGGAGAATAGAATCTCAACAAATTAACAAGTGATTGTACGTTTGCTGATGAAGTTGTTTATCTACTTTATTTCCGGACATTTGATATATTTCTTTCTCAGAAAAAATTTGAAGTATATTATTTTGGGGTCACCAATAATATCGTCAAGTATGCTGTATCCTTTTGAATTGCATTAGGTAGTACTAAGCTCGTTTATTGTCTTCCATCCTAAATTTTTGACAGGACTCTTACTAGGTTTCAATATTCGCGTCGGGCACAATCGGAAGGCGTGTTAAAGATAGTTGTTGCGTTAGATTTAGCTAATCTATAAACTGATAAAGAAATTGATATTTATAGCTTATCAGAATTAATTACCAATCTTAACGCCTTGATATATAATAATTGATTTTATCCATAAATTCTTATAATTCCTTCAAGTTCATGGCCTGAAGTCAAAGTTTTCGAAGAGCTCTCACCTGCTGAGCTTATACAGGGTGCTTCCGTCTAGGTGGTCTATAGATCAGGAGCCCATCTGACTAGGAAATTCTAGTTCTGACAAAACTCTATCGGTAATTCTAGTTTTAACTGATATATCTAAGCTAAAAGTCGAAATAACGACATGCTATTGACACTACTAGTATTAGCTGAATATAATTTAGATAATTCTGGTTCTGGCTATTGAGAATAAGTTCGGAAGTGTATTTTCTTGAAAAATTGTGGGAGATATAATCTGTTCATGGAAAGCTACGACATAGCCAGAGTCAGGGTTCCATTGAAAGTGCCAACCAGGTCATAGCAAATATGTTGGCTTCAGGCAGAATGATACCATCCATTGGTGAAATCGCCTTGGTTTTGTTTGCAAAAATAGCGCCATTCATTTGGAAATGAAACAATAGCTTGATTTTTACTTGTACCAACAGTTGGCATAACAACATCCACATTACCAACTGATGTTATTAAATCTATCTGCCGTGAGAAGAATTCTTAGAAAACCTTCGATCAAATGAATGCTGAACATGAAAAAATGGAAGTAGAAGGAAATCTGATTCTACATAACTGGTACATTGTCAAACATTTCTTTTTCTAGAAGAGCAGTCAAGTAAAATTCTAAGAAATAAGAGGGTCAAATGAATTCGATTTTGAATAACATGTACTACTCTTCGGTTGATGAAGAAGGAGGTTCCTAATATTACTATACGTATTTAAGGTCTCGATGGGGTTAAAGTGGATTTACAAAATCTCATCGGAGTTATACTCGAAAGAAATTAAGACGGTCTCTACAAAAATGGTATAAACGATGGAGTTTTGGATAAGCTAGATTGTAGGTAGGTTCGTTAGACTTTAATAAATTTGTATAGTCAATTTGGATATACATATTACAGAATTAACATTTATCTAAGATTTCTTTCACATTTTTTCTTGACCGAATGTGTGCCAGATTAGCACAGGTTGGAATTGTGCAGGCAAACAACATAATTCTTTGTGCACTTGGTAAATATAAGCTGTACTCCATCATTTCTTTGATGAGCATGGTGATACGTTTTTTTTTTAATCTTTGATGTTTCAGTCCAACAGATACGCCTAGGTAGGGTAGGTACTATCCATAAATTCATCCGGTGAACTAAACTGCTCTTCAATAAAAAATGCGTTTCTTTTCTTTTTCCTTATTATGGCAGAGTACAACAAGACCTTAAAAACCGATCTTTTCAGTTTGTAAAATAACAAAATAAAATAAATACAACTACACATTAATTGAAAAACTTAAAATTAAATTAATAAATAATAACTATAAAATGAGATAGAATAAAAAAAACATAGCTAGCAGTAAAAACAAAGCAATAATAATGATAAGAAACAAAATTCTGCTGAACCTATATAAAAAAAAGAAAACAGAAAAGATAAGAAGAAAAAAATTCAAGTTAGCATACACATACCTACGAAGAGTCATTACAGGTTAAATCCCAGCAAACATTTGGATGAAAAATCTTCAGGACGATATGTGGATGATATTGCCAAAGTATCTTCCACGCGAAATTGAAGCAAATACGGTTAAAGGATTTCTTGCTTATCTTGCGTAGATGAAAAGAAGATGAAATTCCAAACAATTTCGTTTTCTGATTTTAAATGTGGAGACAAGAGGACAATATTTTCGCTTATTTCTCATCTCTGTGATACAACAATCTATCATTTGTAAGAACGCCTCATTGGACTCCATGCCAGTGATTAATTTGTGAGTTTACTAGTGATTTTAATTCCACCAATACATATTAATAAAATTAAAAAATATATATATACACATTATACCTACTTTAAAGAAATGTCTTCTTTATTCCCTTACTACCTACAAATTCCAAAGGATTTATTTGGACGATTCTGGAACGATTTTCTTTGACGATAAAAAAACGAATCATCTTGAAGAAACGAATGCGTTTCTTATACACGATATGAAAATAGCTCACCCGGAAGGGATGTAGCAGATACGCATTCGTTTATTCAAGATGTTTTGCGACCGTGGTAACAGTTTCTCCCGTTGGAAGTTCAGAATGCAATACGAATATGATTATCATCCACGAGATATTTTATCGTCCAGGTAATAAAAAAGTGATTCTTCTGCGTTTCGCTATGTTTACTGGGATAATGAAATAAACGACTCCTGAACACGCCAACCGAGCTCACATGCTAAAAATCAGTGGGCAATGAATTCCTTAAAACGAAAGGTTTGAACAAAGAAGGACCGTTCGCCAAATAGACTAGTGAATCGTGGAATTAGTTAGTCAAGATGTCTTGTTGAGTGCAAGGAACAAGTGAAATGTATTAAGTAGGTATGCTCCTTTATCCGAATTAATTTATGATGGAAGCATAATGATCTATAGCTAAGATAAAGCTCTAGGGGATAGCCTAATAATGAGCAGCGATACGGAGTGATATGATCATACCGTCTCAAACCGTAAACAAACCTTGTACAGTCATTGAACGCGACATTAATTTTGTTGGAATAAGAGAAATCCATGGAAGGGTATATAAGGTTACCGAACGTGAAAAATAGTAGGATGAGGGCTTTTATTAGTCTAAGCCTAGTCAAGATCGAGAGGAGTGCAGTATATAGGCAAAGCCTTCTAAGCGCACCATAAACTTTTTGTAAGACAGCGTTGGTGTGATCGCAACAAGACATGCCACTGTTAAGCATAATTCTAAAATGTTTAGTTTTGTATACTTGAACCAGAGGGCTATTGTTGATAGCGATAGTGGGAAAATCAGATGTATCGACTCCAGTTCATGCAACAAACATCTAATTTGATTTGGTTGCATTTAAATCAAGATGGTTATTTATAGCCCAATAGTAAACGCCAGACCGACAGGCCTAGATATATACAATTGGACATCTTCTGCATACATCTGAATGCTCGAGCTTTGAATAACTATCGGTAAGTCATTGATAAATTCACAAAATAAGAGTGGTCCCAAGTGGTCCCCCGAGGAACACCAGAATTTACAGTAGTAATTGTAGATAAAGAGTTCAGCATTTTGCGTGCGTTCCTATAGTAAACTGTAGATGAATTTAATTGCAACCCTACTGAGTTTGAATCTGTCAGAGATTTAATCCAAAATTAGTTTATGCTGAAGGTTATCGACAGCCTTCGAAAAATCCAACAGAGAGAAGTAGCAAATTTCGTGTCTATCAAGTTTCAGCCGGAAGTCCTTTATAATCCTTAAGAGAGCAGTCTCATAACTGTGGTTTTTCCGATATCCGGCTTACCATTGCGTGAGAAGCGAATGGCTTATGAAGTATTGCTATAATTGCTCACACATTAGCCTTTCTAGCGCCTTAGAGAGATATCACAGTATACTAATGGGGCGGAAATGTGAAGGAGTACTGGGAGAGGAGGATTTTGCAACAGGTAATACTACATCATGTTTCCAGGCACGTAAAAATGCGGACGTCGTCAGGCAGGTGTTAAAGATGTGTATTATGATATAAAAAATTGATGGTAAAAGAATCTTTATAAATTTTGGAGGTATATCGTTTGATCGTGTGCACACCTCCTCTGGACCAACAGTATAGAAACTAAATCCATCAAGAGTGTAACCATCAGTTGCTATGGAAGAAGAGCTTTTAAAGGAGATCACAGAGCGAAATTGTGCATTCGGGATACTACGATGCAGGTCATTGTGATTCCAACAGTTCTGCTTATGCACGCCGTATTTTTTTAGATTATTCCAAAGCTTCTTCGGTGGATTATGAACATTGAGTAATATTTACGCTTGGCAACTTTAATCTTGGAGATAAGGATCGGACTTGTTTTTTTAATAAAAGGGATTTATTCTCTGTTGTCGTTCGAAAAATCACTACCAGCTTTAATTTCCTAAATTCTTGATCCTAATCGGTTAATTAATATACATACATACATAGTTATAGCTATATGAAGTTCCTTGATGACATTTGTTAGTCAAAAGTAAAACTGAAACCTAAGAAATGTCGCGGAAATATTATCCTGCGAGTCACAGACGAATTTATTTTTATTATAGAAAATTATGCGTACGAAACATATTCGAAAAAGAAATGCTGACTGAAAGTTTCAGAACTAGTAGTTACCTACTGAAAGTTTCGAATCGAGAGAATTCGCGAGACATCCATGTTACTGTGATCTGAGGCATCTTCGTGATTTCTATTCAAATATTAGTGTTCTTTCTAGTCTATTTCTTTATTTAATTACCTTTCCGTATGTGTTTCGTAGTTTTCCCACCGTTAGTTTCCCTTACGGAATTCATTCTAACACCTGTCGGGTGACTGATTATGTAGATCTTGTGAATGTGTGACCCTATCCACATTTAAATTTTCTTCATCTTGTCTGGATATCTATTTTGGCTTTTGGTGTATGATTAGCCACAGCTCTGTGTTTGTGATTCGCCGGAATATTTTTCATAGATTTCTCAGGTATTTATTCAGGAATACTTGAATTTTGTTCATACTGGTTTCCTTGATATATTTCGATTCCGTGAAAAAGTATTGAATTCACAAAGAAGTTGAATATTCTGAGTTTTGTGTCCCTCGTAAGGTGTGGAGACCTCCAAACTGCGAATAAAATTCCAAAAGTCACTCCTGATATCCTCAGCTTTTCACCTATATCCTCTTCTGCTCCTCCGTTTGTAATAATAATACTATCATGGTTGCTGAATTCTGACACTTCTGCTGTGTTCCTTTTCTCTGTCCTAAATGAATCTGTATGAATCGATAGAACGATGTCATAATGTAGTTTTGTGGACATGTAAAAGGACGAAATAGAACCATTTCAAGTGTTTGACATTTCTTCCATTTGACAAAAGGAATTATTAATTCGCATAAATTGTGGTTTGTGAAAAACAAAGTCATGTTCTAACAAAGCCAACTTAAACTATTGCTACCTCAGACAAATTGTAAACAACACATTCACAAATTCAAATTAATATCATTCTATTTATTTGAATCCAAGAAATATTCAGGTGCATTCAGAATCACTTGGAGTCTGAAAAAAGCGACGACAGATTGAAACCAATTCATTCGGCCTGAAAAAAAGTACGACATTGATAGAAAAAAATTCATTCTGAACGAGAAAAGAAACGCAGCATTCTTCTATTGCAATATTCTTGATAACCAGTCGACTGGTATTTGTGGAATTCGTTCTCACTCATGTTATCTGTGTAGTTGAGGTCTGCGAGTCAACTTATTGGCCGCTATCTGATTCTTTTAGGTGCTGAGTTTGCTTCTCTTATCACCTCGTCTAGTGTGGTGATAGATGAACAGCAGGGGTGAGTCTTATTGGATCGCGCAGGTTGTTTTGATCAGACGTATTACTTTTTCTAGTATTCATTCGCTTCACGATTTAATATGTGGAATATGTTTTGGAAGTCAATGAATGCTATACACAGGGAGGGAATTCGATTCCGATGATTGTTCCACAATTAGCAGTAGAAAAACTGAAATTTTCATTAGACAGTGATGCAGGGGGAAAATTTAGCAAATTCGTTGAAAATGGAAACATTTTCTATTCCCCTCCCATAGGACTACAGATTATAAAGCCATCAAATACTGTAAAAATGTTTAAACACCTGAAAATCGAAGGCTCTGACATATTTAAAAGAACCATTCCAAAAATGGTGCCGTTTGGACACCACCTTGTGTGTCAGCATTATTCAGGATAAAACAATCAAAAATTTAATAATTATATTTAACACCTGGATCCGTACAAGACGCAGCCTATTATTGAAGGACGCAGGAAGTCTCAAAAATAAATTGTTAATTTCAAAACTGATGGGGCAGTAAAAGAAGACATCGGTAAATTTCATCATTGTTTTTATTTTAATCCTTTTTCAAACATTTTTTTTTTCTTTTAAATATATGTTCAACAGTATATACTTCTTAAAATTTATGGTATATATGTATCTATGCATGTAGTTGTATATATTAAATAGCGAATATCAATATACTACTACTAAGTAAATGTTTCAAGTCATTTGTTTATATTTATTCATTTATTTACTTATTTTTTTGTCTCTTTTTTAATTAGTTTTATTATTTTATTTATTACACATTTGTTCTCATTTAAATAATGTGGAAGTATTAACATTCGTGTGTACATATATAATATATGTGTGTTCACTATAAATTGCATAATGAACTCAAAGTTTCGCTCTATACAAATAACAACAATTATAATTGAATAAAATAGAATTATTTTTAGTGGGTTTGCATTAATAATATTGTTTTTTTTTCTAAATAAAAATGGGTGTAAAGAAATAAAATAGAACAGAGTAAATAAAACCTTAAAATTGTCTTTTTCTATTTTTGTTTAAAGTGAATTTTACATTTTTCTTTGCAGCAGATTTTTAACAATTTCAGTCGGTCTTAAGACCTGATTTTTAAATTAATATATAAGGTGTACATATTTTGCTTATAATACCCTTAAATATGATATCATATATACATATAGTTATATTATTTTACTATTTTTAATGGCTTATTTAAGTAAGTACATATTCATTTACACTTTTTCACAAATCTATAATTTATTAAAAAGAAAGTTTTTCGTTGTTCTATCCACAATAAAGAATATGGTGGTGCAGCCTTTGTTCTAGCAATTTTTTAGAAGATTTTTCGGACATTCAAATATATGTAGGTTAATATTTCTCAGGTATAAAGTAAAATAATAAGAAATATAAATATAAAGTAAAAATATAATGAAATGCATAGAAAAACACAATGTCTGTTCATATGATCAGAATTAACTATCAGTTGTGTTCAAATATATTTTTTTGTTAATATTTGATGGACTGAAAGTGTTTCAAAATAAATACAAAACATTCAGGAAATATGCAATATCACATTGTAGATTCGTGAAAGATAATTGCATTTGGTTAGCAATTCCTTGATCTGAAAGTAAGTAGGCTTGGAACATGCCATATCGTGGTGGTTTTGGAGTCTGCTACTACCCTTAAGCCTGCAACTGTTAAACTTATCCAAGAATGAATATTTTGTCAAAGAGAGTTCCAATTCAAGTCAAGTTAAGATCATACCTACTTCAAACTTCATTTCATGTGACCGAAAGGTATCGATGTTATGATTATTTGAGATATTTTTCAACGGGAATACTACATAGGCTTATGGCTAGTCCTTGTTAGTGAATTTTTTATTATCAATTTAAAATTTTTATAGTCTTTTGAAACCAAAATTTAATTTCGCTAATGGCATGAGTAAGAGGAATTTATTTAGGACAAAACGATTTAGTGCACAGTTGGATGTTGATGTAGACAAATCTTTAAGAACTATGTATATAGTAATAAAATGTCAATTTAGATAGTAAACTTTATTTATTTTGAATTATATTTTAGCACTTTAAGATTTTCAATTTGGAAAAAAATGTATGGGATATTCCAGATGTCTTTATTCTTAGCGAAACACGATTTTGCATTTGATTCCCTGAGTAAAACTGATATAAATAGTTGCATTAATGCCCCCACATTAGTCCATTGTGTGGGAACTTGTTAGGATCCACTCGATATTGTTAAAACTTCTCTTTTGGATCACGTTGGATGCAAAAAATTTGTATTGTTACCGTTATTTCTAAATTTTGCGTAAAATTTTAATACTTCGTGAGACCAAATCAGTTGTTAGAGAAATTGGGTTGGTAGCGGAAAGTTTTGTTAGGGAAAAGGGTCTGGAGTGTATGGTAGTCGGTATGGATTAATCGTATGTAGATGGGCAGAAGAAGAAATAAAAATGAGAAGAAACATTGAGGCAGATTAAACATATCGCTTCAAAAGTATTTAGGTATGCTATTAATTGAAAACTATCACAGTGCGTGGTTTTTCTCTGTACTGTTGTAAATATATTTATAGAGAAGCGCAATATGCGATTGCTACGTCAAATTTAATTACTAAATAGTGAACAAATATTTCAACTCCGAATTAGAGCTTCATATCAAACCATATTTGCATCGGTTTCCCAAATGTTTCTTAAGCGCGGATATATGAAGCCTGTTCCTTTTTAATGAATTCCAATTCAGTTACATCCATTTATAGACTTTTATGTAAGTATTTAAAGATCTAATGTCATCGATTTTTGCCTTTAAATTTTTAAATAAAGCACAATCGCAAACAGCACATCATTTTCTAATTTCGGAGGTACTAAGGCAGAACGCGATATGTCCATACATTTGGGTTTTGTCATTCACCGAATGGAGACTAATGAGCATATCGGCATTTTATTTTGTACCACATATTCTAAGAGCATTAGAACCATATTAGGTTTTGGCATTATATTCTTCACCAAGCGTGTACGTATCTACATAATTTTTTTTTAAATATAGCATTTTGCCTTAGTACCACAGATTTGAAAGCGAAGGTTCTTGTTTCAAACCTACTTAACACTAAGCTATACATCCATGGTATTCGAAATCAGCAGAAAGTATGAGCATTTTTTATGAAAAGCAAATAGGCTTCAAACTAAGGTTGTCTGACTAACTCTACTAACAACTAACAACTCTAAATTGAGTTTTTCAAACATGTATGGTTGTAGTTTTACGTTCTTCTGTGAATTAAAATTGGTTATATGTTTTCATTTGAAGTAAGATTTGAAATTTAGGTTCTGAATAAGAAATCTATTGAAGTACTAGGTACAAGCAATCATCAAACAAGTTCTTTCATTTAACTATGATGACGAATGATAGACACATGTAGATTCCCCAAAATATTTTCTGAAGGAGACGTACAGCGACCTAATATATGTCCATTCGCATTTCATCTATGATTTGGTGACAAACAGTTTCCTAAGATCGAAAGGGTCTAGTTATTATACAGCCTTTGCTCACAATCGTAGTGTATATGCATATATAGATACTAATGGAAAATCCTCGAAACTACAACAATGCAAGTGACACCCCCCACATTACTGCTCAAATCAATATTTTCCAAAAGGATTCCCATTATGTTTCCGATGAGATCGGTATAGAAACGAAAGAGCTGATTACGGAGTATGAAACATATATTTTAACCTTTGGAGTGAGAAGGTGCAGGAGGTATGTTGACTGCTAATTTAGTGCAATATTATAATAACTACGCAAAAACTGTTATACTTGGCTAGCAAAAATCTTTATTTCAAGTTAAGTATTGAGTTCGAGCAAAGTCCAATTTAAAGAGGTCTCTAAATATTTCACATTAATGTTGGTGGTGAAATGTTGACGTATCTTAATTTAGAGAAATCAAGTGATGCCACGAAATTAATTTATTTTTATATTTTGATAAAAAAAACAAACCTTTCAATCAATAAAAAGTAAAAAAAAATCTTCAAATTAGTAAAATATGTGGAGAATTTATAGTGTCATATATTTTAGGGGGAGCCTGTCGGCCTTGCCTGGCGATAATATAGATAACTAGATGGGTGGGGTGGTTAGAGATGCATAATATCTATATATTATCTGACTCGATCACGCTATTCCGTACTCTAGGGCTTCACTCTGTTTCTGTATGTGTATGTGTATGTGCGTACATACATACATTCATATGCGTGGGAGAGTGTAGCTATCTACGTCGACGCGTTTTCAGGTAGTGCCCAAATATATAGTAAAACTCGAGATTTTTGTATGGCAACCTCACGAAGGAGTTGCCCAATTGGTCCCATTTTCGAACTGTATTTGCAATTTTTATGAAAACACCGTGTACAAAACATGAGCTCTAAACCTCGACGCCTTCTCAGGCAGCTATCATGTAGATAGTTAAAAACAAAAGTTATGTGTGGCAATGTCAAGAAGGGGTTACCCGATTTAGTCCATTTTTGAAATTGTAATTACCATTGCTATGAAAACACCAAGTACCAATTTTTGTATGGCAATCCTACGAAGGAGTTGCCCGATTGTTGCCATTTTTGAATTTAATTATTTTTTTTTCAAAAAAGGCTCGTACACACAATCTCAGGTCTCTACGTCGATGCGTGAGTCAGTGGCCAAATATAGAGTGAAAACCTGAAGTTTTGTATAGCAACACCACAGGAGGAATGCCCAATTTGGTCCATTTTTGAACTTTATTTGCAATTTTCACGAAAATGCCGTGTAGAAAATTTGAGCTCTGCGCGTAGATACGCTCTCAGATAGTTTCCAAATATATACTTTCAAGCGTTTACGGCAGGCAGAAAACCAAGCCATACCGATTAGTGTAAGCTTTTCTGCAAATACGAAACGCTTCTTCTACTTCTTCCTTTTTTTTCCTTTTTTTTCTTTTCAGCCCATTGTGGACGTACACAGGTTCGATTCGTTTCGAATGAATCTGGTTTTTAAATTTTTTTTAATAAACATCTTTTTCTATTTTTCTCAATTTTTTTGTTTTTTCATTTCTTTGTATTTTGTTCTATTTTTTCATTTGTTTTTAAAGTCACTCAATTTCGTTATTTGGGATCTGTTGATGAGTCAAAACCAACACTTGAAACTGGTCACCCAAAATCAAATGGGTTGTGTGATGAAATAACAATGTTTTTAGCTTTTGCTATATACCGGAGAATCCAAAAAAAAAATGCCTTCTTGAACAAATACAAAATATAGAGTGAAAAACCAAAGTTTTGTATGGCAACATCAAGAACGAATTGCCCGATTCAGACCATTTTTGTAATTTTATTTACTATTGCTATGAGAACACCATGTACCAAATTTTACTTCGCCACGTTGTCAAGCAGTCAAGCAGTGCCCAAATATTTAGTTAAAAACGAAATTTTTGTATGGCAACCCTACGAAGTAGTTACCCGATTTGTTCCAATTTTGAACTTAAATTGGCAGTTTTTTTTTAAAAAAGCCGTGTACAAAATTTGAGCTCTCCACGTCAACGCGTTCTCAGGATGTTTCAAAATATATAGAGAAAAACTAAAGCTTTGTATGGCAACACCAAAAAGAGGTCGCTCAACTTGGTCCATTTTTGAACTTTAATTTGCAATTTTTATGAAAACGCCGTGTAAAATATTTTAGCTTTCGCGTCGACGTGTTCTCAGGCAGTTGTTTAGATCTCGACAACTGCGCCATCTATAGTCTCTAAGACTATCCTATCTTTCAAGCTGGAACTAACCAAACACATTCACAAAGTCTCATTGAAATCGGTTGGGCGTTTTCCGAGATTATCGTACACAGTGCCACAGGTATATATTAAGATAAAGACGGAACCTTCAGTTTTCATCGGTGCTCTAGAAAAATATTAATCAAAATATTTGCTTGACATTTTACCAGCACTAAGATTTGAATGGAAATATCAAATATTACTCGATCTCGATGCTAGGCTTCAAAGTCAATAAATAACTCAATTCTTAATCTCCAAGTGAACACTTTTAGCAATAAATCAATAAAACACTTTACAACTACACCACCACACCTGCTGTGTATGTTGAAAAAAATGGGCATATATTTGTAGTGAAAGTGTTAATTTAGTTACTGGAAACTATTTACTTTGTGACCTTCAAGTTAACCGTGTATTCAACTATAAAAAAGGAAAAGAGCTGTTAAATAGTATTTGAGGTACTGACCGAAACGAAATTGATGAAATTTTTGCTCCGCACATACAATACAATACAAAAACTCTTTATTGAAAGACCATGGCCGAGGCCAAGTCCATAAACTGTGAGTACATAGATTAGTTCTTTGTAACTTTTTATTAGGATAGCATAGTTATAAGGAATTCTTTGACTATTAAATGGGGTGGTTGTCGTAATCACTATAGAATGGATACACTTCAAAAAGGGTTAAAGGTCATTCCGTAGTAAGTCGATGGGATTTTAACGCGATAATCATCAACTTTAATCTTCTCTTGCAACTTAGGGAAAACTGTTATATGAGAAAATAAATAAATAATTTTTTTTCTATGAAGTTTGGCGATTTGGACCAGTAGCGGTATATTGAAGAAGTTATAACTCTAGTTCCTAATTATCATAAGACCCATTATATAATTCATTCTCTAAAGGGAAAAGTTTAGAATTTAAGAAAATATATAAGGCGCGAAAATTTCTCGAATGAAAGAAGATATTTTTTCTCGTAAATGTAATTTTTGAAATCCTTTACAGGATGATTTTAGAAAGTATTCGCTATTAAAAATTAAATGAATTAATAACCTACAAATTTTGGTTTCGTAGTTCATTGGAAATATAACTACATATATTTTCAATACTACTTTATAGCTTGAGGTATTATTGACAGATGCACTTCAAATTTTGATAGTTGATATATCTTTCATCATTTAAAGATTCGGTTTCGATTTTTTTTCAATTCGGCCAATTCTTCTACTATGAAATGTTTTTATAAACAAATACTCATCATTTAGTTATCTAGGTCTATTCACGAGGAATCCACCTGAAACTGTACGCACAATAAATATTATATTTGTCAAGTAATAGATAAAACTCTCTGTCTGCCACATCTGTTAGTCCGGATTTGAAGGAATTAAAGAATAAGAAAGAAAATTTCTTCTTAATATGCTAAGTTAATGTGAACATGAGTTATGCAGTTAATGATATTAGTTAAATTCATGCTTAATATATATTGGTGTGTTTTATAACCTTACAAGAGAGTTATTTATCTTAAAATTAGTCGCGTTTTTTTTCAACTTATGCTTAACTCCTTATAACCTATTCTTAAGTATGAAATTCGAAGATTAGATGTTAGTAATGAGAATGAGAGCGAGCAGTTAAAAATCGGTTGAATAACAAATTATATACTTACATACTTTTTTAATTTAAAAAATTTTAAATGGTCTCACACTTTCAGTCTGAAAATAGTCTCTAAATGCCTGTAGTATATGGAGAAAATTGGAAATTATTTGCATTTTTTTATCGCCAAAACGTACATGTAAAGTCTATAAATACCTATCTGACGAATTTGTAAGACTTACATTTTTCCCTGGAAGTTCCCATATGGCATGTTCGAACATGTCCAAACAAATCCATAGACCAAAGCAATTTTATGGCTTTTTGTCATTTGTTTGAACTTTAATATCCTGTAAAAATCTTACCACTTCTGTGCTGTGATATAAGCTCTTTGAAATTTTCGCTTAAGTTTTGAAAATTAAGGATTACAAATCTAAACAATATTTTTCATTACTTGAAATTGCAATAAAACGTGCATTTATTTGTAACAATATAAACATTTTCTTTCGTCAAAATGATTTCAAAACTTTATTTGAATCAGAAACTGAAAATAACCATTATTTTAGATTTTTTAAACAAAAAATCAGAGAGAAATAATGATCGGATATTTAAATGAATAGGAAAAATCTTATCCTCATTAGGTCAAGTTAACATTTTTGGCGTAACCAATAAAATGAAAATTGCACCTTAATGGTTAATTTTTGATTAATTGTTTTTTTTTTTTTAGTAAACCGATAACTATTCCAGAATAACACAGAAGATGTTTTGACCATCTTCTCGATATGGTCCACAGGATATGAGAACATGTTCTCTGACTACAAGAATTGATATAAAAATACATATTCTTTCCATATGCTTTTTATAAGACTCATGTCCGTCCTGGCGAGCGAAATCTTCGGAAGTTGGTCACAAATGATCGTGTCATAATCGGTGATAAAACAAAGTATCGAAAACGTATGAATTTTATGTCTGACGGTATACAAACCCGAACGCTGGTGTATCGCAGCAGGAATGAAAACCCGATGTTCCAAAATGTATGTTACAAATATATTCTACTCATAAACCAGTGGAATAGTTTTAAGGAAATTGAATAAAGTTTACCGATTTGGAGCTGATCCTCTGCATCCAAAAAGTATCGGTTTAGAGCATGATCCATTTTGTTGTGGAGGTGCTGCCAACATTCCAGAGGGCTGCTTTTATGGGAATAACTGGGTGGCTCCGTACCACGTCCACGGCAGCACTGGAGGTCATGCTTGACTTACTGCCGCCGGACCTCAATTGCAGAGGTGTAGCGGCAATTAGTGCTGTCAGGCTAAGGGCAGGGGGTTGGTGGATGGATGGTGGTGGGCACTTCAATATACTCCAGATGTAGTTATTGCAGGGAAGAAACAGACTACCAAGTACCAATCTTGACTTTTGGTGGGGGTGTCAATGAAATGATGTGTCCACCAGAAGTGACTGGGATGTGAAGGAGTTGGTCGAAGCATCCGATCTTTCTATTTTTACGGATGGTTCCAAGACAAGTGCAGGCACAAGGGCTAGAGTTTTTCAGGCAGAACTCGCAGAGATTTATCAGGCGGCAACATTGGTATCTATGTGCAGAGCGCCCTCACGGAATATAGGCATGTATACTGATAGACAGGCAGCCATCAAGGTGCTGGATGCTGTGCTGGTAAAATTAAAATTGGTGCAGTTATGCAAGACTAGCCTTGAGGTATTGGCTACAAGGCACAAGGTGACCCAATGCTGGGTACCTGGCCATAAGTATATCTCAGGCAATGAGATGGCTGATAGTTGGCCAAAAAAGGCTCTGAATTGGATAACCCCGCAGCGGTAGCTTTTGTGAGCATTCAAATCGGAGCAGTAAAAGAGGTAATCATCAGGGGCGCCTATCAAAAGGCAAGCCTCTGGTGGACCAACAGGGATACCTGCCATATTGCGAGGCAATTGGGGCCTGCGTATGACAGGAAAAGGTCACGGGAGCTGATTAATGGCAGCGAGATAAACACCAGGATACTAGTAGGGATCCTTACGGGTCACTGGGCCATTGGTGACCATGCCAAATGACTGGGGATAGCGGCGAACGATTTCTGCAGGAGCTATAAGGACTTGGAGGAAATCGAATCCGTCAAACACGTGCTTTGCGAATGCCCCACTCTGATGAAGGAAAGAAGTAGGTTATTGGGTAGCAACTTATTTTCAAGTCTGGGGGAACTTCAAAACAAAGAACTTAGATATATCCTTAGTTTTCTGAGAGAAGCAGGATTGATCTTGTTAAAGAGTCTTGGAGATATCTTGCGTTCTACAAGGGAAGCAGGATTGATCTGGGGCGGCTTCAAAAGGTTATCCCATGGGGCCTAGGGGCACAATTGACCCACTAGAGGTCTAAGTGATGCACGCTAGATGTATTGCAGCACCCCTCTTACCTAAGCTAACCTCACCTAAGCTTGGTGCTCTTTCCTACATAGCTTCTTCAATTATAAGTAGACAACAACATACTTGTTAGAATTTTCCAAATTTTTGTATATTCTATTGTAGCTTGAAAGTCCATTGAATGCATTTTCATTTATTTTTAGTAGATCCGTTGATTAAATTATTCACAGGATTCTTGTTCACAATCTACATATCGCTTATTGGGTCTTTTCATCCCTGCCTTACAATAATTATGAATCAATTTAATCTACGGAGTTGTTTCAAATATTTTTAATAATACTTCTGGTATTCATATTATAAATAAGTCAGTTTTGACAGCTTTTATGTATATATGTATAAGAAAATCTTTACTAAGCTGATAATGCCAACATATGTGTATGTACATGTATACATTTTGGAAACGCAAAAAATCTCTAAAGAGACCTAGTCGCTAGAGACCTTTTTGGTCTCCGATCTCCCGTCGTGTATTAAATATCAAACAGGTCTTCAGATTCGGTATCCGGTCTTCGAAGTTTGCTCATTATTCATCTCCAGTTTTTCGGAGACTATTTGTGTATTCTGAACAGTTAAGTGTAGGTCTACTCGGAAAGGAAAAGGAATAAAGTGGAATGAGTTTGATAAATTGTTAGAAAGAAATTAATAAAAAAATTAGTAATTCATATACATAATAGGTTTTGGGCAGCAAATTTTTTTTATCTATAGAGTTTTGGTTATTTTTAAATAAATTTAAAAAATCAGAAAAGTTTGTACTCCAAGGATATATTTTTTTAAGCTTTTTCACTTTTCGCATAAAATAAAACTATTAATAGCTGTTGAAACAATTCTGTCTAGCAATCTCTTGCCTTGACAATTAACAAAGATGTTTAGACATCTTTTGATACCAAACTGTAAATTTCGTGTATACACTTCGGAGACGTGTCTCTAGAGAATTTTATCTTATGGTCTCCACTTGGCCTACATAGCGATAATTTTTTGATCTCCAGAGACAAAAGTCTCTTGCTGTGCAATCATTTTGGAGATTTTAGTCTCTGTAAACCGGAGACCAGAGACCAAAAGTCTCTCACCGTGTATTTTTACTTTAAGGGTTTCTATGAATTATCTTCATATTCAAAAGTCCATTCCTGTAAAAGTATTATGACAGACTTGAAAGTAACCAAAACCAGATAATAATGAAATAAGTAAAGATTTGGTTTTATTTCAAATTTTTTTCCGAGGATACTTGATCTTCTTAGAATTTAAAAAATAAAACTTTCTTTTCGTGCATCGAAACCGTGGTATGTATAACCTCATAACTATACGCAATATATGTAGAAAGAATAATTTTTTTTCGAGAACTTGTGAAACAAGATTAATTCCTCTGAATCTCCCTGCAGTCTTAATATTTTTCTGAAATATCTTCAATCATCATTTTGACTTTATGTATTTTTTATTTGTAGAAGTTTCAATTTTATTATGGTCAACCTTATAGACCTAGCATGCCCCTCGAGCAAAATGAAGAAAGTTCCCATTCAAATTTGAACGAATTAAAGCCGTAGCGAATTTTTGTTTTCATTATTTCGTTTCCAATTTAGTTTAGGAATACTTATGTATGTATGTACTACAAACAAAAACGTCACTTTCCTCTGAACTAAAACTAAAACTAAAAATTTTTTCATTTCACTTATTGAAATTTGTCAGGAAGATATTTTATAATGACGCGGATCATCTTCAGTTTACCATTGAAGTTTACAACCAAAATTAATGAAAATATGATAATTAAAAACAAAAAAACAAATAATCTTTACTTAAACAGACTTTTAGAATATTCGAATCATTAAATCTTGTATGTAAAATAAAAGTTGTTTCACTAACGAGGAGAAAGTTAATTTGGCAAATACAGTATAACAGAAGGATACCATGTGGAATTTAAGGCCTAATTAAATTAGAAAGTACGCTACCCAGAAATATCAACGCAGTGGGTAGTAGATATTGTGTTAATTAATAAAATTGCTTATTCTCTACATATACTAGAGAGTTATTCTTTTCAAAGAGTAAGGAAATTTTCGATTCGCTCATGGAAGCTATTTATTAAGAAATAAATAAACCCTTTTCCCTTATTGCATAGCATTCACATTGCAACTTCTTCCCTTATGGTCCTGATCTATTTTCCAAATTTGTGGTTAGACATGTTTAGAGTTTTCAGCTTACTGGGGAATTTGTTGGAGGATTTAAAAGAAATTTATTGTGGAGCTATAAGTTTGAAAAAAATGCACTAATGTAAAGTAATATAATTAACTAATATTATTTAGAAGTTATATGTTAATTCTACTTGAATAGCACTGTACCTCTAAGTTAAATTTATGGAGATCGATTGATTAATCTTGTAATCCTTGAGCCCACTTATTTAGTGAGACAAAAGGAGTCTAAAACTTAATAAAAACATGAAAATACTGTAATAAGAGAACGATAAGTTTTCGCTCGCTGGTTTGAAGCCAGAGTTCATTTAAAGTATTTCTCAAGAAAGAAACATTTGTTCCATATCCCACAATGAAATCAGGAAAAAAGAAAAACCCTTACAAAATATTATCATAAATCTCATCCATCCCCTACTGGCTGGTTTTTAATTTTTCCTAATATACATTCTGCATTATATGTAAGTAGGTTTATCACTGGCCTTTCGATTTTATAAATCAAAATATTTCGAATATTTTGACTGTAATTTTTTTTTTCTTATAAAATTTGTATATGTTTACGTATATGTACGAGTATAAAATTTACACCACCACCATCAAAAATATATAGAAATAAGTATGAAAGATAACAATATTTTTGAAGAAAGAAAAAAAAAAGAAAAGAAAAATAATAAAGTCAACATTTCTACTTACCATAACACTACTTAACCTCATTCTTTTGAAATAGTTACATACATATATCTACACTCAGCGGTTAGAAGAGTAGTAGTGTATAATAATAATTACAATTTTCCTAAACAGACAATTTCTTTTATAATATGTTTTATAAATGTACTTGTAAGTGTCGTTGTCTCATGAATTTGTGTTTCCTATTATGCATTTATTTATTATAAGTTTTTATTTTTATCATTATTTTTTCCTTGTCCTTTATAATTATGCACGATTAAACTATTCACAAATATTCACTACATTTATTTGTTGCTTATATTTGGCTAGTATAGTATGACCATAATACATTGCTTCTGATAATACATATGTATATAAATCATGGGAATTATAATATGATCAACTCAATCACGTTAAAATTACATGATAGTCTTCTGGAATATTATATACTGTTCACACTTTTCACTTTTAAAATACAAAGTATCTAATTTTAATTTGAAGGCAATTTATTTATTTTATTATTTTTATACATACATTTTAAATAAATTATCTTGACTGAATCTAAATAGATTTCAAGTAATCAGAGATATTTTCTTTCTTTATTTTTTTACCTCTAGATTTTACATAATGTAAGTACTATAAGTAAAGAAAATTTTTGAATTTTCTTCAAACATTTCATTTGTGTAAACAAACAATTTTATTAAAACTTCATCATTTAAGTTTTACATTAAATTGCTGGAGGCCTTGTATATTTTTCTAACAAAATTATTTGTTTACAATAAACCTGATAATTTTATTCATGTATTTGCTGCACACTTTCATTTTGCCAATGTTAAATTGGACTTATATATTACATTTTCACTGCTAATGATTGCTTTCATTAATTAATATTATCTCTAATTTTATATTTAACCAATAGGAATTTAGCGAAATATGATATGTTAAATTATAAACGTTGTTCATTATATAAGTGTTATTTGAAACCCGACCTTGATTTTTTTTTTATTTTTGAATATTAAGTAAACATGAAGATGTAAAAAGCTGTAGTGGACAGTTGAATGGAAAGAATAGAACACAAATTTAGATGTAGTTAGAAGTAAAGTTAAATTATGAAAACTACTACTTCAATTTTATGTGTAGTTAGAAAAGAACAGAATAACTCTTATTACATTTGTTAACAAAAATTAAAAATTTAATTACAATCATTAGATACCAGAAGGTACAGACCAAACATGTATGGACTAAATTTAGTTAACTTTTGTAAGAGATACAGTAGATAGACAAAGATACATATGAAATACAATTTCATATTTGATTGAAAAATAATGAAAATTCAAATATATTCTGGCTTCTAGGAGCAAGTTTAGTTTTTAACCCGTTTCGCCCCACGGTTGCGTTTTCGCAACATGAAATGTGTACTGCTTGTGTCTTAAAGACATAAAGTGTGTTACATACTTTTCTACGTTTTTGAATATGCAACATATTGGTATAAGTATTGGTTAACGTCAAAACAAAATTAAAACATATCTGTATGTTCAGCGTGGTTTTGACGAGTGCTTAAAAATAATTAAAATATAAAGTTTAAGTGAAATTTCTGCATATTATGCTAATATAAGTAACACTGCATTTTTGGAGTTCAAATGCAAGTTTGTGTCATTAGCTGAATTTTGTTATTTTACTGTGAATGTTAGATGTTGCGAAAATGCAACCGTTGTACTAAACGTTAACTTCTTTCTCTATGTATTATATCAAAACGGTACCGTTCTCTTCAAGAAAGCGGCACGGAAATCGAAGCCTGAATAGATGAGAAGCAAGTTGGGGGTAATGAATTTAAGACTATTTCAGTCAGTAACGAGTTTCAGGAAAGAGAGAAGCTCAACCGTTCCATATTTCATCACACCACTTGTTCTTTTCGAAGTGTTTTTCATCGAGTGTGTATATAATCTAATAATAGACCAAAAAAAATACATATATGCTGCTCAGAAATGCT
Source organism: Dioctria linearis (assembly GCA_963930735.1). Taxonomy (NCBI): domain Eukaryota; kingdom Metazoa; phylum Arthropoda; class Insecta; order Diptera; family Asilidae; genus Dioctria; species Dioctria linearis. Next base: position 308,439,565 of record OZ005741.1, read on the forward strand.
CCCAACTTGCCCTTACCCTCCCATACTAGAAAAATTTCTAATTTTGTGGATATCTGCCCACCATACCGCTCCCCAAGGGAAAACTGTACTGGTCTAATACTCCTGCCTTTAATTTTAAAGTAATTAGAAACACGATGACCAGGAATATGTATTACAACATAAAATCAAATATAAATCTCCCCAATAATTACCCCATAGACCATTATGATAAATTTTATAAAGTGAGGGTTTACCAGAGTCTAATTTTCAAGAATTGTTTTAAGTTTAGTATGGAAAATTTTCGCACCTCCTATAGATAGATGAATCTATGTGATCCTAACATGAGCGCCAAAATGTTCATAAATGTGAACCCTTTTCACTTTGGATATAAACTTTGGTGTTTGGCATCATCCACAGGATATTAATTAAAAATTATCCCATATAGCGACAAAAATGAGGCATTTGGAGCAGATCCGTAAAATTCCAAGTACAAGTCCCAGTACAGTACCAGTACCTGGACTTGAAATATTTTAAGTACAAGTACAAGTCCCGGTACTGGTATTTAAAAAAATTTCAAGTACAAGTCTCGGTACTGGTACTTTACAATTTTTCAAGTAAAAGTCCCGGTACTGGTACTTAAAAAAATTTCAGGTACAAGTCCAGGTACTGGTACTGTTACTAGTACTTAAGTACCAATGTACTTAAGTACTTTACAGGTCTGATTTGGAGTTACGTCGTTAGACATTTAAGTTCAACAGAAAAGTCAAACATTTTTCGAAAAATGATATCAATTTTAAAAATCGAAAATCGATGATGGTAAAAGAAAGCGATGTCAAGTATTTAAGAAAAATGTCCAAGGAATGGGATTGATATACCCTTACACGCTAAATGTGCTCAAAAGTTTCACAAAAAGAATTTTTTTGTTTTTTTTTCTTATATTATTTTGCATACAATTTTTTTTTCTTTACTCCTTCTTTTTCAATTAATAAAAACGTATTTTTGAGAAATTAGTGAAATGCTTTTTTTATACTGTTTTGTACCACGGTTACGTTTTCGCAACGTATAAAATCTTCTAAACCACCCGGTCAATATTGATAAAATTTGTTATTTACATATATTTCATTAAAAATATAAAACACAAGAAGTTTGGTCAAAATCGCCCGACGGGAAGCTTTTAATAGAAGATAATAGAGTGGATATATACTATTTTTTTGTTAGCGGCTCAGGCTACATTTAATACTTACTTGCAATACCAAAAACAAAACCCAAGTCAAATGCCGTTCAAGAAGTGAGCTGCTGTAAATGAGTTGTATAATCAAACCGACTGACATACTACATAAAACCAGAAATCAAATATAAATGCCCGGGCTTTCATGGCTAGCTTAAGGTTGGGGCAATGTCGTATACTAGAAACATTTTTAATTCGTGGCTTTAATTCGAATCTTAATCTCTTTAAAAGCAACTCACATTTTCCAGGAGTGTCAACTATTCAAACAACTATTACCCAGGATGGGAGCATATGGATACCGGACTGTTGATTAGAAGAAATACCACATCAAAATTCATTATTTTTTTTTTTTTTTTAATTTTGGTTTTCTGAATTTTTACACTAATCACACTCACAACTACCACCATAGTTACGATGAAACTCCATAAAATGTTCCTAGAGAAAATGTTTACTATGACAGAAATAGCAGGTGGTTTTTCTTTGCTCTATTCAGAGGTGGCCCGTTTTAATATCACCTTTCTACATACGTTGAACCGTTTTTGAAGTTATCAAATAGCTTCGATCGAGAGGGTAGTTTAAGCCAGCCACTACTTTTCATAAAGCTCATTGATTCGCCATATTCGAATGAAGAGTATCTACAATGCACTGACTTTTCTTCCTACCACTTGGTCCACCGTAATAATATTAGCTGGATAAGTAAGATCTCTACAACTGCTATCTATAGTAGAGAAAGATAACGATAAGTATTACGCATGCTTCCTAAAGAGATAATGCCCGATCGTAACAACCGTGATGTTCTGTATATCGCATTTCTACATTTATAGACATCTGTGAAGTTAAATAATCTTAAATTATGCCTTAGATACACAGCACTCCCAATGAGTAATTAGCTCATTAGACTATAATTATTCATTAGGTATCGAAGGATGGAATCGATGCTATAAACTTGGTTTTTATTTATTTTATTTAACGATTTGGAAATGAAAAAAACATTTTATTAAAACATATTTTGAGATAATATTTTGTGCTTTGCATTTCTTCTTCTTATTTTTTAAATGACCAGATGCTTCAGATTTATATTATATGCCAAATCTAGCACATTTTTCCTCATTATAGCTATAATGAAGGAAAACACACTTCATTATAATCTTATTTTCGAGCCATAATTATGAATACTATGTGATACACAGCATTTTAATGAATTATTAGTACTAATTATTCATTACATCGGGCTGTGTGTTTAGGGTATTACGTTTGTATCTTAAATGATTTCAGAGCTTTTCGTATCGATCTGTTGACTGAGACGCTCAATTTAAAACATTCTTTAGCAAGGACATTGGTGTACGTACTTTCCAGTTCCATAATATCTAGTGTGTACTGTATATAACCTTTGAATTAACTACGATTTGGTTATTTGACAATCTCCTACCTAAATTGGTGTTTTATTGCCCATATGTAGAATTTTTGATACCATAACCCATCAGCGATTACTTGAAAGCTAGCGCGAAACATTCCTTGGAATGAATTAAGTACAACTGATCGATATGACAATATGACTACATACAGAGTATGAAAGCAAGGATGGTGGCTGTGAGAAAATCTGGTCCAGAAATACCTAATTGCAGCATGCGATTGAGATTTAAATGCACGCCATTATACACTTAGCATTGCGCTTTATATGAATATCAAAGAACAGAATATTGCTATGCTTGCAGATAGCCCAAATTCTCTATGTAAATCTTTTAGTAATTTTCTAGGGGCAAATTTTTTTATGTTTTTAAGCAGCCCTATTCTAAATAGATGGATAGACAGTTTTAAATATTATGCTCTGCTTAAAAGTCGTTTGAAGATCACACCCCAAAAAAATCTGAGAAACTCGGCGCATCAGAAAAAATAAGCTATTAATGGGTTTTACAAACAATACATTAGCGCTAATTGCTCTGCATAATTTCTAAATGGAAAAACGGATAAAGATATAGCAGATTAGATTAGTGAATGGAATAAGGATGTTAAGAAATGAATATAACTTATAACAATATTATGTACGTCAGAGCTGGGCAATGTTTAAGTAAGAAAGTACTTAAGTACTACTTAAAATAAATTTTCATTACTTAAGACTTTTGAAATACCCCACTTAGGATTTGAATATAAGTATTTGCTTCTATTTACTTGTATGTAAGATTTAGGTTTTTAGTAAAGTACTAGGATTTTTACTAAGTATTTCTAAGTCTATAGTCTGACTCTGAGTAATATTAAGTACAATCTCTTGCGCAGCTCGTTTTTTGATGAATTTTATTCATATTTGTTGTGTCATACATTCGCAAAATTTAAACATACACTTTCATTTCAAGCTATTCTACTACAGCTGAATAATCTCATTAATAGAATAGGTAACTGAACTGCAACTTGTGTGGTCATCAAAATGTTTTTTCAATTATTCTTCAATTTTTTTTTACTTAAAAATATTAATTAATTCTTAATAAACGTATTGTGAAAAATTGTAATCGCCACCAGGGCCACCTAGTATCACATCGCACATTAAAAGTTTCCTCAAAGTTCCACTCCTATAGCAAAGACACGCAAAGAACTGTCAAGGAGTGTGCAGCTACCGTGCATCAAAGTAAAACATTGGTAGGCAAAACAATAAGATTGATCAAAATTCAATAAAAGACAAGTTGCGCAATAGATTTTGTTTGCTTTCTTACGAAAGGATAAAAGTAGTAGCAGGCTTTACTTTTTAGGGTACCCAAAGGGAGCCAATGGGACCCTATTACTAATCCTCCCCTGCCCGTCTATCTATCCGTCTGACCGCCTGTCTGTCACCCGGCTGTATCTCATGAACCGTAATAGAGAGACACATGAAATATTAAAAGAGTGAGTAATACTATAACTGATAGAACAACAAATAATAAAAATAAAATAAAAGTAAAAATTAAAGGGGGTCCCCATACCATAAAGAGTTGTTTTTACTCGATCTAGAAAGTACATAGTGTTAAATTTTGCACGATGATACGGAACCCTTCATGTGCGAGTCTGACTCGTAGTTAGCCGGTTTTTTAGAAAGTGTAGCAAATTAGTTCTGTTTAGTTTTGATGCTTTATATACTCTACATGGAGCGCCGGTGATTGCTATATTATTGTTTTCAATAGGTATACTTTTCGTAATCTCATATTAATTCTAACTAAACATTATAACCTTCATTGTATTACTGGCCATGTACAAGGATTATAAAAAATACTTTAGAAAGTACTCACTAGTTTTAAGTAGTCTCAATACTTAGTTAAAAGTATGTACTTTCTATACATGCGATACTTTTACTTACTTATTCAGCTCTGATGTAAATCAAATGGAAGTTAGGTCAAAATAAAATGTGGGTTGAAATGTGTATGTTTTCATCGATTTAAATTAGTCATAAGTCAATAATTGATAGGTATAGAATTTACTTAATTTTTTATTATAAAGCTGCATACAACTCCACAAAAAGGACAAATTACCCGTTGAACTGTCAAACTGGTTTTATAGTGAGATCGATGCAAAAGATGCGATAAATAAATGGTCATTTTTCACTTTGTTAGGATCACCACTAAATAACAAATTTATGTAAGCATGGTGTTGGTATATACCATAACTGTAAATTTGAAATATTAATTATTTTACCGATAATTGTGCTTTTACGTTTTATATGAGAGAAATCTATTTTGGAAAGTTATTGATAATTACTTCGAAGATTATCCAAAGAACTCAAATTTAGCCACACAATAACAATAAAATCTTAATTGAGATGATCTTAGAAAGAATTTTGCAAACATTCAGAAGAAAACTGGCTACATAGGTCACATCATTTTATTGGTGGATAATCAGACCTCAAAGCATAAAACACAGGTCGTCCTGAATATTTTTGGTTCAACATTTTAAGATTATGGAAACAACAAGGCTGAAACTCACAAAAAAATGGTAAAGTTGATAAAGAGGCTTTCGTCAAAACGAATGGTGGATTTCTTTATGATAATTTGATGATCTGACAGTTTCAATGTAAGTTCCCGGGGTTCATCGGTTCATCAAGTATGGGTATTCTTACTAAATATGAATATTATAATCAATAATGCTATCATTACCTACATATGTAATTATAGTATACGTATAATATGGATCGTGGCTTATTTTGCCAATTTAGATTATGACAATGATATCTGCTTGAGGAACATTAATCATTAAACGAAATTTTCCCGATATAGTTTTTCTCGTGTATGAAAAATCTTAGTTAAAATTAAGAAATGATTTTTGAATTACAGTATCCGAGTAGGAAAATGTATGGTAGCGAAATGTGAATGATCAGATAATTTATAATACCCCGACTGACACTGTGCATGAGATAATAATGCGATTTGGAAATAAAATTTCTTCGCTTTCAAAGATGGTATATGGCAGTAAAAATATTTCCATTAAAAAATATAGATGAGGATAAATTAGAAGTAGTATGCATACTAAATATTGTTGTGGTTACTTAGTCCTCATCGTACTGAAAGTGCCACCGATCACAAGTTGCTCTATATCTGAACTCATCATTCTCCTATATCCTTAGTTGCATGGACTTTTTTAGAGCTTTAATTCCATTAAACAAATACAACAACGTAAATTATTTAGGGTATAAAATTACAGTTTTGTGAGATTCGAGCTGAATTGACGCAGGTTTTGAATGAAGCCGGGGCGATACTATTGGGATCAGCTAATCGCCGAATCCAACAGAATTAAGCAGACTGCATTCTGACCAGATACCAAAGTTTTTTTGGGTTGGTTTTTTACGCCGCCCGTGATATAACACTAATGGTCTTAATTTCGATACAAAAGGGAAATAAATCTTTATTTTGCAATTCTTCTGTTTTGGCAATATTACACTTTGAAATGGGAAAAAATATCATATGTTGGTGTAAAGTATAAAGAAAAGTCGTGCCGGGCGAGGGGGTTACCCCGCGCGGCGAAATAATGCCAAATTCGCTATTATTGCATTTTCATAAATTCCAATGTTCCTGCAAAAGCCGAACTAAGTTATAAAATAACACCAAACAAATATTCTGCAGAATTGTTTTCGTTACATCAGTATTTTACAGAAATATTATTATATTGTTTTAGGACTACTTAGTTCGGCATTATTTCACTTTTTGAAAGTGAAACTAGGAGAAATGATCCCGGATGGGAACAATATTGATGAGACCACTGCACTCGCCAAGATAAAGCTATCGGTAAGGCTTGTCTGGCATTATTTCACCTTCTAAATTGAAATAAGACCATATTCAAAAATTTTTAAATTTGCCAATTCCAAAGTGATATAAGACCATACTAACAGCACAGGCAACTAGACATTTCACGAAGGATAAAACAATGCTGTACTAAAAAATCATATAGTAATTAACATCAGCTTATCTACATACATAATTATTTTCGATGGGTGGTCATCAATTTGAATCGAAATAAAATTGAAATTGAATTCTTCTTGCATACAGAATTTTATTAATTTCTTATATTTTCAAGAAAACAGTAAAATATCCAAAAGAATAATGAAAATTCTACCAACAGAAGTATCTGGCTTTACACAGAATTGGATGTAGTGTTGCGAAGAACAAAAAACTATATTTATAGAACAAAACAACACTTTCTTTATTAAAAAAACCATAAAATGAATAATACACATACTCATAAAATTGCACCGAAGATATATGAAATTATTTAACTTTTCGCGACAGCTTTATGGAATAGAGCGTTAATTGTTTAGCTAAAATTCCAACTTTTTAAAACTAATATTACAGAGCACTCATTGTACTAAATTTGTCATTTTAAATAAATAATGTATGAATTTTTTTATCTTTTACAATAGTTTATGGTAGGTACATGATTGGAGGAGCGATCATACAAAACGCAATAAATTTTCAAAAAAAAAAACAAAAAAAAAAAATGGTAAATTTTATTCTATCCAAATTCCACAAAAATCCTTGTTTTCGATCTTTGAATTTAATTTTAAGAAAATAATATATTCATGCATATGGCGTCTAGAATAAAAGCGAGAAATAATTACGTATAAAGCAATATTATAATATATGGATCTCTTGAAATTAGAATTAATCAAAAAAAAAAACAAAAGTTATTTATTAAATGTGAAAGCAGCAATGTTTTTTGTATTGATGTCAGTGATCCAGTCCTGCATTCGTATATATATTTCGTTCATTATACATCCATACATAAGCCTTTATTTATTATCTATATGAAAAGCATGAATTCTGAAAAGAGTTAAGAATAGAGAAAGCAACAAATATAAATATACACACGACACTTAGAAGGACTTCAAAAATTGGTTTTTGGTTTATTTGCTAATTTAGCAGGAACCGGTTTTTTATATACGTTTTTAAAGAAATCATTAATTCACTTGTTTTCGCGAAAAAATACCTTAATCAACTTATTCAATTACGGAGAACTACCACAATAAAATTATTTATGCGCAGATAGTATATAGAAAAGTAATTGGCCTTATTTAATGAATATAAAGTTATGTTGGTTATACTGAACGGTAAAGTCAAGGAATAGGTCTATCATTATTACGGATTGTTTCTAATCTGGACATTTTTTTTGGTATGATTTTGACGAAACTTAATAGAAAGGCATTAACAAGGTCGCAAAAATCTTCCATAGAGAAAAAGTGCAATGTTCCTAATAAACGAAAAAAACCCCGATGAATGTCATAAGATTTCTCTCAAAATTGCATCAGCATTACATTTTTGATTGTCTGAGGAATTTTTCAAAATAGTACTGAACTTTTCACATTTTTAATTGTATGATACCATAAAAATTTGCATGACCAATTTTATTATTGTATTGACTAGGCCTGAGTCCATCAAAACCTTCAGATAAAATTGTAATAGATGTCCGCGTCCATAATAGGTATATAGTAAGAGATATAATAAAAATTTAGGCTCAGATCTGAGAAATGTAGTAAATGACTTTAGAAAGCATTGTACGCGTAGTCATATAACATATGCACACATAAAATACATTTTTCGCTTAAATAATTATAAAAAGTAAGTAGATAAAGGTGAAAAGAATGACCATCAAAACGTAGAGTCCTAATAGACTTCTACCTTATTCATAAAAGCACACATGTAAGAAATAAATAAAGCGTTTTACGTCGAAAATTATTATTTTGCAATACTCTGTATTATTTTAAAAATTAGTGGCATAATTTAATGTAAATATAAAAGATATTTGTTAGATTTGTTATATGACACAAAAGAAAATTATTAAGAAAACAAAAAAAAAACAAAATCAGGGCACACAAAAACACTAAAAGTTAAAAATAAAGAAAAATTAAAAAAGAGAAATAACGTGTAGTCAGAAAAATATCCAGAATCATTAGTTTTTTTTTAAACTTTATTTCAATCATTTCATCATGTAACAATTTTAACACATGTTTTTTTCTTCAATTTATTTTTGTTTTTTTGTTTTTTTTTTGTGTATAATTATTATTAACCTCACTTTAATAGTGTACTCTAATTTAACAAAAGTAAACAATGAAACATATTTTCTTTTGTTTTATACATTTAAAAACGAATAAATCAAATATTTGAAATATATCTCTCCATAAAAATGTCACGTACATATATGAAAGTAATGCACTTCTTGTTTTTTTTCTTGTATTCATATTTTCGATATTATGGAAATTCCTAAATAGATTTAAGTTTTTTTTTTTTTTTTTATATGCTTTCTCTTAATGTTTTGAACGAATTGCCGGATATACTTAAAAAATGCATTGAGATCTTTTGCTTTTATTATTATATGCCTGAAAATATATGAGAAAATCCTAATAGAAACGAATAAACAGCAAAAATATTTTGAAATTTATAAGAATAAATACGACAAGAAAAATTAAATAAATAAATAAATAAATAAAGGAAAATAAATAATTTTTAACTTTATATTTAAGTTTGTTTCTGTTTTATAACGATTATAATAACAAGCATAATTACATACATCACTTTTTAAATTTAATTTTTCTTTCTCTATTACACAAATGGGTGATAGACACATAAAAGCATGCAGAGAAGTATAGAGAGATAGATGGAAAGACATAGACGGAAATGTACATTATTTAACTGTTATTTCTTTTATTTTAATTTGCTTTTTCCTCTTTTTTTTTTTTGGGAAATTGTTTTGTTTTTATTTTGGACTGTATAGGAATATGTTTAGGAATTTTCGAATTAGTAATTTTATTTTCCTGTTCTTGTGTCAATTTTATCATTATATGCTTACTTTAGTTTTTCTTTTTTTCTGGGGCATCATTTAAATAATATTTTATACTTCAGCAAAATGTACAGATTTTCATGTTTTTGAAGACAATTCCATTGAATATGAATGTTTGTTGGATGCAATTTAGAATGAATTTATCCACCCTAAATAATAAGAAATATTATATATTGGTTCATAACATGTTTTAATACTGTGTGATAAGATAATAAATAAATAATCAATAAATTAATTTAAAACAAAGGAGTAATTTTCCGTTTTCCGGACTATAAGAAAATATGTTGGAATTTACTTTTCGTAGAAAATGCACGATAAACTAACATGTAAAACTGCATTGAATGAGGGCATCCTACATATAATGTATGTGTATATTATAGACTTTATGATTTTAACTAGGATTAAAAAAATTATGTAAATATTTTACAAATGTTGTAGAATTTAATTTTAATTGGTTGTTTTGGTTTAAAAATGAAAATTTGGTGTATTTTACTACTTAGAAAATTTAATAGGATGAAATATAAATGATGAGCATGTTTAAACATTTATTATAAAGTAAATATATATTAGAAATTTTATGTATTTTTATTAAATATTTTATTGATTTTATATACCGAGTTTATTATTCTGGTTTTTTTTTTGTTCTGCTAGGTTGTTTCATTTTTTTTTTTAATAATTGACACATATATTGTTTGTTTTTTTTTCTGTTTTTATTTTCCCTTCTGACGACTAATTACTGAATTTGTAATATATTTAATTCGTAGAAGAAAAATATATTCTCTGGGGTGATATTACTTTTAAAGATTTTAGTTTATGAAAGAAAAGGGAAACAGTACTGTATTGAAATCTATTCTTTTGATAGATTTATGAAGATTTTCTGGTTGTTGTTGTTGTTGTTTAATCGTTGTAAGTGGAGATCGTTTGTTGTAGTTGATGTTGTTGCTGTTGGCTGTTATGTAGGTAACGTGTTAAGTTAATCAACGTACATTTTGTTGCTGTTTTATTTTTTAATGTTGGAGAAGTAGTAGTATCAGTAGTTATAGAAGAAGTAGGATGCAGGAGAAGATATAAATATATAAGTTTATAATGAGCTTTGTTTCTTATTTATTTCTTTAAATATTTTTTCTTATTTAGGTGTGTGCAGAAGATGTCAAAAGAAGAAGAAAATATGAAGAATAAACATGTCTGTAGTAGTTTTAAATATTTAGATTTCTCCAGCTATAAGTATGAAAGAAGAGAGAAAAAAGAAAAGATAAATATTTATATATAAATATATATGAATAATATATAGATTAATTAGCTTTGAAAAAAAAACATATATATATATAATAATAAATATAATGTTTATGAAATTATTATAAAGTATATAAAAACTAGTGTCCAGTTTTATAGAATAAAACACAGTGTTTATACAACTATGTAGCATAGTGCAGATAGACTATTTATCATAACAACTTAATTGGAACAGATTTCTTTAATTGCTAAATATTTTTAACAACATTTAACTATATAATTGCATGCAATATTTTAGCAACATTCTACATTTAGAATAACATTAAAATTTAAATATAAACAGCGCAAAATAACTAGTACAACAACAACACAATTTTAAAGGTAATTAACACATATAGGTATAAGTTTGAAAAAAAGGAAAGAAAAATAATTACTATTTAAATTTAACAACAATTCTATTCAAAACAGGGTGGGCGATTGTTTTTGTTATCTTGTAGTTTTATAAAAAGTTATTGTTTTTCTTTTATGTTTGTTTGCCTAAAATTATTATTATATTGTATTTGCAGTCTCCTGGTGTATATATGTATGTCTAGCAGGGATTTAATGCAATACACGTATTTTATTTTTCATTTGTTTTAATAAAATTAGTTTAATTATTATCGGCAGCATTTTAAAAATGCTGTCTTAGAATTTAATTTAATTGTAGATATTAAATTTTATTATTATTTGTAGTTCAATTGTAGGATTTTAAACACAACAAAAATTATCAGTAATTTATGATATTGAAAAAGACATCGAAAAGCAGAGCACGTATGCATGCACACATAATAATATGTACATATGTGTATATATACATATACCAAATATATACATATGTAGTTAAATACGATGAATATTAACATTCTTGAGGAATTTGGAGGAATATTTTCTTTTTATATTTTAAAATTTTATATGTTTTCGTTGATGAGAAGATTGTTTTTAGTTGTTTGTTTTGTATATATATATATATATTAGTTTTCATTTACGAATAATACTTTAGTTTCATTATGGGCATATTGCATTTTCAGCGTACAATTAGAAAAACTATTACTTCGTAATTTAAAATATGTTTTTAGATATTTAGCGATTTCTCTGAAGAGCGATCCTGAAGAGCTTGCTATTCAATATAAAATAACTAATGAATGTCAATGGTAAATATATGGGCCTTAATTCTGTATAACATAAGTAAATTTAAACCAATTTCAACATACCTAACCTTCATATACACTTAGAAGCTACAAAATAACGACCAACCTCAATTTGAAAAATTTGATGACTAGTTCAGTTTTTTTTCGTTTTTTTGGTGACCAAGAAAACTTTAGGGTTTTTTTGACGATTGACTTGCGCAAGGAGCAGTTTTTGTTTTTAATGTAAACATGTAAAGCAGGTAGTTCTAACACATAGCCATTTTCATGTAACCTGTAATATTGAAATATGTACATATCTAGATGAATCAAGAAATTTTTCACTATTTCTAGTTATACGTTTCTTTGATACACGAATTGATTCAAAACTGCTTCAAACATTTGAGTTGCAATAGTTGAGTGAGCGTTCAATGTTAACATATCACGCGTAGAACTAAGAGATTTATGCGATAGTGCATTAGGTAACAGTCCCTTGCAATTTAAGCAACCAGAATCAGTGATGTGTGATGTGTAGTAGATTCCAGACAAAAGTGTAGTAGATTAAGATAAAATGTAATAGAATCTAACATCAAAAGGCTCCAAACAACAAACAAATTGATTTGCACCAATTGCAATGCAATGATACATGATAATGTATGATATTCTTATAAAGAAAGCTTCTTATTGGTTAGCTGGCATTGGTTTTGATTGATCACGTGGTGCATAAAATGAAAGAAACTTCACCACCAAGTGAAGTTTGCGTCAATCCTAAAATTGGCTGGGAATAGAAATATCGCAATCGGCTAAAAATTTACTGTCGGCTAAAGTAGAAGGTAAAAATTTACTTCAACTGCAACCGAGTACACAGAATAAAATATTTAGTAGAATTCTATTTTTTAAAGATGAGAATTGTAGTATATCTACTACAATTCTAGTACGGAGCAACACTGACCAGAATAGGAAGTAGCTTCTGTTATAGGGGATGTTTAAAATTGCCACAAGTCTAAATTGTAACGAACGACTACATTTTTCTGCCTTGAACTGATGGATTTTAAGATAATGTGAAATTAGGTAGCAATGCATCATAGTCATACTAATAGAAATTGGGTGTAACTACTATGGTAACATTTACCCATGCAATAGGTAGAATTTATGGGCAACAATTGGTCATAGGAGAGTTGGATGGACTCGGGTGACTGGCCGCTAAAGAGAACAAAGTTAGTCTCAAGGTTAATATTTTTATTTAATTAATTTTATTCGGCATTTCTCTGTGCAATATGCACCAATATCTGTAGTTGAATGTTTTTTTTTCAGGTGAAGGCAGTTAAGTTAGGTATTTAGTAGCAGCATTTCCATCAGTATTGAGTAGATTATCTGAATGCTTAGCAAAATATTGAATAACATCCATTCATTTTTTTCAATCTTGCAGTTTTTGAGTTTATTGGTATAATATTGATTCTCATTTCACATATGTACCTATTTCAGTGACGTGGTAGGTTTTTTTTTCATTCGTGAACGTTTTTTTTTTATTTCATTAGTATTGTTTTAGTTAGCACTGAATAAAATATTTGAGAAGAAAAATAATCTTTCAGGTTGTTCGACCAGTGATAAAGCATACAAATTCTAGAGAAAAGTATTCCAGTAAATTCCTAAGAATGAATAGGTATCCGAACCAATTCAGGTCTTTTGAAATGTTGATTTGTCAGACACTAATTATACAAGAATTCTAGGAAAAATCCCAGCTTTTCTGTACCTTTCTGTTGAATATTTTCTCTAGTCAACAAGTACCTACTCAAACTTTGTGTCTACGGACTGTGGAAGGATCGTCGGTAGTCATAAAGCTCACTGTCAACTTTATGTAAACTGGCGGTAAAATTAAACATCTTATCTAGCAGACGGTACGTGTTATACTGGTATACCCATGATGCTAGAATTTCATTTTCATTTTAACTCATTATATGCATAGTGATTGTGGCAGTACTCCATTTGTTATATATTATGATTGCGGTTTAACGAAAATCTCCTGATAGATTAAACGAAACCAATGAAGTTAATTTGATCTATATACCAGTATAACTAGGATTTGTTGATATCGAAGAGGCAGGCAAATTTTCTAGGGATGTTCTTGATGTCGTATTGAAAGATTGCTGATAGACAGTCCATATAGAATATATTCTGCTTAATTTACATTTATTTAATGTGATGACAAAAGGGCATAAGGTTGTATGGGAAGTCATATAAATAACAAATCTGCATTGCTCACATCTATCATCGTCCGCACATGTGGAAATTAGGAATTTTTGTTTTATGGGTAAAAAGCGAGTTACGGCTTACATAAAGGTGAGGAGAGCTCATTATAATCCGAAAGTAGTTGAAGAGAATCGCTTGAATTAATGCAGAAGACTTTCGGTGATTAGTATGAAGTCAAAAATTGGACACAAAATTCAAATGGTGGACACTATGAAATATTTTGAATACATAAAAAAAGCAGAGGGATAGGTTGGATGTCAGCCTCAACTTTAAAAAATCCATTGTATATATGGTAACTAAATGCAGATCTACTTCAGTAAGTCACTACAATTCAATTTCTTCGGAATCTGATCATGCAACAATTAATCTAATTCAATGCCCAAATAGTGAGAATATTAATTAGTCCTTCGGGTGGTTGGTTTAACTATTTTTCTTTTACCGTCAGAAAGAGATTTAGAAAAACAAAAAAGAGTTTCAGCCTTGTCGAAAAGTGTTATCTAGGTAATCATAGCTGTTTTAGTGTACTCCAAATTTTTCCTATGTTGCATGAAATAAAAAAAAAGGTTTTCGTTCCTTGAATTTGTTAAACGTAAGATGATCATTTCATTAATATACCCGTTTCGCGCGTGTTTGAGTAATCATGGAACTCTTTACCAATTATTTAAATTATTCCTGTGAGTGAATTGAAATTACTGAAGTGAATGACTCAAATCTCGTCACAAAATATAAATATTATTAGAGTTAAATATGAAATACAAAAAAAAAATAATGCAATATTCCCAATGAAATACTATTCCCGCTATTTTTATAAAATTTATTCAGAAAATTCCTGAAATGCATAGTTGCGCGATAAGAAGCTGATTGGATTTAGTTTTTTTTCCCCGCCAAAGTGTCTATAACTTAGCCCCCTTTGTGTAGCGTACATTATATTGTAAGAAAACGATTTAAGATTTAGTCCAGATTTCAAAAAAAAATATTTCTATTATTAAAAATGAAAGACCGAAAATCGCAAATTATAAAAAATTTGTCGAAAGATGTTTTAGATTTAAAAAAGAAAATATGAAAGGATTTTTTTCTGTGTTCACCTGTGCAAAAAATTTGATTTTTTTTTTTATTATTTTTTGGTATACCACATTAAATCTTCATTTATTTGGGTAGGTTTTTTTTTCGCTAATTTCGTATTGTTACTCTTGTCCTAGGTACTAATCCTTTCAGAAAATTATCACAGATATTTTGCTTGACCAGAAACAATTATTTTTATTTTTGCTTTTTTTTACTAACATTTTTTTTCTTCATTGTTTTAATATGTACGTAAATTCTGCTTCTTTTTTATGCGCGATTAAATTATAATAACAATTGTGTGTGTATGTGTGTGTGTGTATTTTTAATTCTCATATGATAAAATATTATCTTTTAAATGAAATATAGAGGTCAAACGATAATTTTCCGAATGGTAAAACATAATTTTCTTTAAAAATAAACGAAAGCGAATGAATTTCTAGAAAAATAAAACATTTCTTCAATAACTATAAATATTTTTTTTATATCACATACGCTTTGTATTCTTTTCCTAAGTTAATTATTACTTTTTTTTTTATTTACTTACTTCATTCATGTTTTATCTTTTTTTATTTCTCCTATTCAAACTTATATTGTTCATTCATTTCTGGTTAATATTTCTTCATTGTGTAATTTTATATGTTTTTCTTAGAAAGAATACAATTAAAAACAAAACAGGAATAGACAATCTCTGCTTCTCTCTGCAATTTATTTCATATTTAAACAAAATTTTTAATTTAAACAAAAACAGGATAAAATAGTTCTCAACTTTTTACTAATTTCATTAAATTTTACTACTTCTTAACGTTCTATTTAAAACTTCCCAAAAATAAATTAAATAAAAAAAAACAAAAACTAAGAAACTCAGCTCAACTAAGTTCTAAGGAACAAAACAGAACAAAAAAGAATGTACTGCGTTAAAAGAAGCATATTTACTTTCTTTTTCGATATTATTAAATGGAAATATATAAAAATAAGTTTTACTTACATGTTTTTCATGCT
Source organism: Dioctria linearis (assembly GCA_963930735.1). Lineage (NCBI taxonomy): Eukaryota > Metazoa > Arthropoda > Insecta > Diptera > Asilidae > Dioctria > Dioctria linearis. The sequence continues at coordinate 308,455,765 of OZ005741.1, forward strand.
TTTTTGTGTTTTAATGAATGTACTTATTTAGTTTCTACTTTTTATATTTATCATACAATTTGTGTATGAGTTTAACAACATAACAAATACACAGTCAAATGCGATGCTTGTGTGTGTGTTTTTTTTTATAGATGATTTTTGATGGCTGTGCGATATTTTTCCACATATATTCATGAATTCCTTATGTTCTATGTTTTTTTTTTGTTCAATTTAATTCGAATCTCCATAGGTTTTACAGGTGGTGACTTCTTGTCTCATATTTTGAGAATTTTATATCTATCCTCTCTTTTTCTTCTTCTTTTATTAGACTACTTTTTACTTTAGATTTTCTTTTTATCGTCCACTTAATATTTTTCAGTTATTACGAATCTGTTTTTTTTATATTTATCTTCTTGACTTCATTTTTTTTTCATTGGCGTGCTCTAATATGTTTTTCGGTTTTGCAGTACTGTTTATCTACATTTATATATAATATATATATAACGTGGGTATGTATAGTGCTTCATTTTTATTTGTATATAATTCATGTTATAATGTGATTATGAAGATGACATATCACTGCATTACACATTTTCCTTCTATTTGCGTTTTCAGTTCATTCACTTGCGTTTCTATTTGATTTTTCAGTTCTGTAAAAAAAAAGAATGAAAAATATTAGGTAGGTACCTAATTAACAATTAAAAATTATATATTACAATCAATATAATATATTTATGTTTTTGTACATATATCTGCGTTTGCAATAAGTAAGACAGGCAAGTTTAATGCATTTAACATTTCATAATTCCTAATATCGAGGAAGACGTTTACATTGAATGAAAATTCTGTGTACTAAGTATATTGTACGTGAGTAGTGGTGCCAGTTTTAATAAATAACTCAGTTATCAATTCAAAAATATAAAATTGTATTTATTACTCAATTTTATGTTATGCCTAATATCAAAATAACTCATTTCACAACACAACTTATAACTAGAAACTTTAAATAAAATAAAATAAATATTTAAAATCCTAATTAAAATTAAAATTCAAGGTAAAATTTGTGGCAGTGTAGCGTGGCGTTGCCGGTCTCTTGCCCTTAGAAATATCTTCTTACTCCTGTAAAGAAGAAGAAGAACGTATGTAGACTAATTGTCATGAAAATATGATCTTCGATGTCAGAAGTTTCCATTTCGCTTGAATAAAATTATATATTGCTTAAAGTGGCGTATACTGCTACGTGTGTGCAGTAGATTTGTTCACATTGAATCTATGTTTACACGGTAGCAACTACGTATTGCTGCTACGTTTATGTTAGAGTAAGTGTAGTACGTATAATCGTGCTACTTGCGTGGAGCTTTTAGTAGCACTTTTGATGTTTGTCGTGTGCGCACTTCTAGGTGCAGCAAATTGGATTGCTGCTGCATGTGGGAATAAAGTAGTGGCGCTTTCTGACATTTTGTCGTGTGCTTATTTATAGGTGCAGTGAATTGGACTGTTGCTTCGTGTCGATTGGAGACTTTAGGATTTTTCGCAATTTATTTCTCTCTTTGTTTGTTGCAGAGTTAACTTCTGGTAGAAGATCAGGTCTTACCTTTGTATAAGGTTAACTTAGAATTTGAGAAAAAGTTTTTAGGATTAACTCCTGTGAAGAATGACTTGAGTTAACCCTTTCGTACCAAATATACATTATAATGTACATCAATTTTGGCAACCTATAACTTAATTGTGTTATCTCAAAAATGTAAATTATGCAACGTTGTATTCTAGATTACTACTTAATTTGTTTGCATGTTCGTGTGGCCGACAAATCTGACGCATCCATTTCAGTTTTTACGATAATCCCACGCGTGTTACATCGCGTTAAAAGCCGCTGGTAAGTACCTGTCTATATCCTACTAAAATGTTAATTTTTATTACTATTTCTAAAATATCATCATTATATTGCATAGAGAATCTAAGAACTAATCAGTTAAAATATGAAACGTATCTTATTTGTATTTTATTTCTGCACAAAACGCGATAAATAGTCAGTGTAAATTTAAATGTATATCGGTTATAAACTATATTGTACATTTACTTTTAAATGTACAATAGTTATAAATTATTATGTTATGTTTTTGAAAAAAAGTCGTAATATTGTAGAAACCGTTGCAATCGATTTGAATATGTTTAAAATTCTTAGAAATTCGTCATACACATCTAAAGTTTAACATAGTTCTTCTTAAAATTGCATACATTTACAGTTTTATTGTAAAAATCGCTTCCTCAAGATCTCTGAAAAGCAAAAAAATGTACGAATTGCTAAGTGACTCAGATTTCGAGTTCGACGAGATTTCTGTTCACGCATATTCAAGCTCGGAGTTTAATTTAGGCGATATCATTGTAAGTACTAATATAGCTCAATGTGAAAGAATGGGCTATAAAGATGAACACGTTGAGAATGCTGTTTTACCAGTAGGTGCTGGTATAACTGTAAGCGGCGATATTGATCATACAATCGTCCATCAAAATGTTGCTTTGGAAGTTACTACTGAAACACCAATAGAACTTACACCTAAAGCAAATATTCAGTGGCATAGACGCCAATACAGTGCGAAGCCAAAGCATTTTCCGGAGGAACTGAACAGGGCAAATAAATATATAAAAAATCACCGTCTGAGTATTTTGCACAGTATTTTAGTGATGAACTTTATGAAACATTTGCATTTCATACAAACCTCTATGTACAGCAAGGCAATATCAGCAACGTCAAGCCCACTGACAAAAAAGAAATAAAAAAATTGTTTGCCTTGCACATTTTAATAGGATCCTTGAAGCTGTCAAGACTCCGCTCTAGGCATTCAGGCCTTTAGAAACAATATGACAATGAACAGATTTTGTCAATTGCGAAACAGTTTACATTGCGTAAATAATTTGGATATTCCAGCTGACAATAAAGACAAATTTTTCAAAGTTCGGCCAATCATAAAAGCTGTAAGAAATCGATGTCTTCAACTTCCAGTTGAAGAGGTGCTATCCGTTGACGAGCAAATTATACCATATACCGGCCGATAGACAACAAAACAGTATATAAAAGGGAAGCTAAATCCATGGGACATCAAAGTTTATGTGCTCGCCGGAAAATCAGGTATTCCCTATGACTTTTTCCTATACCAGGGGCAATCAACTGGGCTGCCAACAAGTACCTTAGACAAATATGGCTTTGAAGCGGCAGTCGTCATCAAACTTTGTGAAAGATTGTCAAATGAAGGACATCAGTTATTTTTTGATAATTTCTTTACAACGTTTCACCTATTATAGTAATTGAAACAAAGGGGAATTAATTCTGCAATACGTGTTCAGCAACACGTGTTAATCGATTTGCAAATCCTCCATTACTTGATGATAAGGATATGGCAAAAAAAATTCGTAGCTCGTGCGATCAGGTTGTCAGTAGAAATGGTGAAATCGTAGTTGTGAAATGGCTAGATAATAAACCAGTACATCTCGCATCGAATTTTGTTGGTATAGGAAGAGAAAATTCTGCACAAAGATGGAATAAAAAACTAAGCTATATGAAAATATTAGCAGACCCGAAATAGTCCAGCTGTATAACATGGGAATGGGAGGAGTAGATCTACTCGATCAATTAATATCATATTATCGAGTTTTTATTAAATCGAAAAAGTGGACACTTCGCATGTTCACACATTTTCTGGACTTTGCCCTCGCCTCCAGTTGGACAGAGTACATAAATCAAGAACGGGCAAACTCCACACCAAATAATTAGATATTGGACCTTCTGCATTTTAGGTTGGAAGTGGCTAATAATTTATTGTACTCCGAGCAGGAGAGGTGCAATGTAAAACGAGGTAAATAATTATAATAAGGAAATGATTCCTCCTGCTTTATTTTTCTATTTTACAGGTCGACCATCTAGTAGTAATAATTCATCACCGGGTCCGTGCGCAAGAACGGCAAGGAGATCTAACGAAAAACGACCAACAAGGGATTTGCAATTCGATAAACTTGACCATATCCTCTTTCATGATGGAAAAAAGAAGCCAAGCGATGCAAAATGAATTGTAAAGCTGGACGATCTGGAGAAAGAATCATTTTTTTGCGGAAAATGTAATGTGCACTTATGCATTACGAAGGAGAGAAATTGCTTCGATGCTTTTCATAGATAACAATTGAGAAATATAAAAAGTCATTTACCTCTTATTTTTTTATTTAATTATAATATCTGCATCTAGGACGCATCCAAATAATTATTAATTTCAGTTTTTTTACTTTTGTTATACTTTCAATGAATTCTTTATTTTGTGTTGAAGTTTAAAAAAATGTAATAAAATACATTGCTTTTTGTTATAAAAAAATGTGTTTTTTAACTAACTTTATTATTAATTTTTTTTTCTGAAGGTCTCCAATATTGGAAAAAAAATCTTATAAATGTTATTCAATATCATTTGATAACCAATGTACATTAAAATGTACATCTCCAAAACTCCAAAACGCGTTATTCTCTAAAACAAAATTTTGCAAAAATGATTTATTTGGACTATTTTTACTACGATTTAGTAAAAAATATTTTTTTTTTCGCCCGATAACTTAATTGTGGACGAATGGGTTAACCTCAATTTAGGATGTCGAGAATCAACTTCTGTATTAGGAATTTGAGTTAACCTCAACTTTGGATGTCCAGAATCAACTTCTGTATTAGGATTCAGAATTAATTTCTGTTTTACTACGGCTCGCCTCCTTTTTATAGCAGCAGAATCCGGTTGTGTGCTATACTCTTCAAGGTGTTGCTCTAGCAACGTTTAAGCCAATTGTTCCGGCGAAATCGTCTGTGTGACGCTTAGATCATATAACGAAAGGATAGGCTACCTTGTATAAAATTCGTGTACGTGTGATAAGCAATTTTTTCATTGACACGGGAGAGAAATGACAAGAGAGCTGGGTTTTAAGTTTTTGTCAGTTCGATATTTCTGACATTTCTCATTTGTCATTTCTTAGGTCGGGTGTTGTTTTAGTGATTTATGAGTGTAAATATTAATAAAAGTGTTTTATAATTTTATAATAGTGAAAACCTGTAGGAATTATTTTTTCTGTGCAAGAGATTTGATATAATCGAGACTCCGGAGTCTATAATTATGGTGTTGAAGTGCGCTGTGCTGTGTTGCAGAAACAAGCGGAGTTTGTGTCGTGAGAAAGGATTTTTCAAGCAAGTTTAAAAGTTTTACTAATAAATTATAGTGTTTTAAGTAAAATAAAAGTGAAATAATTATAAAAATAAACAGCCGTGGTAAAAAAATTAACGTTTTCCAATGCCGGTTGGTTTGCTTACAATTGAATTGCCATCGGGTGTCTTGTTTGATGTCAGTCAAGCAAAAGCAACGACAAGAAATATTATCAGCAAATAAATGGGGCATTTGGAAGATTCTTAAAAATTTTAAAAATTTTAAATTTAAAAAATAATTTAAAAATGTTGCGATATAATGAGTATTTTCTATTAAATTTCGTTTTTTCGCAAGCTTACTTTTATTATTCCAAATGTATGTATGTATGTATGTAGTTTTCCTTATGCTTATACCGCAAATAGTTTTTTTTTGTTTTTGTTTTGAAAAATAATTCGAATAACGGTGACAGAAAATTATAATTCTTCAATTATTTAATAAAATTTCAACCACTAAATTATGTGCCCCTCTGAAAATATCGTAGTTTACTACTTCCATAACTAAACAAACACATCGATGCGATTCTTCTACATGAAGTAAAATGCTTAAATTTTTCTTCGTCATAGCCTATCCTTTCGTTATATGATCTAAGGTTTGACGTAATGTCAATTGGATGACAATTCGGCTTGTAACTATATAAAAGGAGGTACATGTTATTTTAGGCAAATTTGATAGTAATTTGTTTATTTCCATAGTTTGTGATAATACTTTATTATTTTCAGTTTGTGAATATCTTCGAGGGAATCCTAAACTGTTGGTAGGAGTGCATAGGAACATTTTGTTCAATTTAGAATTTGATTCTTTGTGGTTTTCTCGTATGTTTCTTTTTAGGACTTAAATTGCTTGGATAAGAAGCGTCGAGTGAAGTATAGTGGTGGACCGAGTATTGAAATAACCTAAATTTTCTAAGAAACTTTGTGTTTTTGCGGAAGGGAGTGTGAAACTGGTAAAACTGTCCCTAGAGATACATACATATTACCTGAAAATGGATAAGATTAACCTTGACTTCCTCTAAGAAGATGGTTCCAGATTTATTTTGGTAGTTATTTGTCCTTTGAAATATTGATTACTAATTTCCTATGATTTGCATTTGCAACTTAAAGAAACCTTAGTTGTAAGGAGCTGACATGGTTGTTATATATTTCGTTAGAATATCTTAACGCTAAAAAGATTTTTAAAATCTGTAAATTTTCCTTAAAGAGGATACGCTAAACCTTTTCTCGTTGCAAACAAATTATAGGACATTTTTTGAGATATCTAGCTATGGATATTAAAAATTTGTAATTTTAAAAATAAAACAGGATAATTTTGTGAGAACTTTTTTCTGAGAGTTAGGAATATTACGGATATACAAAGTATTAATGAGAACAGCTATAACTACATTTCCAAATTTCTTTTGTAAAACCAATTATTAGGTTTGTAGAAATACCAGATTTTAAATCAACTAATCTCGATTTGCAATTATAAAGAATTCATATAGTCGTTTTGACTAATTTACTAACAGACTCAAATAATACTTTAGCCGAAAAGTTCAAAATTAACTCAGCAAATTAGGTTTTGCAAAATTTGTCAATTAGTTTTTTTCTGTGTATTTTTAAAACATACTGATACAAAATCACTTACCACGGATAAGCCTTTGAACGACAACCAATCTTCAGCGAGAAGTATTCAGCCAATTGCGTATTCAGTCTCAAAAATCGTTTCTCTTGAGTACTGTCATTGATTTTAAACATTTCTTCAATCCATCAATTTCCTCTTGTAAGTCACGATTTACCCTTCCCCGTTTTTGTAATAATTTGACAAAATCAATTTACGGTATTGGTTCGGGTGTTCGACTGTTTCTATCTCCTGAAATTCTCATGTCAACTGAATTATTACAATTAAAACTGGCGGTTTATAACTACCAAAAGTTATACGTAAATTGAAATTATAGGTGCATTCTCCGGTAATCGTGGATCTTGTATTAGATCAGCGAAATATTGTAATGGTAAAACTTGCTCATAAAATGATTTTATCTGATCAAAAATCGAGTGAAATCACTCCCGATGTACAGCTTGTATATGGTTAGGTAGATGTAAGTGATCCCTAAACATTAAACGGACCGAGAAATCATGTAAGGAATTTGAGCTCTGTATAAGTGAATTTATGCTGCATCCATCAATTTTGTATGGAAACTGTTTCCGTAATTATCACGATCTAACGATTCTCACAAGTAACGGGAGAATTATTGAAAATGTTACTCCTGAAAATATTTCACTCATCAACATGGCTTTTGTAAACAATCCAGCTGTCACTGCCTATTTATGAGCAACCGTTTGTGAAGCATACATAACTCCAACGGAGCTAGATCACCTGAAGAAAACGACATTACAATTGGGATAATCCAATAAGCCTAATAATTTTTTATATGCATCGGCAATTTGCACGTAATATTTTTTGGTTAATAATTGTAGAATAAAATCAGTGGTAGAACTACACGTCTTAAGATCACCGACCCGATTAAGTACTTTAGTTTGGGTCATCTGATTCAAAAATTTACCAAGCTTTTGGGCTACACAAAGAAGTTGAAAATTTATTTCAGTCCTTATTACATGGAAGCTGTAGCATTTATTCGAGAGTGCAGGCTACAAAATTTGTCTATTCCTATCTTACTCATCGTATGCAAATGGTGTTTTCAGCCGATAGGTATTCATCTCCACTTTATGTTATATCTGGGGTTCCTCAGGGATCAATCCTTGGTCCATTACTCTTCTCTTTGTTCATAAACGATATTTTTACCTGTCCTAAGCATTGTCAAATGCACCTCTTTGCAGATGATGTGCAGGCGTATCTATCTAGGTCTATTGGTTTAATTGAGGATGGCATTAGCTGTTTGAATGAAGACCTCGAGAGAATCCACCAGTGGACCACCCTAAACAATCTCCTCATTCTTCTATTGACACGTCGTACTTCCCTCCGATCAATCTTAATAACAACTTAATTCCATATGTTGAATCGGTTCGTAATCTCGGCGTAATTTTTAATAAGACCCTGAAGTGGAACGATCACATTAAGTTTATCATACGTAGAATCTACGGTGGCCTTCATTCGCTTTGGGTCACAGGCTCCTTTACGCCTTCTCAAACCAGATTGCATTTAGTGCGGACACTACTGGTTCCCTTAATAACATATGGGTGTGAGATCTATGGTAGGCTTGATTCTGTCTGCTGGAGGATGCTTATTACTGCATTTAATTCCATGATTAGGTATATATATAACCTTCGTAGATTTGATCATGTTTCGCAACATGCTTCTTCAGTCTTCGGTTGTACTCTTGAAGCTTACTTGCAGCTTCGACTGATTTCATATGTGGCTAAAATTATCAAATTTGCGCAACCTAAATACCTGTTTAACTTACTTACGTTCGCTCGGTCCAGCCGAACAATGTCCCTTATTTTGCCTAATGCTAATTACCTCGTTAGTAGACGCCTGTTTTTCATCCAAGCTATCAAATTGTGGAACTCATTGCCAGCTTCGTTGCGAAGATCGCTCTCGTCAAGTACATTGACCACCTTCAATCAAAATGCATTGATTTACTATTCTTCCTAGAGTAATTCCATATTTTAATTTTTTTTTTCTTATTATTTCTTATATATTCTTTTTTCTTTTTCCTTATTCTTTCTTAGCTTTGTAGTTTTGTAGGTCTAGCTTTAAGTTAGTGTAACTTTATAGTATAAGATTTCTTCTTTATTAATTATATTGTCTTAACTTGTACAACACAAAAGAATTTCTGTTCTCATTTGTACAATGCCTATTGTTGAATAAATTGAAATTGAAAATTGAAATTAATGCAAAGCAGATGCCGAAACATATTAGTAAAATCAACAATGCCGTGGTGATATAGTAAGTCGCTGCAGTTTTAACTGTAGAAGCCACAGAAGAGTTTATAATTAATTGGACTATCACAAACAATCCATTTATAGTTGAACCTGAGATCCTTACCCCTACTACTACACCATTTTTAAGAAAAACGATCTTATGTGGAACACCCTGTATACATTTATATGACATAAGGAGATATGACCAAATATTTTTTAGTTTACATGAGAGTGTGGATTGATATTGGTGTAGACTTATACTCGTAGTTATTGAAAAACAAGTGAAAAAGCTAGAATTTGTCTAAGACCAATTCTTATGATACCCTAGATGAATGCACGTATGAAATTTCGTATGGTCACCCATTTGAGCAATTTTGATTTTTTGCATTGGTTTCTCGCATATATTTCTAGAACGGCTCGTCGGACAGAGAAAATGATTATTACCAAATTTATAGGATTTCCTATTCTGAAGATGTTGTTAGTACAATAAAAATGTCTAGGACCGATCGTTTTCAACGTGTATGTAAAAAAACAAAAATTTTATATGGCAACACCAAGAACTAGTTGCCCGATTTAGTCCATTTTTGATTTTTTTTTGCTATTAGTATAAAAACACAATGTACCAAATGTTAGCATTCTATGTCGACGAGTTCTCAGGTAGTGTCAAATATATCGTGGCAAACCAAATTTTTGTATGGAAACCCCGCGAAGGAGTTGCCCGATTTGTCTCATTTTCGAAGTTAATTTTACTTTTTTTTAATGTCCGTGTACAAAATTTCAGCTTTCTAAGTGAACGCGTTCTGGAGTTATCGTGCGCACGGACGGACGGACAGACGGACATGCATAAATCAAAATAACTTTTAATTTTATGCAGGGGTGTCCAATCCATTTTGCTCTAGCATCATTATTTCTGTGCGTTACAAACGGAATGACAAACTTAGTATACCCCTTAGATTTCATCTAGGGTATAATAATAATTACATATGTGTAATTTTTAGCAATTACGAGTAGATTTTATCAAGGCTTAAAATTGAAATAAACGTGTACTTCATTAAAAAAAAAAAGAACCAAGAACGATAGATATCAATACAAATCTTCCAGTTGCGACAAACATTTCATAAATTCAAATTTTTCAAACCGAAAATTACTACAAAAATATTTCCCACAGACGATATAGTTTCATAGCACAAAAACAGGTGAATTGGATACGGGTTCCGGAAGAGATAATCTCTAAAAGCGTACTAGCCAATAATTTAACAACTTCGTTCGGTGCATTTTAGGATAATATAGATATATATTATCTAATATGTATATTTACATGTGCATGAAATTACCAACTTCCTGTCATATCCAATATACATATGTCAAACAAGCATTTTCACAGTCCCTTGAGGCATGTCAAATTAAAATCCATCAGGGGAGTTGCTTTATGGAACTGAATTAAAGTAATGCGTGTATCCGTTTTACCCAAATTTTTTGTTTGATTTGAAAAAAATTCCTTCATTAATTAGTTTTTTAAACTCCCGCTATATATTTCAAAAAACATGTTTACAATTCCCGAGAAAACAAATCGACCAAGTTACTTCGACAAACAAAAAACCCCGAAATTCGAATTCTATAGAGGCACGTGAATATTTGAAAATTTGCTTGGGATGGTGGAGGGTGGAGCGAGAGAGTCGAATTGAACGAATACGGGGATTCTCATTTCCATATCGGATTCAGATATATACATAGATAGATACATTACATCTCTACATATACACATACATATATTTAGACGTTTTCCAGAAAAACTCTTCAATTTAATTTTCCTTTAATTAACTCAATCCTGTCAAATGTTGGAAGTAAACGAATTAGGACGAGTACACATAGAGCAGAAAGGCAAAGCACCGAAGCAGTAAGCACAGCAACCTTCAGTTCATTTACTTGGAACCTAAAAGTTGACATATTTTAATTACTTTCCGAGGCGAAAACAGTGAGTCTGAGAGCCTGGGCCCACCGGATACGGAGGATAATTAATGGGACGAAAACACAATAAAGTCTAAGGACTAACGACGCGAGTGAGTTGGAAAAAGGAATTGTTATGCTTTTGTGATTTATTTCAGTTGCCCTGCAACTAACTACTATTCACAGCTCTACAGTTCACCATTATAAATGTCCAAGTAAATCCAAATAGCGAATTTTTTTGCCCTTGGTGTGCTTTGAATTTGGGCACGTTTGGTACGGAGTATAAATTTCAACCCTTAAGAGTGCGCGGAGCTATTAATTTTTTTTAAAAATCCATTTTATTAGGGAGAAGTGGGTGCCTACCCAGTTTTCAGTACAATCAAAAAATAAAATGGTTGAACTCAACAAAAATATAAAAAAAAAGTGCGATGTTTTGTTGTAAAATTATCCCTAGACGCTCCCACCGCAAGAACATTACAACATACATGCATACATACATACATACATATGTATATAAGGATGTGGGTAATGAAAAGACTACAGCGTGTACCAACAGCTTCGTGCTCGCACTTTTGAAACTAATTAATTTCAAATTAGCAGCGACATTTCTAGAGCACTTTGACAGCTACATAAGTATAATATATTCCTTTTCTGTAGAAGGCACGCGTGCATAATTTTCTAATTTGGAACAGCGTGAAACTAAAGTATACTCTAGAAATTTTGTTGGATATGTTTGTAGGGCTAGGGTTCTGGATGATTGTAGGTGTACAAGTAGGTATATAGATACCTAAACTATACGCGAATATTTAACTAGACCATTTTATAGTATATACATATATGTACATATGCAGGATGAATGGTGGCTTTTCGTACTCTCCTCTAATAATGCTACTTGAATGTAACTCACTATGTGATTTATGTGAATCGATAACGTTGTACAGATGCGACCCTGGAAATGAATAATTAAGTTGTCGCTTGTAGTTGATTTCCTCTTGGTGTTACGCTGCATGATTTCCCGCCGTACACACGTTTATTGAAACATGATTTTGAAATTATACATCAATTTGGCGAACATTGAATGAAAATGTTTCAAAAACCCTGTCAACACTATGTTTTCTTTGATGATAATCAAATGCGAACATGCTGAAAGGATTTAATTTTCGAGAATTGTCAAGTTTCAAATTTTCTCAGAAAAATTCGTAAAATTAACATATTAAACATTTTGTAAACTTTAATGTAGAGAAAATTTTTGTGTGCATTTCGTGTATAGTTTCACATTGATTTCTTTGCTAAACTTACGTGATTTAATAATTACATCATTTTATGAGAGTTTTTTTTTAATTTAAATTTTGGTTTTAACTTTACCTGAAATTTTATTTAAAAAATATATATATATATCTAAGTATATTTACTCGCAATTATATTTTTGTGGGAATTGTTATTCAACTTTAAATAAAATTGATTGGACATATCAATAAATAAAGTTTTAACATTTGAATGTATTTTCTTAAGATTAACTCTTTTTATGTGAGTGTCCTGTTTCGAGGACTACAGAAAATGAATAAATTTAAAATAATCTACAATGTTAACCAAAATAGACTTAAAGTTACATAAGAATGACGAACGCGCTCTTTACGTTAAACAGACGTACCCAAAGTAGCATAAAGTGTCGATAAGCTTTCGTTAAGTTTCAATGTCGAATTTCGAATTGCGGTAAGAGTCGCTTATTACTTACGGACGAGACTGTTTATCCAATGATATTAATGAAGTATTAATCAAATAGGTAACACAATCTTTTTATTTTATTTTATTATAGAAGAAGAATGTCAAAAGATGTCGTCTAAGAAAAAGTTTTTGAAGGTGTGTTTAGAGCAAAAATGTGAATTATCCGTAAGTAAGCCTCAGTTTTGTTGAAATTCGTAAAACTTTTTACGTCCCTTTTGGTTGAGCCTATAGGCCGATCACTGACATATCTATAAATGGACCGACTAATCTCCTGTTTCATGTGGCACCAGTTTTGATTTCAGAAAGAAAGCTCTCACTACTGTCAATGCTACCAACTGTCGTAAATTGGTGCTATATTTAAATTATTTATCTTTATGCATGTCAGTGGGATTTATCGAATTTACCACAAAGGTACTTGGGACTATTTGTATTGTTAAATTTTAATTATGAGCCGAAGGCAGTGTTTTTCAAGGCTATTTTGGTAGGATACTTCAAGCAATTTCTCGTTCCTACTGCGTTACAGTTCAGTGGAAACTTATGCTCTAAGGGAAAGAGAATGAGAGTGGTGCAATTTGTTTTCCATGCTTTTTGATTCAACGAGCACTCCATTTATATACATGTCAATGAGGCCGATTTGTGCCGACTGTAAAAGTCTTTGCAAAACGAAATATGGAAAATGTTAATAAAGCCTCGTTTCCACTTATACGAATTGTCCCAACTTGTTGGGCAACATGTTGTGTACTTGTTCGGAGCCGACATGTTAGCTTAAACTTACAAGTGTTTCCATTTAAATAAATTCTCGCGAACTTGTTGGCTTAACTTCTTACATTCTACTCCATTGCCTTCCACTAGTTTAGCCAACACAATAAATGCGCGTTTCCACTTAAATGAACAAATTCTGCGAGTTTTTACAGCCGACATCGAACAAGTTGCCAACATGTGTCTGAATTTTCATATAGCGTTTCCACTTAGAAAGAATGTTGCTAACTTGTTTCTAAACTTGTCGGGTAACAAAATTTGTATAAGTGGAAACGAGGCTTAAGAAAAATTAAATTTTTCAGTTTATGTACATATGTATAGCAAGAATTTTTGTTTTATAATTTAACAAGTAAAAAAACTAAAGGAATGCCCGTATGTAATTTCGTATGGTCACCCATATGTGAAAGTTTGATTTTTGAAGTTATTTTTCGGAAATATTTGAAGAGCGGTTCGTCGGTCAGAAATAATGATTATAACCAATTTTATAGAATTTCATTTTCTGAACAACTTTTCGGTACATTAAAACCATATAGGACTTATAATATTTACAATATACGAAAAAGACAAAAAAAATATATATGGCAACACCAGGAAGGGGTTGCCCGATTTATTCCGTTTTGAAGTTTTACTTACTACTACTATGAAAACACAGTGTACAAAATTCTAGCTCTCTACGTCAACGCGTTCTCAGGCAGTGCTGAAGGATTTTTTAAAAGCACGTGTGAAAAATTACAGCTCCCTAAGTGAATGCGTTCTCGAGTTATCGTGAGGACGGATGGACGGACGGACGGATGGACAGACAGACGGACATGCAAAAATCAAAATAACTTTTAATATTATTAGTGGGTGTCCACTCTATTTTGCTCTACCATCATTCTTTCTAGGTGTTACAAGCCGAATGACTAACTTAGTATACTCTTAAGATTTTATCTAGGGTATAAAAATGAAAATATTTCTCAATGTGCAAAAAAAGGACATCTTTGGATTAAATTACTTGGAACTGAATGTATAATTAAATTTTTACACTTGTGAAGTCTGCACATTCGATTGGATTAGCCTTTGCATCCCGTACCTCAGCTGTACGAATTATGATATCAATTTCTGCGATTTTATTATTAAATGCAACAAAAGAATTTCGGTTGGTTGACAGTACCTAATCTGATTAAGAATTCCTCATGATTAAAGTGATGAGACATGGAGATATAAAAAACTAACTGGATATTGTTTAAGTAAATATATGCTATATACCAATGATTCAAAAATTAACAAAGTTGGCCGAATTATCTGTCAATTGGTTGCTTAACTTATTTGAAAACAAATGTCACAAATTTCTTGGTCTCAATTTCAATCGTCCTTATCAAAGTGAAAAAAATTTTCTGCATGGAAAATTCTTTGCTTTCCCACCAGCACATAATTACTTTGCCCAAAGTGATTTAAACAAAGAAACTATTATCTTAATATATTCCAAACATATTTCAGTCAATTTAATACGAAAAATGCAAAACATATTCACTGGAAATGACATTTATGCGCAAATGACGTAGTCACACAAAAAGTTCCCCTCGAATCGGCCATACCTTGTTATCTTTGTATCATGCTATATACCTTATATTTTTTACAATTTGACTTTCAAATTTGAATTAATGTTGAGACTTGAGTTTTGGTTATAAGTCAAATTTATTTTATCTATGTAATTTTTAGTGAAGCAATATACGAATACAAATAAATACAATAAAAAATGAACCATAATAATTGTTCAAACCAACACTAAATAGCCACCTGGAAGTAAAATAGTTTAAAAGTTTCTAATTCCAAGTTTTTCTAATTATTGAAAATAGGTTGGGAATGAAACGATATATACCTACCTACAAGTACATCGATAAGGCAGTTTTTAGTGGAGATAACAATCAACACGTCATGGCTACATTCCACATAAACAAATCCGGGACACAATCCAATAATAGGAAAGTAACTTGTCTTCGATAACAGTGCGCGAATCAAATGGAATTAGATTAAAGTCATCTGTACATTTAAATGTATCTTTAAAATAGAAAATTAGCAATATTTTAATATTTAACGTATAGTATAATTATAATCCTAATAACTTTAGCTAGGTAAAATTAGGAACGACAACAAAAATGCTCAAAATTCCAGTTGCTTTGCACAGCTGCTAGGGTCAATGTACTCTTCTGACCTACGCACAGCTGCTAAGGTCAACGTACTTTGGTTACCTTGCGGAATGTAAAACAATTTGTTGGAGTCGTGCGCAATTCAGAGGCAATATAAGTCGCAGGCCAACTTGACTCTTTCTCTTTTAGTATCCAGCTTTCATAGATTGCGCATCATTTGGAATTCGACTTGGCTAGTGTAATAAAATATAATTATTAACAAATTAACTTTATCTTGGGTAACGACTGAGATAAAGATATTTATTCTGGGTCTCGACTGGAACAAATTCCACTAACATAACACCTTTATCTTGGGTAGCGACTGAGATAAAGATATTTATTCTGGGTCTCGACTGGAATAGATTTTACTAACTCAATACCTTTATCTTGGGTAGCGACTGAAATAAAGATAGTTATTCTGGGTACCGACTAGAATAACATAGACTAACTCAAACCTTTATCTTGGGTCTCGACTGAGATAAAGATAGTTATTCTGGGTACCGACTAGAATAAACACAACTAATACAACGTTGCTTTGGGTCTCGGAAGTAAAGTATCTTGTTCCGGGGAACGACTAGAACAAGATAATCACTAACTATTTAATTACCAACGCCATAAAGTCAATTCCATAGTTTTATACTGGTGAGTACATTTTTTGATTAATCATATATTATAGTTCATATTGATTAACATATTTATATATTATATATACATATATAATGCCATTGGCCAAAGTTGTCTCAGCTTTGACAGTATTGTATTGAAATTAAAATTATTATTGTGTAGTGAGTAAGCGACTTTATTAAATCAATTGAAGTTTAGTTCTTAAGTGTCGTGAAATTGAATTCTGTTAATTTTAGTTCTAGTTGTAATTTTGTACATACGTTTACGTGCGTACAATAAACCACTGACTATAAAATATTCCCCGGCGTTATTATTATTTGCAGTCCACATTATTATTAATATTTTTTTTGAGTGTTCTCATTGGGCAGAACAATAATAATAATAATTTTATAGACTTTTGCTAAAACCTATTGCACTTAATAATCTGCCCTTAAAAATATTTTCACACAGAGTTTAGATAAGGAAATAGTTGATCTTCTTAATACCCAACTTTTACAATAATTATCCAATCGGGATGTTTTTCTGTTCAAATTAAAGTGTTCTCACAACGGCGTCCCTTTTAACATACATAATCTCTTTGCCCCTTAATTAAGTCCCACACACGAAACGGGTTTTGCAGGAAACAAAGGTCCTCAATGTTATATCGAACCGGATAGTGTTTCTGAATGAAAATTTTATTTCGTCACCTTCCAAGATCCTAGTAACGTCAGAAAATTATCAGTGAGCAGATGAAGACATGCTGCCGAAAATTCATTAAACTAACAGCTCCCTTAAAAAGAGCTTCGAGAAAGCTATGTATATAATACCACTAAGTATAATTATAGAGAAGACAGTTCAAACAACAATGCATCAACAAAATTGCATATGTTTTCTCCTTAGAAAAATTAACCCCCGCACCAATCTACACCTCCCTCTGTACACAAATTCGAAAATCATGCACTTTTACGATATTCGGGTGAATAAAGCTTGGTATACATTTTTTTTTAAATAGTTCTCAGCAAGAGCATAAATTTGATATAATACATGGCCCAAATTTGATAAACCCGAGATGTGTGTTACTAACCCCCCCCCCCCCCCCCTCCAGGAAAAATGTACATTTGTTTTTACCCCATCGGAAAACTCGCCATTCATTCATTCTAAATCAAAAAGCGCCTTGTAAATCCATCAACCTTCATTACCTTAAAACTTTTTCGTCACGAACGTCGCCTTTACGGACAAAGATATTTAGTCAGGGGTTTGTGAATAGATAAAATTTATTTAAAAAGGGAAAAAATAGAAAATTCGTGGGCAAAAATGAAAATTTTTCTAAGACGATGATTTTTCTATTTACTGTACGCTTAACGCTAAAATCAAGCTTAAATTTGTTGATCATATGTGAATTTAATTTTTAAGTTACATTGTAAAAACAGCAAGACTATTCCCTAAATTCAAGACACGTTTTCTCCTAAAAATAAATGTAATTATCTCTGATAGATAGAAAAAATCAGTTCAATTTCCCAAATGCAATGGAATATTCAATGAACTTACGTAGTTGGCACCAGAAAACCTATAGAGTAGATAAAATTCCTTAAATGTTAAGCTTTCTCGGATATAAGGAAGAGAACATTCAATAAATTTGGTATTATTCTACATTTTTTATGGAACACTTACGAATATATTTTCGTTAATATAATTCACACACTGAAAACAAATAATATATTGTTTTACAATATTTTGTTGGAGCGTGCCCATCGCACCAGAACTACCGCACTATGGCACATAAAAAATGAGTTATTCAGCTTTTCTTATATTTTTAAAAGTGGTCACCTATTCCCTACATTTAAGGGAATGTTCCAAATTCCCTACATTTTAGGAAATGTTCCCTTCATTTCAGGGATAAAAAAACATAATCTACGTTTTTCAAGGTAGAGCTTTCCTTAATTTTATCGAAAAATATCTAAGCTTTGTGGCACAAATTTTTGCCACTCACTTTGGGGAAAATGTTTCACTTACCTTTTGACTTGTTAATCTTTGGATATAGATAGCTTAACTTATTCTTGTACTACTGCCAGAAAGCTACTAACTTTGGTTACTATGTCGAGCATTTGTTTTAGCCTTGAATGTATTTGTATTTCTAAATTTCCACTTTAAAGGCATCTGAAGACCTAAACAAGAATGCGCCGACCGGTGGCAACTACAAGCAGCAACAACTGTCAAAAAATTCAAACCTTAACATTGTTATACAATCGAACACAACTGCGACTACCAGCGATGACTACATTTTCTTCGTCGTGTCAAGTTAGATTTCAAATTTCACGGGAAAACGAACACTATCAATGTCGTATGTAACAGTTTCAAAAAAAGTTATTAGTATTTTAAAGTACGCTCTTTATCAGATTAGCGCGAGACTTAAATTATTTTCAAAATGTCATATAGCGTTTGAGATTCATTAATATTAAAACAAAAGCACCCAGGCGAGTCAAGTAAAATGCTTTTGAGAAATCCTGGGAAATTGATTATTTATTCTTTTGTCTTATTTCTATAGCACTTCTCTTTGCTTGAAAGAACTTTAATTTTCTTATATACCTACGATTTTGTAGGTTTATACTTACAATGAAAAATTTAATTCCAGGAAAAAAATTCGTTAAGATTTTCATATTAAAAGTAAAATAAAATAAAATTAAAAAATCTCTTCTTCATGTCGGCTATGGTTCCAGTTGTTTTAGCCAACAGTAAATGACACACTATTTGAACAAGTTTTTTTTTTGTTGTTGTTTAAAAATATGATTTCATAAATGTATTTGACATTTATGATCTAAGCTCTTACCTCATTCAGATTAGATGAGACTAACTGCTACCCGATCTTTCGGTCAAAATATTCGGTGGTTTTTACCTTCATGTATAAAAGCCCATGACTAATAATAAGAAGTTTCTTTTGCTAGTAACGCAAGTAAAATATTTATTTATGCATTCCAATTCTGATGCCATTTTTCTAATATACTAGATTTTAGGATATATTCTAGATTAGGCCCACAGTACAATTTTTTTCTTAAAATGTACTAACAAATCACTTCTTTTAGGATTAGCAACTTTACTTTTGGGTAGTGTTGCTACTTTATTTACAATAGCAGCAAATGGCTACTTTGGGCAACGTTTGGCTACACGGACAGACCCTAATATTTTGGCTACCATGACTTCGTCAAATTATTTCCAGTATTTTTTATTTATTTAAATTTTTAACACTGTAGCAGCATTAGTGGGGGGAAAGCAAACTGTGAAGCGCAACGCTGAACAAGGTGAAACCTGTATAAGGGGAAAACATGCATACTTGATAGAAGAAATTTGTTTGGTCTGAGATGAAAATTGAGATTTTTGACTGTGTGGCTACTGTAGTAATGCTAGGCAGATGGCCCATGATGCATTGAAGTTATGTGCTCATGTAAGTCAGAATAATAAAAACTCAGACATTGTTTGAGAGAGAGAGAGAGAGAGAGAGAGAGAGAGAGAGAGAGAGAGAGAGAGAGAGAAATAGAGAGAGAGAGAGAGAGAGAGAGAGAGAGAGAGAGAGAGGCATAGCCTTTTGGGCAGGGGGCGAAAGGATGTCTTGTTGATGAATAAGTTGATAAATGACAGAAATCAGGTATATATATTAGTAGTGCTTATATGGTTAGTATGCATGATCAGAGCTATAAGATCCAAATGGTGCATCTCGAAGCCTCTCCAGACTAAATTGGGCATAGCTTAACCTTCACGTGGTTCCCTCTGACAGCGCCCATAAGGGTTGTATTATCTGTATAGGCCAAGTACAATTCTTTTAGACGTTGCTAATAAGATCTAGGCCCGAACGGAGCTACCAGTACCGTTTAAAAAAGAATATTTTGCAAGAAGGTATGAAACTGGGAGTATTCATGGTCCGTTGATCATGCTTTACGAAAGCTATACCAAATGGGCAGCCCGACATTGTCTGACTTGGTACTACGGGGTTAGAGGAGCCCAAGGTTTTATCCACCTCAACTTGGGATGGCCCCTTTATGGGAGCATCGTAGTGGCTGTGGTGAAGGGTGCCATGACCCTAGATCGGCAGAGATTGGATAGGTCTCGCTTCTACCAGTAAGTTGATGTCATGTCATGCTCTTTTGGCATAGTTGTCCTCTTTGTTACGACATGAAGAACTTGATTGTTCATTACAATCCGAGCATGAATAATGCCGTAAGATTAAGCCATACTTGTCAGGTGCTCACCTAAAACAACAAGGAGCTTTCTGTAGCAGTACTAGTGTAGTATCATTATATATGTTAACTGAATTCGCGCTTCATGAGCCATAGCCGATAGCACATTTATGACAAATTTCGACCCCACTGAAATAAGTTTTACGTTCTTTAAGACAACATCTCACTTAATTATAAAGTATAATAGGGTTATATCTAGGAAAGATTTTAAGTTTCATATAATTTTTAACGTGTGGCTACTCAAACCGATTTCAGGCTACACCAAAAAGCAACGCCTCAAACATTTCCATTGGCATAACTGTTTGGAAGGCAGGTACGTTTCGAGACTTTTAGATTTAAATAATCCTACGTTATGTAGAATTAATTATGATCTACTTTAAATATTACAAACACATTCAATCAATATCCTATTTATTAATATCAAATCACCGAATATAATTTGCAAACATAATCGGAATTAGTGAATAATTTTTTATTCGGTAAGAAATTTACGAGTAATTCTTAAGCCCATATAAATTGCTTTGTCTGAAAAATCGATTAAACCCCTCGTGTGCTTTTCATTTTAGATTCATTTAATCAGCTTGTCAAATACTTAATATACTTGATTGGATTTCTGCTAAGTTTACGAGATGCCAGATTAGTTCTGCTTATCAAAGAAAGAGTATTTCATGCAATGAACATAACTCGTTAAATATCCAAACCTCATCCAATTACATTGTTCATTAAATTCTCAAGATTTTCCCTTTCAAAGCAAGAAAAGATATCCAACAATTACTTTGAAATTTAAACACAATCAGCACAAGGTCGAACAAGACGATTTTACAGATATCCAGGAAGAAAGGACAAAATGCACGTTTTTTTTATTTTTTATATTGAAAGAAGGTATTAGGTATGTTGAAAAATAATAGCAGTATGTACATAGTTGTAGATGATTAGTGTTACGAACTTTCATCGCTTCTCAATTGCTTTAACTCGTGAGACAATTTGATACTACTTTGCATAAACTTATGTGGGTAGATTGGTGATATAGATTTGGGAACTCCAAACTATAGTCAACGAAATAGCATTTGAAATGCCACTTGTACTACCAGTTTAATGTTACGAGCCACCTATCCAGCTATTTTAAAGTGCTTGCGTTGTTGCTTACAGCATATATCTAAGATCTAAGCTCAGGAGATTCTGCGGGTTTCACTGGCTTCCCCTGGTCAATCAAAATTGGCTGTATAAAACCCCAGTTTGCAAGGAACAAAATATTATACAATTATGAACGGCAGATTTTTCTTAGTTACGCTACCTGCAGTCAGGTTAAGTAAGTGTGCAGACACTAGTCAACGATTTGTCAGTTTCATTTAGACTTTGGTGTAGGCTGTTGTACTGGGTGTAGCCTTACCTGAATGTGTCAAGTTAAAGGATAACGCATTACCAGTGAAAGTGAGAGAAGTTTAAGTATGGCGCTGAAACTTCTGGTTTTAATAACTTCTGTAATCTTTTCAGCATAACAGTGATCTTTTTAATATTTATTTGAGGTCAGGGCTGTCTTCAGTACAGATGATTAAACTATAGCTAGTAATTTAAATAGCCATTAAATCTATTTCTAACTTAACAGAATTCACATACTTTCTTAGTGTAGAGACATCTTGTGGATGCTTTTAGAAAATTTAACTATTGGGATAAATTTTGAGAAATGGCCTATTCAAGGAAAAAATTAACTCCAGACTGGACATCCCGACAACCCACACAAAGATGTATTTGAAATGATATGAGATCGTGATAAAATTTATGTTAATTTAGATTTTATTCGCGATTAATAGCTGCATGATCCTCAATGGGGTTTTCGAAATAAATCCAGAATTCGAAAGATTCTAATTGGCAGAGCTCGTATTTGGTAAAGAAAAAAATATTTTGGTAACTATTATTATTTGGTGAGGGTATGCAGAAAGAGCTCCCGCCTCATATCTTGTCACCGCGATCTATAAAATCTTTTCTGACATTACCCCTAAGTACCATAGAGCGCACCCCATTCGAACATAAGGTCTTTTACAAAGCCTATGACATTCTTGGGGACGATCTTTGCAACATCTTCTGGCAACACAATTCTGCTAAGTATGAGGAATGCTTTTGTCGTCTGTTCCGAATACTTTACAAACTTTTTCTCATTGTGCATTTTTAATTCTATCCACCCAAACCTTGATCTGTGCTTAGAGGAGGGTTCTTGGGTGTTCAGAAACAGCCTCAGGGCCAATAAATGGAGATATTGCTCCTTGCTTTGCGCAAGGTGGTTTGCAATTCGTTGACCTTAATGCCGTCATATCCTGGTATCCAAATCAGCGTCATCTTGTATGCTTCGGCCAGTTGTTTCAAGACAGTAACACAGTCCCAAACAAGCTTCGACAGGTAAACGAGTTTAACGTTTTGCATGTAGATTGCTAGTTAGTTAGCGGTTTTTTTTTTATGATGTTGCCAAAGCTCAGGGGATACCCTATGATCTATGATGCCGTAGCACAGCCTTGGCAGGAAAGGAAGAAGAGGAAGTGAAGTAGGATTATTGTGTTGGGACAAGAAGGGCGCATTACGCTTGAATGTTTGGGTCTCATAGCGGGGGGGGGGCAGAAGATGTTACACATACGTACTATTCTGTTTATTAAAGATTTATGGTACCTCACGGTACGGCCGAATTTCGCTTCAAGGTGTGAGGATGAGCTCGGGTGACAGCTCGTGTGGTGCGGATAGGAGCAATTCTACAAAGGATTAGGCTAGAAATTTCGTCAGAGCAATGACCATAGAATTATCGCTAAAAGAAAGACATCCGACATTCCGTCGGTACTCTAGGAAATCAATAGTTCCAATAGAAATGGCATCGCTAATAAACCGGAAGGCTTCTTTTGGATTTTGTTTAGCGAGGACAATGCAACGTGTCCAGCTGCTGCCCAAATATGGGAGTTATATTCTACTTTAGTCTGATATGAGGCATGTAGATTTGCGCCAAGCCTGATGGAGTAAAATATTCCTTGCATCATTGCAAGAACCCCCGGCGGCATTTCATCGCGTTTTTGGAACTACCAAAAATGTAATCAGACCAAATAAGATTGTTGGATATTTCAATGCCTAAGATGTTGAGAAATGGTGAGTTCAAGATATCTTCTCCATAGATGGAAATGGGTTGAGTGGGAGTTGAAGTACGTTTAAGTGATAACAGACAACATTGCGTTTTGAAAGCATTCAACAAGAACCTATTCGCTCTGCCCGAAGCACGTATTGTTTTGAGGTAATAGTTTAGTGAACTAAACATGTGGCTTCGATTGTCAGCTAGATAACTCCCACAGGAATCAGCTATAGAGTCGCACGAGTATATGAAATCAAGAATGCTGTCGTCTTCAAATCTATGAATAGAATTGAAAGTGAGAGCTAGCAGATCATTAATAAAAATTAAGAAGAGAGTGGGAGAGAGCACAGAATCTTGCGGTATACCGGCATGGATTATAAAACGGTCAGATGTAACTCTGTCAGGCCTAGACAGACCTAATACCTGTAGTTTAGCTAAAACAGCAGGATGGTAGACTCTATCGAAGGCCTTCGAGATTCATCAAAATTATGTACACATTGATTCCAACGCTGATGTTAATATGAAAGAAGTTCAGTGAATAGTTTTGTCCTGCCAATTATTTTATTTTACTCTAATTTTAAAGTAACGCTTTTCTGCGGCATATAGTGGTTCCTACAACCTAATACTATTAATATTATAGCAATATCATCTATGATCTTAATATAAAAATCTTGTTAACACAAGTAAGCAGCATCAATCATGTATAAACTCATATCAACATTAGTAATGAATTATTCACACGTAATTATCCATGTCTTCCTCCGGTATTTCGCTTTCATAACATGCTTAGAATTTTCTCATCTATTGTATTAAAAAATTCATTAGAAATTTGTTAACTTATCAATTAGCTACACAAAACAAAGAGCTGATAGTGTTAAGCTTAAAATGATTGTGTACAACTTATTTTCATGCTTTACGTACCTGTCCACTCCCTGATGGCTTTTCAGGAGCGAAAGGAGCACTTGACTGACTTTCGTCTATTTTGGAAATTTTAGCATCGCCCTTCGAGTTAATTGAGCATTAAAATTCAAAATCCCCAAATGAAATTTTAATGCAAATTTTCACTTTGAAGAGAGGTCTTTAGATGTGTTGCTATTTTGGGAGCTGTCAAAATCGGGTGTTTGAATTTAGAACACTGGAAAATGAAGGCAACTTTTAAGGGGTACATTTAAAATATAAATGCAACGGAAATGTTTTGTTTTTAATATGTGTTCGGTGTAAATTTATAGAAATAACATTTATTATTGATTTACCATGGAGTGTTTGAAGTATACTTATTACTTGTCTTTCGTTTAAATTTTGAACCTTAATTATAAATAAATAAGGTGGTAACATCAGAGATGGCACAATAAAGTAAATTTTTGGGAATGTTTTGAAAGTTTTAGATAAGCTGGTAAGGTTTTTTAAACGTACCCTGAAATATGCCATTCAAATATTTTTAGGTTGCAAGTTGGTTGATGGCATTATGAGCATTTTATATATACACTTACATAAAAAAAAATAATAAAGAAAATAAGGAGACTCCAACTAAACTGACACCTTATTTGATTTTTTAATTGATATCAGTTAGGAATTGATGTAATTGGTTCATACTTACCGTAAGTGTTCTGTGGAGGAATGACGAAAAAATCATGGTTTCCAAGGTGATCGAAAATTTAAAGCTGAGCCACACAGTCACTGAACTGACCATTATAACGGGACAAATTGCTTGGCGAGTTGGGTGAGTGGACAGTAGCAGTAGTGGCATGATGACTAATCTATTGACCTTTGCACCCAAATAACCAGTCAGATTCTTAGAAGTGAGTACCGATTGATAACATTCAAGGCAGTGAAATTACATTACGTCGAATGGGAATGGATAGAAAAATAAATGGACTAGACTTACCTCAGCTGTGCACATAAAATATAAAAGAGAATAAAAGCCCTACTGGCTTGGAAGTTTCAGTACATTCAACCAAAATGCGGCGAACTAATTGATAAGCACGATATGTGGATAAAAACGCGGCATAGGTCCGCTTCAACTGGTAGTCTGAGCTCCGTAATTGATTTCCAGTGAGCAAATAAGCAATATGATACATAATACAATTTTGTAAGATGGCATCAGATCTTTGGTGATAGAATACTGGCGGATGACTAAATGTAGCATAGATTTTGGATAAGTTTAAGCTCAGGTGGTCACAACTTACCATATTAGAAGTAGGACCTATATCAAGGTTTCGAACCATTTCTACATAACAGAGTACAATATCATCAAGGATAATTGGAGGCAGAATAGTCAAATTAAGTAGCCTGCTGGAGTCTCTTAGGGTTCAGCGATAGGCGCTAGTATATACTTTATTCAAGATAATTTTAACACACGCAATCTGCATTCTGTTATACAAGATTGCTGTGATAGATTTTAACTGACAGCATAAATGCGGATATTTGCATTTTGAGCAACTTGGAGCATGCCTTTAATACCTGTATATAAAACAAATAATAGTGCTACAAGTGCCAATCCTAGTGGGACACCATTATTAGTTTGTATTAACGATCTTTGAGATTTTTTTTAAATAAAAGAACTACCATGTAGCTGAGGGCGAAGCATTTTTTTATAACAACTGCAATAGCTTATTGTGAAGCTAACGATGGAGTTATCTAAAAGTGATAATGACATTTCCTGTAATGAAGATCAGAGCGAATGTCAGAGGTTACCAGAAGAGCAGTTTCACAGCTGGGATTTGTACGGAATCGGGACTGTTAGGAGTTCATGAGATCATTAATTGACACAAATTGTTGATTTTGGAGGTATACTAATTTCTCTTAACTTTTGGTAAAGAAGCAGAGCAAGATGATTGGTCTGTTGTTAGCTGGGATAGTTGCATTGCATTTTTTGGAATAGATACCACCATTCCATCAACTTTCCTGTTTTCCGGAAGAACGAATTTCGTGATACATGTGTTATAGACTTGAATTAGTGGAAAGATAATGGTTGGAGCAATTAGATTCACAAATTTTTGGGTAATACTATCAGAGCCAGTAGTATTAGATTAATTGGCGAAAATAGAACTAAAAATCTCAGAGCTATTGACTCCCCGATAGCTAAACTCCGATTCGTCACAGACATTTTTCACCAGGCCAGGTAAAAAATGTAAACAAATGTACCTATGCACTCGGCGAAAAACAAATTTAACTCGAAAGAGTCACCGCTTCTTTGTCACTGTATACACCAGAATCTGAGAGTTTATTTTGTTTCATACTATGTATTTAATATGTCTTGCGACATGGAAAAGCTTGAAGCCCCTTAATATCTGTGATATAAAAATTACCTCTTCGCAATCATAGATTTTATTTCGGTTCGGCTTAATAATCTCACTTCGCCGGGGTATATGTTTATTAGATAAACCGTCAACGAAATCATTGAGAAAAAGCATCTCATCATAGATGGAAATAGAATTATATATTCGGCTCCATGGCAAAGATTCACAACATTCCCAATAACATAATATCTATCAACATCTAACCTGAATAAATCCTGAATGATCTGATGTAATTCTTAATATAGTTTTTAAGAAAGTACAGCCTTACAAATGATTTAACCTCTTAGTTAAAAGAAATGACTTTGTAATGCCAATCAGTTAGATTTTTCATGGAAGAAGAACAGCATGGTTTTCTACTTAGATAATCCTCTTTCCATCAGCCTTGAACGAGAGCAGACAACACGACTGTGTTCAGACGGAATTTGGCTAATCTTTTAATAAAATATGCCATAAGTTTTGTCTTTCGAAAATCGCTTAGACTTTTACTCTGATAACTAATTATCTTATAGTGAAAAGATTGAAGATGTTAATAATTTTCAATCCTCTTTATTCAAATAAGTTTATGGTGTTCCCCAAGGTACAATTCTTGGACCATTTATGTTACATATTCTTCCTAATTAAGTACTGATGTTGCTAAACTATTTAATATTAAAATAATGAACATGTTGCCTCCGAAATAAAATCTTAAATCTGGAAAAAAATATAATGTAAAGTGTCTTAAAATTAACGTTAGTAAATAAAAATAAAGAATAGTTTTTATACTCATGTCACTGTTTGATTTTTTTTTTGTTTTTGCTGAACTAAATTTTTATCATCTTATATTGTTTTCCTTATCCAACTGGACACAGGGCCTATTCTAACAAGCCCCATAAAAATAAGTTCTGTGAGTATTCGACTACTATTTTTAATGATTTTTATTCTTGCAGGAGATATTAAAGGTGAAATAAGATTGGAATTGGAAATGTAACGAGCTAGAAAAAATCATGGTATACAGAGTAACATGGTATGTTTAGTAGTTATTTGACACTTGAGCTATGACGTTACAGCATTACAATTTATATGATTTTATTACATGATTGCTGAATGTAATATAAATATAAAGTAGACATACAGTGGTTTGATGTCGTGACGCTCTAGTTGGCCGAGAGTGGTTTATACCTTGTTACTGTCAAAATACTGTGTGAAAAAATATACTGCCAGATTGAGCGCGTTGACATTTGATATATGTCAAATTTTCATTAAATTTTTTATTATAAATTAGTTCGTATTTTTCCATTTCTTCAATCAACTTGATATCAAATTCTTTTTTTTCGGAAATAAAAAAATCAATAAAAAAAAAACTTAATTTGCCCAGTAACTTTTAGTTTTTTTCTAAATTTGAGGTTAAATTGAAATCATTTGGGATGGAAAGCAGAAATCCGCTCAATTGTTGTGTCATGATTTGTGGTAATCTAGCACTCTTTATATAACTAGCATCCGTTCGATATTATCTGTCAACGCACGCAAATTGTGTTAAAATTTCCAATCTACCTCTATCCCAACAGTTTTCGTTTTGTATCATTGCAAATAACTAAAGATTTCTAGTACACATTTGTATGCATAAATTAGCTTAACTATTGCTCTGTATAGATTGAATGAAAATGGCTTCTCAAAGAACTTCAAATCAGCAGAAATAAAGTCAACATTTATTCGTTGTTTCCATACTATTGATTTGCAGCCAGTGAACTCAAGGAAAATAGGATCCTGCCAAAATAATGATTCCTTTTTCAAGTCTTCATAATTGCCGATTGCAATACCATTACTTACATACATATTGTATATCTATGTATCCCAAAGGAATATGAGAACCATTCCGCAATCGCGAACCTTATGGTAACTCAGGTCTTTTGAAAACATTGCCACAAGTATCTACATGAATGCTTCATGTTTCCATTGGAATACAGATAGTTTTCAGAGAAAAATGTTCTTTCAACCATTTGAAATAACTACAACTCCCTCACTCTATTTCGAGAAGCTCAATGTAAATTCCGGAATGTTACGAACAGCTGATTGCTGCCGAGGATGAACTTTCCTATTGACTTGAGAACTTTTGTCTTGCATCATGTACAATTCTTTGTTCTATAGAACTTATGTAAATCAAATGAAAACAACAAACAGTTCATTTTCTTACTTGTGAAGTCGTCTAATTCCTCCTGCTCCGCTTCAGCAGCAAGCTCTTCTGGCGTCTTCTTTTTTCGCATTAATGGATTTGGTTCCTCTTGCTGCTGTTCCACTATTTCCTCCTTCTTCTTGATGTTGTACTGCAAAGAAGAAGAAAATTTTTTAAGCATCTAAAAAAAAAAAACAAAAAACAAAACGAGCGAAAAAGAAACTTGGTGAATCTTAAAGCTTAAATTTTATTCAACCTAGACCTGGTGAGACGAGAAGAGACATTTGATAAAAAAAAAAAAGAACTGTAGACTTGGAAAATTGGAGAAACAAGAAAAAAGAATTTCTCGATAATACTATTTAAAATGTGTGGGAGACGGGAATCGAGCAGGAGGCGAGGGTTGGACAAATGTAATCAAATTGAATGATTGAATATTGGGAATACATCTGGAATGAGAGTCTTATATACTTAATACAGAATGAACGAAAATCTGCCACCGCACACAGGATGACTGAAAAAAGGAAGCTGGCGGCGGCGGCAGGATGAAAATTGCAATTTGATTAAAATTTGATTAAAATTTCATCTAGACATCCCTTTTTCTGTCCACCAGAGCGCGGGTGTCGTATCGAATACACATAAGCAAAATTGAAAATGTAAATGGCGATGGCAGTGACTAAGTCTTAGTATTAAATCGGAGTAAATTCCAAAAATAAATGAAAAAAAAAAATCTCACGGAAAAAAGGACGACAACGAAAGGCACTTGCCAGAGGATAGAACTCTTGTGCACACAAGGGAAATGTGGACGAAGGATTTTTAACCCGAATTCAATTTTTCCGTCCTTTCGATTCTCATGAGAGAATTGAAATAAGAGGATTTCTTATTTTTTTGTTCGGTATTTATTTCCCTTGTCCTTTTCTTGATGCTTTCACTTGTTTGGTTTTTCGGATCAAAAGCTTTCTTTGAGGGAATTCTTTACTTGTGGGAATGCTTTCTTAAATTGGATATCGCGATATGTAACCCCAGGATTTGTGTTAAAAAAATCACTCCAATAAGATTTACATTTGGTTTTGGGTTTTTTTTTTGTATTATATGTTTATTGTAGAAAGTACATATTACATAATGTTGTTTACTGTCCATCAACTGCTTAACATATTGCACGATAGTAATTTGTGGAAAATTTCCAAAATGTATGGTTTTTTAGCCTAATGAGAAAATTAAGTAAAGAGAATCAAGTGAAATGTCAGCTGTTATGTAAATATGAATATTTCAAGATGCTTTCATTAACACAGATCGGTAAAAGTATTTAATTTTACTTTTTGAAGCGGATTGGTAAGATTCCACCATTTTCTTTAACATACGATTGACAAACTGTATTTTTAATGACCTCTTTATGACACTTTCCGTATTATATGCTTCGTTCGCTGATGACATATTCTGTATCTAATTAAATTTTGAAAGTGTCGTCTACATGTGACCACCGCAAATATTTTAAAACGGAAATTGTCATAATTAGAATTTTCTAGTTGTAATCATGGAATTATGATAACTCGTCGGCTAAATATTGGTTTGCCAAATTTGATATTTTGAGTTAAGCACGATTTTTGAGATTATTTCTGAAGTTGAATTAAATGCTTTAATAAGCTTTTTTCTAAATTATATATGTATCGAGATAAATCATGTCATGTTTGCCCCATATCATATTTTTGCCACAAAAGTTAGTATTGGTTTACCTCAAATCAAATTTGTTTATACATGGGGCATGAAATACATTAAATACCTTAAAATATTTTTTTTAAATATTGTTGTGATACATGTGCGGAAATTCTAAACTATATTTTCAAAAATCTTGGATTACTCCATGTAGTTGCAGCGATATTTTCTATTATAAATAGAATTCTTTCTATTAAAAAAAAAGAGCCTTTTAAGGTGTATTATGAAATGTCTGCAGCCACAATTTATTTCGGAGTCAACTACGATGACAGCTGGCAGAAATAAAATACAAATTAATAAAAACAGATCACCTATGAATAATGAAAGCAACAAGGAAACCTTTTTCCTTTTTTTGTTATTATTAAATAATATTGATTGAACTATTGCTTAATTATCTACATTATTCACAACCGACTTGACATAATTACTACGTGCTATAAAATTGGTGAACTTTTTGCTTTACGTTCTTCTTTAACGTATCGGGTGCGGAGTGTTTTTTGGTTTTTGTTTTGAATTTTCTGTCAATATTATACCAATATTTGTCGGTTGGTCTAAGTTTTGGACAATTTGGAGGATGCACTTCCTTGGGTACTACGGGTATGCATTGGGCATCGTAGAAATCTCTGACTTTTCTGCTTTAGTGGCAAGTTGCTAAATCCGGCCAAAACAAAACTGATGCATCATGCTTTCTAAAGAATGAAAGAAAGCACTTCTCAAGACACTGGTTGAAGCTCGTTTTCACCTAAGCCAAATTTCATTAGGACATTTTCGTAGAAAATTCTGTTCCTGGAGCCTTATTCTTGAATAACGATGGCAGATTCAGTACACATTTGGCTGTCAAAGCCATTGGAGATGAATGCACACGTGGTATTCTTGAAATCAGTATTCGTTATTTTCGTATGCAAACCATTCGTTATATAACAAATGGGATTCAACTATTAGTTACATAACGAATTCGTAAAAACCATTCGTAATTTAAGAATAGGCCCCCTCGATTTTGCAACTTGGTCCTTTTCTGGTATTCTGTTCGGTATTTTCTGTTTTCTGTTCTTTTATGATGTTCCAGCCTTATCAGCCAAATCTCTCAACAACGCGACATGGTGGCATATCGTTTAAAGTTGTCTACCACTTCTTTGGACAATTTTTAGTCCATCGGACCTGATTTCCTTCCTGACCCGAACTTATCTCAATAAAATGTACCGATTAAAATCAACAAAGCTGGATTTATAGATAACGCAAAAGATATAAAATCTCTTTTAGTTTATATTTCAGATGCAAATAGAAATTATTATCAAGCAGTTTTAATTCTCAAATAAAGAGTGTTATTGAGTTATTGCGTATTTAATTTTCCTTTTTTTTTATTAACTTTATGGAATGAAGTAATATTTGTTCAAGTAGACCTTTCTGGAATTACAAACGGAAAGCAAAAAAGGGATTTTTTTTACCACACAATTATTTTATTTAGGGAGGCAAAATTTCAAGTTTTGGTTCTACTCATCAACAAGTCCCAAGCAAAAAACTTCAGTGACATGAAATACAAAATGAAAATAAGAGAATGGCGTTTTTTTTTTTTTTTTTTTTTGAAAACTCGAAACCTTGCCGCCCTAAGTCAAATAATTTTGTGATAGAATAAATAAAAAAATCCGTTTTTTTGCATTTCGTTTGTACCGGAGAATACCAAAAAGACCTACTTGAACAAATATAAACTTTACCCGGTACAAAAAATCATAAAATTATATTCATTACGAATGAATAAATGTATTTTTGTTTAGAAAAAATAAAAAATATTCAAAGCTAAATAAAGATGTTGACGTAATAAAGTATTTCTTATAACTTTATTAGTAAATTGTTTTGCCCCATATCATAGAAAGAATATACTGTTTGGAAATCTAGTTTTGCCCCATTAACAACATTGAAACAAGAATAATTTAAGAAATAAATAAACGGAAAGCAACTGAGTTTTATGCAAATTAAAAAAAAAATGTATCGAATAGTTTTTTTATAATAAAGCTCTCAAATTCAACTGCATTTACATATCTCAAAACTACATTTTTGCATATGGCGCCAAAAATTAATCAGGCGACGAATGCTCATCACATCCATATCAACTGATTTTGATATTTTTTAAAATCCTTTTTCTTTTTAGAGCTCTATGCACAAGACTTTTCTTCAGTTGTCCATTTCTTCACTAAATCTCGTTGGATAAAAATTCTAGCGTGTAGGACAAGGAGACAAGAAGAAGATTAAGCAATGCCTGATTTGAACTATATAAATATTGTCAGGCTGAATCAGTTATCAGAAAAATGGCCATATTCAAAATTGTAATAGTCCAATATGAAAATGAAAAATTCTGTAGAAAAACATAGTTCAAACATAGCAACTATCAACCAACTTGAGTCTTACTTTAGATCGTTTTTATCGTAAAAAGATATTTTGAACGAAATTCTTTCAAAAGAGAATCAATCTCATCAGCTGCTCTAGAGGAAAAACAGCAGAAATTGTGTTTTATGAACTTAGAGCATTGCTCTAAAGTAGGTATTCTAATGTGAACTGAACGAGTCTGGTCTAAAGTGAACTGGAATGACTTTGTTGAAGGAGCAACTAAGAGCAGGAAATAGAGCCAAGTGATGACTGTCAAAAATTAAGTTTGTTGTTCTATAAATTAAAATGCAGTTTTCTAAGGTAACGATTTTCTACTGTAGAGTTCAGATATTCTTTTTATCATCAAAACCACAGCTTATTACTACCTTAAGCGCGAACTAGTTCAAGCGCCCATATTGCCGTTTCCAGGTGAGCCAACACTCTACCTTTCTCGAGCACACCCGAGCTAGCTGCGTGCCTTGTGGCAGCAGTGTGTTAGGATTTATACAGGGAGAGAACAGGGCTTTCGTGCTCTGTTCATTCATTCATCACACAAGCAAAGTTAACCTAATGACAAGTTAGGAAGCAGGCGAGATTTCCGAGTGTTTACGGCAAGAAAAGGAAGAAAAAAAGAAAAAAATCGAACAAAAATCAAACTCTCTTTAAAACTTTTATGAATAAAGATAAAAAATGTGAAAGCGCAAGTTGCATGCAACGAAACAGAATGGCAAATGTTTCAATTGAGAAGGGGCGGAGTTTTCACGTTTTACTCTCATAAAATGTTCCCGCGCTTTTGTGAAAACCGGATTTTCTGAAATATTGAGAGAGTTGATTCCAAAGTTGTTGCTATAATCCTATGTTATGGTGCCAAAGTTGCTGCTTCAATCCTATGATATTTGAACGCACGTGTTTCTCTTTACATGGATTCTCTGATATTTTCGGGAAAAATGAGAATTTTATTTGAGAGGTATTTTAAATCTCCGGAAGAAGAATAGAAAATAATACACTGAAGGTATGTGAAATTTTCGAATCGAAGCCAGCCTAAGCTTAGTACCCTCTTCACAATTTTATACACAGCAAAGAAATACAACTATGAATTGTGAAAATATGTACTGGACAAAGAGATAAGTTTTCTTAGGCAAGGTTCAAATTGTAAATAAATCCTTCACGATTTGTCGATTAGGAGGATTTGCAGCCAGTCAGATAAAAATCAGCCTAGATTTAGTGTCTAAAACATAGAGTATCCACCGAGCTTTTACGTAATCATAGACAAGCAACTGATAGAATCGGTAAATGTAAATTCAGGATGTACATCCACTTCAAACGCAATAATTGGAAAATGTAGATGGTATTTGTCATGTGATTACACCCAAAATTATATGCCTATGCATACGAATGAACACGCAGCTAAGGTGAAGGGAATTTATGTCAACGAAAATTATATCAATTTACCTTAATACCTTAATTCGATAGGGGAATAATGAGAATGGACAAAGGTTCTCTTTTGATTTGGAAATAAAATCAACGGAGTAATGGAACTAACGTCCATCGACT
This sequence comes from Dioctria linearis, assembly GCA_963930735.1. NCBI lineage: Eukaryota > Metazoa > Arthropoda > Insecta > Diptera > Asilidae > Dioctria > Dioctria linearis. The sequence goes on from OZ005741.1 coordinate 308,490,430, forward strand.
TTATAAGCTGGCTTTAATAATGCAGGATTTATTTTGTAATACATCCATATCGTAACGTATTGAACATTGGACTTTCATATACGTAATTTCGTATTGCAGGTATACACACAACCCAACTGTATTTGAATTGTACAATTAAAGGGGACTGTAAATGGATTTCTCCAAAACCGTATATGAAACATTTACTGGTGAACTTTACTGAAACTTTTTCATTTTCGATTTTAAATTAAACTTAATTAACATTAGTCCTTTTGACAGAAATAACGACATGCATATGTGGTTAAGTATTTCGTAAAATATTTGGCGCAATAGAAAAATTTATCAAATTGAACACAAAACTGTGGTCAATTTGGGTTAGGTTACACAGGTTCACCAGTTTGTCACATTTAAGAATTTTGGCTGTACACATATTTTAGTTAGAAAATGAAAACCTCTGAGGATTTGTAGCGTAGCTACTGAAAACGTGTTTTGAAAAATATTAAGAAGTTTTTCATTTGCAAACTGGTGTTGGATTATAATTTGTTTCACAGTGTTCAAACCTCTTCAATAAATACAGCAAAATGTTTGTTTAAAGTTTTTCTATGGCCAATTTGTTTAGCATTGCGGAAAGTTAAAAATTGAAGTTTTCTTTTGTCAAAGAATTTATGATTTTTAGATTTATTGTAAAATTACAATTATAGTTACTCAGGGGAACATAGTTACTCATGCATCCGAAAGACGTTTTAATGGAGGTTAGAGTACTTTCTTTTGGTTTTCCCTTCAATGTAATTTAACACCACGATGTCATTAGAAAGGAACTTAGGTAGGTTTTAGTTTAGGTTGTATTATTGATACTGCTTCACATCAGGTGTCTAGAAAGTGGCGGACGTATACACATTGTCAAAGCTATGTATTAACCCTAACAGTTTATCTCTGAGGTATATATATGTTGCGTTTACCACAAATCCATTAATTGTTGTTTGACACTAATCAACAGAAAGATCCAAGTATCTGTCTAACTAGGCTTTTGCAGATAGGTCAAAGAAAAGTACAAGTATTCGAGAGGAAGTATACTCCAGAAATTGGCACTGCCGGACAAATGTAGTGTCTTTCAGGTAGAAATGTGGTGATTCACCAAAAGCAATACTGCTAGTATCTATGCGTAGAGAGTCGTATTCAGACATCTGCATATACACTGAAAGCCAAACAACTATTAAGGCTTTGGATGCTGTGGTAATAAAATCAAAGTGGGTGCAGCTTTTCAAAGATAGTTTGGTAGACATTTTTATTCAGCACAAGGTTTCCATAGCGGATGGGTAGGCAAAAAAAGGTTCGAAAATGGATAGTTCGAATGTATTATCGTATGTGAGAATCTCGATCGGAACTCTTAATGGCGACATCACCAATGACTATACTATGCTGAAAACTAATCGTCGGTGGGTCACATGGTGTTAACAAGCCATTGGGCTATAAGTATAACCATGGTAGAAGGCTGAGTCAAGAGTCAAACGATTTCTGCGGTGGCTGTAATGCTTTTAAGGAAATCAAGTCAGTTTGTTATGTACTTTGCCACTGTCCTGCCCTAGCGACTAATAGAGGTGGGCTACTTGATGGCCACTTCTTTTTGGAGCTGGAGGAGCTGCAAGGTAAGTGACTTAGATGCATCCTCAGTTCTCTTAGAGAGATTTAGGGTAACTCTAAATAGATTATATTACAATGAATCTATAGGGCACAATGGACTTCCAAGTGGTCTAAGTGATGCAGGCCAAGTTTTCTTGGTGGTGCCCTCTAACCTAACCTAACTTTAAGGTGACAAACCACAACGCAATGACTTTTCTTCCAGATGATGTTTTTTTGTGAACACTGTCGAGACTGATATTTTAACCCGAATCCTTCTGGCGTTGCCATATGGCAACAAAAACCGTGCATTTCATTTCGTGCCTCTAAAATCTAAAAAGAAGTATGCATTTTCGCATTTGTTCAGTTCGAAACGCATGTGGCTTTAATTTTGCAGAGTTAGTTTGACATTATTGCCTAGCCTTTCAAAGGGAGAAGATCGACAATTTGGTCATAAAAAAAAGTTTAAAAAAATCTTATAATGGCGCATAAAAAAAAGTAAGTATCTTAACATAATTTATTGTGTACATTATCGGAAAGCAGTATGATGCAATTTCGTAAGTATTTCGCATGTTCTAATGAGTGAAATAAGTCAGAACGGAGAAAAAAGTATTTTAGTAGTGTTTAGTTTGATCTGTTGATGGGAATGGTGTCCATATAGCAACGCCAGGAGCGTTAGGGTACAGCTTTACCTATTGCTGTTTTATGCTAAATTATGATTCTTTTTCTGAGCTACATCGTCGTTAGCTATGTTTTCAATTGATATGGTTTTCCAGCAAGCTGACGCTCATAGAAGCTCTCGATTACTTAGAAGAGCTTTGCTCAGATAATGAAAATGATCTTTCCAGCAACCTTCACGCCTTGTATATCCAGCCGCCAGAGAATGACGGTGATTTGAGTGGGGAAGACGATGCCGATGAACAAGAAGGAGGTATTCCAGACAATGTATGTCCAGCACAGTTGAGAGCAGGCTGTGTAATTGCGTTGGAAAATGGCCAACGTATTGAAGACTTGGAAATGGTCAAAGAGAATTTGAATGAAGTTCTCGAAGAAAGTGTTTTGGCGAATATTCTAAATAATTTATCTTTGAATTTTTCCACCAATTTATATGTAATTCAACCAACAAACACATCTCGTGGGCTGCCGTCATCCCGATTGCGACGTGTTCAGCAATCAACATCCAGGTGTCCTTTGCCAACATCCAATAAGAATACTACGTTCACTTTGTCAAAAGATGAGTCTTGCGCATTGATTTCAATTTTCCCACACGGCAATTACGAGGATTGCCACCATTTGAAACCGCACGAGCAATGTTGGACGTATACGCCACTACCGACAAAAAAAAAAATTTCGAAGATTACCGTTAACGGTTGGTGCACATTCTCTTTTTCCCTTTTCAGTGCAGCTAAAACGTATATTTCATTTCAGAAGTTCGTGTCTTCATTAGTATTCTGCTTGTTAGTGGCTACACCGAGCAAAGCAGCTACAGAGCTATGTGGAACAATGATAGCGATTTGCGCAACGATATGGTGTATAAGAGCATGCGTCGGAACCGTTTTGAGGAAATTTTGCAAAGTCTGCATTTTGAACCGAAGTTGTGTGCTCCGCAAAATGCGAATGGAAAATTGTGGAAGTTACGACCTATAACAGATCACATAAAATCAAAAATGTGGGAACATTTCCATCCCGAGCAGCATTTATCGTTCGACGAAAGCATGATTGCATATTTTGGGAAACACTCAGCATATGAGGAACGATTCGGCAGATGTGCTGTTACTCTTGTGAACATGATTGACGTACAACAATTGCCATTTTCATTCTAGTTTGTCAATTTATTAACAAGCTTTCCGTTGTTGGCTTATTTGAAAAGTCGTGGCTACAATTGTACTGGTACAAATCGTGAAAATCGAATACCAAAAAGTTGTCCGATCCCACATAAAAAACATTGAGAACAAAGTAGCCGCATGAATCCATAAAATAGAACGAGACTGGGACTCGCCTTACAAAATGGATCTATAATTCTGTGGTCTGATGTTGTCAACTGTTTTAGCCTCAACATCGACAACTACTGCATCTCGCTATTCTAAAGAAGCTGGGAAAAATATAGGAGTTACTCGCCCGTGTGTTGTGGCGGAATATAATCAGTATATGTTTGGGGTTGATCGATTTGACCAAAACGTTTATGCTTACCATATCGCATATCGTGGCAAAAAGTGGTTGAGTTGCATCTTTACACGGCTTAACGATGCTTGCGTGCAAAATGCATGGCAGCTTCATCGGCGTGTCAATCCGGGCATGCCACAGCTTCAATTCAGACGATCGATCGCAATTTATTATTGCAAACATTTTGGCGAACCGCCAAAGTCACACAGAAGTTTTTCAAGCCAAAAACGGCGTTCCGAAGCGAACACATTAGTTACCAATCTTCGCTACGATCAAACAAATCACCTCGTCATTCCTTTGGAAAAGAAAAGACGCTGTGTAATTCAATTGTTCGAACTGCTTGCTCAAAGTGTGATAAAGGTCTTTGCTTGCGCTGTTTCAAGTCTTATCATACCATGGATTAATAATTTCGTACAAAACCTACTAATCTTGTGAAACCAATGTGGCTTAAAATAAATAAAATATGAAAATGACGTTTATTCTTGCAGTTTTATTCGATAATAACTTTGGAAAAAACGATTTTGTGTATGGATACATACCTGTACCCTATTGCTCCTGGCGTTGCCATATGGAACAGGACCTTCTAAGAATATAAGCACCTTTATCGAAAATGTAATGATGCAGTTTTTCTGTTCTTATTCAAAGAAAAGTGCACCTACATTTTTTTTTGAAAAATACGAAAACTTAACGTTCGGGTTAAGCATGACGAATACTGTTTAGTTCGTATAAGAAGATGTAAAATAAAATCCATGGGAACTGACAGTTTTCCGCAAAATTTTCACTGAACTGTGAATTTGTTGCTCGAAATTTTGTTTTACGGTACATATTTGTTACACATAGAAATGGTATAAAAAATATATTATATTCACGGGTATAGAATCATAAAATATTTAATTTCTTGAACAGACGTCAGTTCGTTTGATAATTTGAGAAGCGTCGATCTAACAAGTTGAAATTTTCTTCACATTATCATTTTATCAAAAAACAAGGAAAAAAACAGTAGGGTCAAGCTCGAAGATGAATAAAATCGGGCTAATCTTGCTAATCTTTACATTTGGACACTATTTGAGAAGGCATGTGCATGGAGAACTGAAACTTTGTATAAAAAAGTTAACTCAGATTTGAATATAGGACAACTTTTTCATAGTGTTGCCTTATAAAACTGCTAATATTTTTTTAGCGTGTGCTAAGCTGACCTGGCAAGTTTAAATTTTTTACATGCTAATATTGTAAAAATATTAAGTTAAAGTTCGAATATAGGAAGTGTTCCCATAGAAATATTATGGATTTTCAATAATATTAAATTTCTGTTGAAAGCACCTAGTCTTACAGCAGCCTAAAATGTTACATTCCCAACGTTGCGAATAGTGGAACGAATAAATGTATACGAGCATATGCCGATATAGTTTAGCTGAGTATATTGAAATAAGTAGCAGCGGGTAATATATTTTAAAATGTTTAAACAAAGTCGAATTTTATCGAACATAAAATATACGTTTTCCCAGAAAAGACGGCATATTTACATTTTTTCTGTCTTTAGTATGACCAGCCCATTAAATCATCCTAATGCTCTAGGGTTGTAGAAGAAAAGTAATCGACTGCATCTTTAGAGGTATACTTAGACCCCCTAACCTTTCATATTTTAACTTATATTTATCATATTGCCATATTGCTTCCAGTTGGCATTTTCCCATTAAAAGTAAAACAAATTGTTGCTTGGATCATCCAGTGGTTTTTCTCTTCCATATATATAATACAAACTCATCAATATTAATTTATGGTTCCCAATATTTTGGACTTTATATTTAACTTTTTATTCCTTGGGTATTTTACTGAATTGCATAAAATATTTAGAGAGTGGTAGCTTGTTTTATAAGCGTGTAGTAAAGCTTTGTGTAAAATCATCAGCGTAATAAAAGCTCGAACGGTGAAGTTATATTAAGAGTGGAGTTGATATGAGTTCAAGGAATTTATGTAAGTACGTTTTCCAGTGGGTGATAGAAAAATATATAAAGAAAGAATGTGTTTCGCCTATAATGAAAAGTTGTATATGGCGTATCGGTGTTAATTAATTACTAATCGCTCTCTCAAATTAAAATAATACAAGAGGTCCCTGCTTTGCCGGCCTGCTCTCAAAAAATTGTATGAAAGTTCTATTATTTGATACGTATACAATACAATCGAAAATTACGATGGTCACATATGCAAATTTACATTATTTCTCTGATTTGAGGATTTTGATTGCAACCCGTAAATAAAATATTTTATATGCTTCAGAGAAACTAGATCTAGATTTTGTAATAAAGTAAAATTTTTAAGTCAATTTTTCAGTTTCAGACAAAGACAATTTGTCAGTTCATAGCTGTTTGTAATTTATTTGATCTGTTTGCCAACCTGCTGTTTTGTCTGTCTGTTTTTAATTCGACTATAGGAAAGTTATATAGGAGGGTTTTGAATTTCAGAGCGACTTTGATTTTTGTCAAATGAGTACCAAAATATCCATACAGATGCCCGGAGTAACAATAGGAAATATTTCCAAATAGAATGTTTTGATGGCAACGAGGACATGTTATTTCACATCCAAGGCGTCCTAGCAGGCGTATAAATATAACTTAAATAAGTTACATAACATTTTTTTTTTAAATATGCCTTATAGACGCAACGCCACCAATTCGTAGCGCATTATTTTCTTTTGTGTCAACTTCATGAATTTGGAAATTTTATGTAATATTTATATATTGAGATTCCCAACAGCAGTTTCTATTTCCTTACATTAAGTCAATATCAGTTCTGTGATCATCTTAGGACTAAAAATTCGCAGGAACCATGAGGATTTATCTGAATTACAGTTACATTAGGATCATCACGACCCAGCTCTAACAACTTAAAATTTTGATTTCACATAACACCTAAAATTGTGTTGTCTTTCTCTGCTGGTAGGTAATTAATGAGCAGCCAGGAGGAATCATTTGATGCCGCTAATAAAAGTTTCTTGTCTCCTCCTCATATGTTTTAATTTTTTTCCTTAACTTTAAATCTGTGCTCATCATGACACTTATTTAATTTAATTTGTGTTTTAGGTGTAGAGCCAATTTATAATAAAATGAAATTTTCGATTTTCTTTTTTCCAAAAATTCTCACAATGCAAAGTTGTTTTTAGAATGTACTATTTCTACATTTTTAAATTTTTTTCACGTCATTCTTCTTTGTGTTTTAATGTTTAAATACAAATTGATTTTAAACTGATTTATTTGAATTTTTTGGTATGTGTTTTTCGGATACGAGCTTCGATGTGACTTTCAAGTTATATTCAACTTTTACAGATTGTCGGCAAGAGTTTCTATCAATGTATTAAAAATTTCTTTCGTTTTCTTTGGTTTTGCTTCATGACATGATGGGTAAATAATACAACATCCTGTGTGAACCAGTTTCCTAATAGCTCCTGTAAGGAAGAGTATGATATTGTAATTGTAGATATGTAGGGCAGTGGAATCCACTCGTTTTTTTTAAATGTAGAAAGCTTCTTACTCTTCCAACTATAAGTGAATCACCTCCCTACGCTAGATTTATGGGCCAAGGATGTGCTCGCTACCCCATTCAATTCAGTTTGAATTTGCAAATTTCCTGGTTGCTAGAGAGGAAGCTGATGCAAACCGTCATAAGTTACACACCGTGCAGAGGGACGCAAAGCCTTCTCCAGAAACTGGAGCATATCCTGTCGCACTCTCTAGATGCAAGCACACTGTATTGCTCTCCATCGAGCTCGAAAGGGCGTTTGATAGTACGCCCAAATAGGTTCTGCTCGCTCAGCTAGAAAAATGGAATGTAGGCAATAAGGTCGTTAAAATGGGGAAGTCCTTCCTTTCGGACAGAAATATCAAAGTCAGAGTTGGTGAACACTTCTCTACCAAACACTACCTTTACAATGGTCTTCCGCAAGGATCACCTCTTTCTGTCCAGATCTTTAACACCTACATTCATTTGCTCACAGAGCGCCTAAATAACAGTTCGGATCTGGTTTTTAACTTTTACGCAGACAATATTATCTGCTACGGCTCAGGCGAGACTCCGTTCGTAAATCACGAGAACAACAAAGCACTGCGAGACATCTCGGTCTGGGTCGACATGAACGGAGCTAAAATTGACACCAACAAATTGGTGCACGTCTGCAGGACAAGAAAATGCACGGCTGAAAACTTTACAAGTGAAATCGCGTCAACCGCCTTCTAAAAGAACTTAGGCTTCCAGGACTTGTACTTTCACATAATCTCAATTGGAATAAACTAGCTGCAAATGTAGCTAAGTCGATTCGTTCGAGGAACAACCTCTTCGAGGTAATCTGTAGGAGGAATGTAGGTTCACCTCTCTACCAAAATTGTAAAGCAGCTTGTAATGGGAAAGGTCGATTATTGTCTCACGGTATATGGCTTTCTAAATAAAGAGAATAAAAACTGCCAGCATGGACTGATGTCTTCCCTACGGAGTTGACGGCTGTCTGGAAAGCGTCTATGTGGGCTACCGGGCAGGTGAGCACAACTGCTATCTTCATAGACAGCCTGTCCTCACTGAAAGCGATCGCGAACCGGAGGAATCACAATCCGCTGGCAGTTAACCTGCGAAACACCCTGCCCACTTGAAGAATATCCCTGGCATGGTGAACAGCATAGTGGGAATACCCGGAAACAAGAAATCGGATTTTCTGGCCAAAGATATGCTAAACAAGCGAGGCAAAATGATTGTTGCACCTGCATACAAAGCTATAAGGTCCCAGGCCAGAAGGCAGGCACAGGAAACAAAACTCCTTTAATTGCTCAGCGCCAGCTGTTTTCTTGCAATTCACCACAAGAAACTCGAAAATTCCAGCATGCCGGATATGCATAAGCAAAAAATGATGTCTGTGGCAAGACTGATGCTGGGTTATTTCATTGCCGTTCAACAAACACCTCTTATATTAGATAAATTTTCTAAAAAGTTTTTAAAAAAAATATTACTCTATTAGAATTAGGAAAATAAATTGAAAAAAAAACAGATTACACAATCAATTTTCGAAAATTAAAATTAGTTAAAATTAGACTTAAGTTGCCCAGATGGCCAGGCTTAGGCTAAGTGTTAGCGCTAAGTAGTATAAGCCTATATCAAAATAAATAAATAAATAAATAAATTTTAGCTATTTTAACTGCACCTTCTAAAAGGCATTTAATTAATTTAGAAACCACTGAATGAACTAGTGAGAAGAATGTAACGAAACAGAACTAAACGTGCTAAATGCATATGAAAACTAAAACACGAGAGTTTCTGAATGCATTAAGAAAAAAAAAATCAGTGAAACTGAACACTCGCACAGTATAGTCATACAGTAGAAAAGCTCTGTGAAAATTGTCACATAAATAGGATGCTTCTATAATGTGACTATACTTTCTATTTCAATATTTTTAACTAACACACTAGTCAATTTTTAATACAACGGTTACATCTTAAGTGGAAGAAAGAGAACTTAGAGCATGCACAAGCTAGTACTAGAGAAAAGGGGCAAAATGATATTCTACAAGAAAAAAAGCTAAAACAATTTGTTCCACTGCCCATGCCATACGGCTTGGTAGAACTGTCAAACTGTCACAAACATTATTACAGACATTTTGCACACTGTCAAAACCTTCGAGAATACTTCACAAGCCATGAAACAGACTCACTCCCTACCACATGCGAGGCCCAACGTAGTCCTTACATTCTAAAACATTTGCAGTGTTCTTATGTAAAAGTGACAAAAGTTTGATTTGAATAGCTCCTCCGCACTAAACTACTATTCATACAGAAAAATGGCGTTCTGTTAATCTTAAGCTTGCTTTCTTATCCTCCGAACCGTAATAAAATTTTCATACCTTTCCTAACAAAATTATTTAAAAAAATTTATCTTAACCAAATGACTACGATTTCTCAAATAAAAATTCTCAGCTGAGTAATCATTGTAATGTCGCTGTGCCATCATGGCATGGCGTGGGCTGATGATATCGAATGTAGCTGCCTACAGATTCGGAATACGGCTGCACATACACACATGCATTTATTACTCAGCTGAGAGGTATTGAGCGTAAAATGGTAAAGTTACTTTGTAATCAAAACTATTTTATTATTTTATTAAGTAAGGTATATAGGAAGTGTAACCTTTGGGAAGGTAAGCAACCAAGCTATAAATTACTAGAAGACTATTTTCCTGTATGTATAGTAGTTTAGGCTCTATAGCATATCTAAATTCAATGTTTTGCCACCTTTCCATATGTATCAATATAGAACATTTTTGAAAACGGACTACGCACGCACACTTATAGGTTTCTGTTTAATGGCTTGGAAAAGTATTTCTCGAGGGTTTTGACACTGTCCATTGAACGAACACCAACTTACAATCAAACAGCTGTTCAGTAATGGAACAATACATGTACTTTTGCCGAGATGTATACTTACATAAAACTAATACTTCTCCCAACCATTGTGCAACTAGCTAGTGTTCGCCCATTTACTTCCGGTCCCTCTTCTGGGAGAAATTTTGAGGTTTCTTTTTTTTTTGTAATTAATTAATTCAGCAGTTTGTTCTAAAATGGTCTACTCTATCTAAATCTGAAATGAAACAGTATGGAAACAGAGCTGTCTTGAACGCCCGCAATACACTGGATCTTTTTAACTTCTTTGTACAAACGTAATATTTGAACAAAACAAGAATTCTCCATTATTAAATATTTTCTTTCGCGGAATTGAAATACTTGGAATAATTAATTACTAGCGCAACAGAAGAAGATTTAAAATTCAGAACTTCGAAAAGTATTTGTTTATTTTGAGTTGAAAGTGGAGACTGCCTTGCTTGCCAATTACATAAATTCACTTTTATATCTATCAGGAAGTACATATGTATCTTTATACTCTTCTTCTTACAAATGAGAGTTAGGAGAATTTTAATGCAGGATCATTATTTCTATTTTTTCGTTTCTTCAAACTTCTTACATTTATTTACGAAATGTCCAATTGGTTTTTATTCCTTTACTAAGCTGATAAAACCAAACCAATTTTATTTGCGCTCTTGTAAAATTAGTTTCTATTATTTCCGTCAAAGATTAGCATTCGGATCAGAGACTGAGAGCTCTTTAATTGTGGCGTACCTTAAGGATCAGTACTAGGACCAATCAAATTCTGTTTGTACATTTCTGGTGTTATTCTGGATGTCTTGGTCGATCCGTACCAAATCAACAAGATTAATCATGTACATATAGAATTAATGTATACCTGCAAATTATTTACTAATAGTTGAAAGAAAGAAACGCCTCAGCACTTAATTCACGTAATTTAAACTAGCTACTTGCTACAGATATAATATCCTGTTGATCAGTTTACATATATCAACGGCTTGTTTAAATCATATTTATTACACATTTTACATATCTGATGTAATATCCTTTCTTAGATTTTGATTGAGATTGGTGGCCTTTAATGATGCCATTAGAGAGAACTACAATTTTTAAAATCCATTAGGTATCAGATCTGTATTTGTTAATTTTCATTATTTTTCATTAATTTTCTTTGTTTTAAACTAGTTTTATTTCTCTATTCATTTCATTTAATATTTTTATTTCGCTATTGCTGTACTAATTGCAATTTAACTTGAAGCCAATTAAAGAACGAAATTGGAATAAATTAATCTTTGATTCGATATCGGAAAAAGCTTCAAAACTCTGAAAATCGATACAGCAAGAACATTTTGAGATATATTTGCCATGACCGTCCCATGTTTTTTATAAAACTGTAGGGTTATTTATTCACTCTTTAATGTATCAGTGTAACCGATGTAAAAATACAACAAGAATTTACAAAAAAGAGTGAATACACCCTTTAGCCTTTAGCTACTTAGTTACTTCGAAATGTAACAGGGTGAAAAAATGGCCCCGTAGGAGCTCTCCCCGGCCCCGGAAAAATTTGAAAAACTCCTCAAGATTCCCAGGAGTCATAGTTATTATAGAAAGAAAGAACTATGAAGATCCGGTTAAAAATAGCTGAGATAAAAACAAAAGTATCTCAACAGAACGGCTTAAATTACGGAAATGCTGGTTTTTCATGGCGTTTTCTGACCGTTTTAGTCGTTTTCAAAGTTTTTATTTCTACTATTACTACTTAATTATACAATTTTTCAGTATAATGTCAGCGGATCAAATGAAGCCTGTTTTGTTTGGAACATTTATTTCCAATGAGTTTTCCGGTCGGTATGATAGCTTAGGAGAAAACTTAATAATAGTAGAATGACATCCTTTTACGACGGCTTTTTGCAGCTTTTTGCCGTGAGATGATGTAAAAATTTACAATTTCTCTTTACGGAATAACGGAGCTTCTGAGGACTTTTTTTGAAAAGATGAGAAAGTTTTGTAATCGAACATTTATGCCTATGATCGAAAAAAAATTGAAAAATAACTCATATGTATAGCAATGGGGTATATGGGAGGAAAAGCTCAGTGAGAAAATGTGGCGAATTGAAAATAAAAACATTCTAGTAAATAGAGAATTTTGTTACCTTTAATTTGAATGTAAAATTTTTTCTCTAGGGGCATCCGCTATGATGCAGGGTCCGACAAAGTGAAAAAGTGGCTTACAGGTAAAATGTGAGAGGGTGGAAAAAATACACTACGAAGTATACCGGATTGAAAATTTAAAAACGCCATTCGATAGAGCTCGGCGGGGGCTTTAATTAGACACCCCACATGCCATATTTTGGGCTTGAGAGGGTGGAGTAACAACCCCCCACCCCAACTTTTTTTTTCATAACTTTAGTCCCTTCATCGAACTAAAGACAAATCCAAAGTTGGTTTTTTGATCCGCCCCCCCCCTTCTCCCCGCAAAAAAGGCTCGAATATTGAAAATGATTAAAGCAAATTTCTCAACTTCAAATACTATTATTAAGTAATTTAGGGGCGAAAAAGTAAATCCATCACACCAATTTGTTTTCGGTGATGTTTTATTAAGTTTTCCAGAAAGTTTCATGCTGTTTGATGTGCCATTACTTATGTTTTGGGTTCACAAATTTGCAATACCTTTTTTTTGTGGGGGAAAACCGTGATGCGAGTAGATGTAAATTGAACACCCTGCTAAATCAAACCAGTACCACCTAGAAAAAATATAATATTCACCAGTCGATAGTCCTCAAAAGGATCTTTCATTTGGCACACTGGAAATTTTCCTAGGACACTCTTCTACCCCTCTGCACACCATCACATTTGACGTTCAATCTGACCTCCTAAGTACAACTATACAAGCCGGTTTACACTGCCAATTTGTGCATGTAAAAATACAAGCCCTTGTATTGCATTTTATATGCATAGGCCTTGTATTACTTTACTGGGTTGTAATCAAATACATCTTTTACAACAATACACTCTTTGTTACAACATTGCGTTAATACCCCTTATGTGTGACTTATAAATGTAAAAATTGAAAATTGTAAACATAAAATTTCTGGATTATGCAAAATATAAATAGCTGAAAGTGAAGGATAAAATTTGGAGCAATACTGCACAGCCGGAGATGAAAGCTAGACAATCTTTTCGCAGCTTGTCCATTTTTTAACTCGCTATATCAACACCAGGTTTTCATACAAATTCTGAGAAGCTGAAAGCCTTTACCCAAAACCCAATTATTTTGTTGAAAATTTGGTAATCGTCATTTCATAAAATGTCTTCGACAGTGCGCAAGATTGAGGCTTTTGATTTTTCAATTCTAAAAACTCTGGCTAAAAAGATGTTGCAGCCCTTGTCTTACGTAATGGACGGTTTTTATTTGTCTCATAAATCGTTTTCAATGCACATAAAAGTATTTATAATGAGAATGACTACAAAAATATTTACGACTATTTGTACTTTCCGACAAATTACTTTTCAAGCAAATTTTCAAAGACAATTTTTCCAACACAGATACAAAATAAAAGCCGTATTATCGTGTATTTAGTATTTAAGGAATAGCAAATAACGAATCGTGGAGTAATTATAACTTTTCTTCATTTTTTGTTTACTTTACTTTACTTTACTTTACTTTTCTTAAATGTGGGGGAGTTTCACAGCAATAGTCAAATGTGAAAAGGAAATGGAATTCAGAAAGGTGGAAAACGTGACAATTCCACGCCAATTCCTTCCATTCAAAGATATTCCAATTGGGGTGTGAAGTCAAGTTGCTGAAAGTAAAAGAAAAACGCTCCAATACAAATCTCTCAGAAATCAGAGGATTCTTTCGACTGTCTGAAGTCTAATTACATATCTTTCCATTTAGCCCCCGACCCTCAATAATGTAATAAGAAGACACGAAATTTGTGCGTGCTTCAGAAAATATATGTCTGTTCCCATCTGCAAAAAGAGATACTTGGAATTGTATCATTTGTGAAATGATATTATATATACAATATAGATAATAAGTAAGTGTGTATTAATGTTTCGTTAACATTTACGTGAATATATGGCAAATGGATACTATTTGTGTACTTCGTATGAGCTTTCCAATGAGTAGGTAAATATACTTATATCGACTTAACTAGATTTTCTGTTTTGTTATTGGGAGAATACCCTGGAGGCTTTCGTGCAAATCATTTGAGTTCTCTTGACGGTTGATTTGGTTTTTTTTTCGTATTTGGTTGGGTGGAAAATTAATCGTGAAATGTTGGTAAATATTTTTCTTGATAATAGTTTTGGCCAAAAAGAAAAGAAATGTTATTTTTGTATTCGGCAGTTCAGACAGCTGGTGAAAGGAGGCATGTCACTTTTTTAATAGACATAAGGGTAGTCTATTGGGAATTCCGCTATCATACTTATCAAGCCAGAAAAATTGTTATTATGTCAAAATCGTCTTAATTTTTAGGGTCCGCTAACTGACATATAGGTATATTTGAGGAGTGTTAATACAAAATGTAATAAATTCAATTGTGACAATTTTACAATTGACAGAAATGTCTACCGATAATAACAAGTCGCTTAAGCTGAGTTTGAACTACATTGTAATAATTAAACATGTTATTTATAAAATTTATGCAACCTGTGGCAAAAAGAGAACATTTTTCGTGTTATATATAACACGTTCTATAACAGAAATAAATTGTTTGTTGTTAAACAGTGTTTTGTTGACTATATCTGCATATTGGTATATTACTATTTTTATATTATTGGTATCTTTTGCATTAATGGGGTCAACCCATGTTAATGTTCTTTTTTAATCGTTTTTTTGTTGTTTTTTGATTTTTTTTGCGAACTAAATAAACATACAACTACGAAATTTTTATCACGTATTTATTAATATTCTGAGCACACTTAACATTTTTTTCAGCTCAACTTAGCCCCTCCGTTTCTCCTTATTGGAATTTAAAAAATCAGATTGTATTTTAATCTGTGAAGTAAGTATATACGTATAAACCAAGATTATTTTGAAATATTGAAAGGTAAATTTTTGGCACTTGTTCAACATTTTTTCCTGAATTTTGGTGCTTTTCATGACCTCTTCAACATAAAAAAAAAAAAACCGCCTCAGAGTCAGAATTATCCTAGTTAGTTTGCAAGATGCCCACATGAGTATACTGAATAAGTCCGTCAAATTTCAAAGGTATTGTTTTGATAGATGTCGAGTAATTGTGGTTACCAGTTTGAAAAATACAGTTTGAGAAAAACGTGTTTAAAGGTTCAAATATTACCAATAAAATTCGAATGGTTTGGATGCTCAGTTAAAACTAAACTAACCCTTATATTCGACACAGGCACTGAGTTTAGAGAGTATGACGGTTTCTCTATTGTGCATTTATAACTGTGATTGTATTGAAAGGGCTCAGGTAAGCAACCGAAGCGCTAGAGAAGAGGTCCGATACTTCGCCTCATCGAATGCTCTAGCTCCAAATATCTGGCCTGCTTAACGCTATAACTTCCGAAGGACTCCTAATATCGGAAAATCTGTTCTATTCTATCATATTCTACACTATACAGGGTGTTGTCAATAGAGCAGGAGGTGATAGCACTCACCTAGACGAACTAAAAATTGTACGGCAGGAGGGGGGGGGGGGGCAATATCAACCACTCAGGAGTCATAGTGTAATTAAAAATGAAGCTAGTTTTTCACAAAACACCCTGTATCTTAAAAACTGCAAGGCGTACGGCCACAGTTAAGAGCTCATTGTATGGCCTTCAACGACTGCTAAACCAGCCCCACATCCCTCTCCAATCAAGAATTATGGTTGTCTAAATTTCGGATTTTCTTGCCTTTTTTTTTTTAATTTAACCTCTATTATTTTTGCAAAACGGTCGTTAACAATACATTTTTTTATAAAAACTGTAAACTGCAGACTTTACTCTTTAAGTTGACCTACTACACCCTATCTGTTAACTGTAGCCGTTAAACAGTTATTAACTCGTAACCTATTCAGGTCACACCGAATTTAGACGATATTTTTTTAAATGACGT
Source organism: Dioctria linearis (assembly GCA_963930735.1). Classification (NCBI taxonomy): domain Eukaryota; kingdom Metazoa; phylum Arthropoda; class Insecta; order Diptera; family Asilidae; genus Dioctria; species Dioctria linearis. The sequence goes on from OZ005741.1 coordinate 308,506,648, forward strand.
GCTAAGGGAACAAATTATTGTTGAGAATTGGTTTCAAAATAGGTTTGAGAATAGGTTTAGAGCTAATAACTCTTAAAGGGCTTCAGACAGCACATTAGGTTCAATAGGTCACATTAAAGAGGAGAGCCTACAGTTTACAGTTTTTATAAAGAAAAAGTTATGTCAATGACCTTCTTGCAAAAAAAACATAGAGGTTAAAGTCAAAACAAAGGTAAGAAAATCCGAAATTTTTAGTGTAGTCTTGATGGGAGAGGGGTATGGGGCTGGTTGAGCAGTCGTTGGAAAGGCCATGAAGTTCTTACAATGAGCTCTTAAATGTGGCCGTACACCCTGTAGTTTTTAAGTTACTGGGTGTTTTGAGAAAAATGAGTGATTAAGAAACCCTGTAACTCCTCCACGGTTGATATTGCGTCACCCCCGCCGCTGCCATACAATTTTTGGTTCGTCTAGGTGAGTACTATCAACTCCTGCTCTATTGACATACTAATGGGAAACACCCTGTATTTGGATGCAATTTATTTAAAAAAAAAAAAAAAATCGACTTTTTGAAGCAGTCACACAGGATGACTACCTTAACAACAGACACGCGGTCTCAGGGATCAATAAAAGTTTAATTCAACTTATATCATTGCCAACGTAAGCTATTCAGCTCTTTCTCTTGCAGTAGCTTCCTAGTTTTTAATTCTCTACCAACAAAAGTAAAGTGAATTCAATTTTAAGTGAATTCTAATGGGGTTTTAATTGTATATTTTATCATTGTGAATTATCTATGAGTTTAGAGTTTATATGCTAAGTTGACAAGAGAAACATGGGACACACAAATTGAAGAAATTGATCGTTAGGTAAAAAATATCTCAATATCATTATAGGCATAAAAAAGTTAAGTTAAGTTAAGTTATTTTTGAGCCCGAATATAACTTGCTGCAGGAAACTAAATTTAAGTAATTGTAATAAATCAAATTGGATCAACCCATAAAGATAAATTATTGGAAATTACTTTTGGTTGCAAGGGATTTAAGAATTTAAAGCAAAGCTATTTATCAGATTAGCAACATTTCAATGATTTTCAAAACATCATATAGTATTAAAAATTAATAAAATGGAATGAAAAGTAAAGTGCTTTGAAGAAATCCTGGGAAAGTTTTTTTTAAATATTTTGCTGTATTTCCATACTTCTCGACGATAAATTTTTATTTGAAAACACTTCAGTTTTTACATACATTTTGATAACGTTTGCTTAATACTAAGAAATTTAACGATATATTGTCTGTTAGAAAATCTTACAATCATGCCAATTATGGTTTTAGCTTTGTTAGCCGACAAATGGGGTACTAATTATTAAGCGGTGATTATAAAAACCAAAGTTATGATTTTTTGGAAAATAATTCAGCACATCAAGAATCGGCAAATGTTAAGAATTGCAAAATCTTTTAATTCAGGCAGTAGGCATAGTAGGAGAACAAAAAATAATAATGGTTGGTGAATGTCGGTTTATGAAAGTTCGAATTTTGATCGATTTACTATGGAATGACCCTATTTAGGGTTCCGTACCCAAAGGGTAACAACGGGAACCCTATTACTTAGACTTCGCTGTCTGTCCGTCACCAGATTGTATCTCATGAACCGTAATAGGTAGACAGTTGAAATTTTCACATAATTTCTATTGCCGCTATAACAACAAATAATAAAAATATAATAAAATTAAAAATTAATGGGGGTCCTCATACAAGAAACGTGATTTCCTAGCAGTTTTTTTCCTCGTTTTATTCTTATTCATTATTATTATCATAAGTAGGACTTTTTTCAAACGACAGCATTATTATTATTTTTTCATGTGACAGCATTATTTTATCACATGATGACGCCTACTCTCATTTGAAAAAATAAATAATAAAAAGTACATAGTGTTAAATTTTGTACGATGGTACGGAACCCTTCGTGCGCGAGTCCGGCTCGCACTTGGCCGGTTATTTTTAGGATAATCAATGAGATGTAACATATTTGAATAATAAAAAAATAAAAAAAATTGAACGAATGATAATATCCAACACCCTTGCATTCAAGCTTCGAAATGTAATCGACTTGTAGGAGAACCATTTTAATAGAAACCAAAGTAAGGCAATTGTGGGAAAAAATGCGATGTTACTAAAATAATATGAAATCGTCGGCTTCTTTTCTTTTGTAGTACAGGAGTACCTAAAGAAGATCAACTCCTAAGATGAGTGAGCTGGAGTAGCTACAGAATCAGAACTCCTAAAGACAGATGAGTGGAGTAGCTTACAAAAGTATAACTCCCATGTTATGTTACTTAATGATTAAATGGTATTTTAACGTGTCACTTTAGTTGATCACGTTTATTATTGATTTCTGTATTAACAAATTATGTCGAGGGTGACCTACTTACGCTGTGTGTAGCATAATTTGTTGTGTCGCGTACTTTTCATATGAGACAATTGTTTACTGTTTTCGTACAGGTGATTATTATGTTATCCGATGTGTTAATTGTTTATTTAGAATACTTTAACGCATATTGCAATTGTTATGTATGCCAATAAGTATGTCACGATATTTGAACGTTAGTAGGTATATCATACAATACCAATGTGAAATATCAATGTTCGATTTTATGTGGTTAAAGCTTTTTGAGTAATGGTACTATGTGTAAGGTTCATATATACCTATACATTTATAACATTAAAATTTAAATAATTACATAGGGTGAACCGAACCAGGAATACGTGTGCGTGTTGGATTTATGTGGGTGCTTTCTACTTCACCTGATTTTATTATCTTAAAAAAAAAACATAAAGATTATGGAAAAGATGTTAAGGTGTATAAGTAAATGAAATAAGTATAAGCATTTTACTCTTCGATCATATTTTATGTCTTATAATGGTGGCTTGGAGGGAACTGGCGTTTGTAGAGTTTTGACCAACATCTTTAACTCACAAACCGCAGGTCTGAAGGTTTATCATATGAATGCAAGGATGATGATGATGAGTTACGTGAAATGTTTCGTGATGGAGGTGCGGATGTAGTTCTTGTGAGGGAGACGTGGTTAAAGCCAAATCTTAGTGATCAGTTTCTCGTTATACCTGGTTTTAAAATTTTTCGGAATGATTGGTCTCTACGTCGAGGTGGTGGCGTTGCTATATACATAAACTCTAGTATATCTTGCAGACGGTTGATATCTAGTGGAGATACTAATTTGGAGGCTGAATATTTCTTTTGTGAGTTGGGGCAAGGATTGAATAAATGCTTGATCGGTTGTGTTTATAAGCCGCCGAACGCAGATTTATCGAACTTAATCAGCGATCTGACACATATTGTTCCACAATATCATAATATCGTAATTGGTGGTGATTTTAATATTAATTTTCTCAGTGGAGATAGTGCTACAAACCAATTTAATTTTGTGTTAAACTCGCTTGATATGCATCGAGTTAACGAACATCCCACTCACTTTTTAATGCACTCATCATCTCTTCTTGATATATTTCTCACATCTAGTCCAGCTAAAATTAAATTCATGAATCAGATGTCACTTGCAGGTATATCTGATCATGACCTATGATTTTCAACCCCATTATATTCAGGAGCCTAATATCTTTTCATTTTTCAATTATAGCGAAGTAAATTTAGATAGTCTCCATAATGAAGCTCAGTCTCTTCCTTGGAATAATGTTCACACTATATGTGACCCCTAGGATCAAACTGACTTCCTATCTGAAGTGATCCATTATCTTCATGGAAAGTATGTTCCATTGATAACTAAAACTATATATAACCATGTCTGCCCATGGTTTTCTCCTAGAATTATGAGCCTCACTCGTCGCAGGAATAGAGCATTTGACATGTGGAAACGATATCGAGCTGCCACACTCTGGGGTGACTATCGCGTTCTTCGTAATAGAACAACATTTGAAATCAAAATGGCCAAAAAGAGGTATTTTTCTTCATTGCTCGATACTAAACTATCACCAAAAAAATTATGGAAAAACTTACGTTCTGCCGGCGTAGTTTGTTCAACCAAAAATAATATCGAGATTGATCCGGAAGAAATCAATAAGAAATTCCTTATGGTACCTGCAATAACTTCGAGTTCTCAAAGCAGCCCTGAATTGCCTATTCCTAGTGTTCCTCGCAACTTTTCACAATTTAATTTTACCCGAGTAACAGCTAATGACGTTCTCATGGCTTTTTGTGAAATCAAGTCTGACAGCACGGGATGTGATGGTTTAAACCCGAAATTTGTTAAAATGCTCCTGCCCTATATTCTTTCTCCTCTTGCACAGATTTTTAATACGTGTTTTACGTCATCTCAGTTTCCTAACCAATGGAAGTTCTCAAAGGTCATACCTGTTCCGAAAAATTCATCTAATACCGATTTCAGACCTATTAGTATCTTACCATTTTTAGCTAAAGTAATTGAAAAAATTATGTCTGCCCAGATAAATAGATACATTGTATATCATAATTTACTAAATGAAGAACAATCAGGCTTTAGACCTAAGCATAGCTGTATTACTGCTCTTCTTAAAATAACCAATGATATACGGATTGCTATTGACATGTTAGTGCTCTTGGATTTCTCTAAGGCATTTGATTCGGTGAATCATAGCAAGCTATGTAGAAAACTGATAATGCAGTTTAATTTTTCTCCCCAGGCTGCAAACCTTATCGGCAGTTAATTGAGGGATCGGTATCAATCTGCGTATTCTAAAAATTTAAATTCCTCTTTTCAATTGGTATCTTCAGGAGTGCACCAAGGATCTATCTTGGGTCCTCTGTTGTTCTCTCTTTTCATCAATGATTTATTTCATTGTGTTAAGAACAGCACCTTTATGCTGATGATGCTCAATTGTACATCTCAAGACCAATTGGATTAGCTGAAGATGGTGTTTCTTGTATAAATGATGATCTCCATTCTATTTATATGTGGACCATTGACAACATGCTACACTTGAACCCTACCAAAACTAAATGCTTAATTATATACAAAACAATTTTAGATACTTCTTATTTCTCACCTGTCGTAATCAATGGAACACAAATTCCAATTGTTGATTCCGTTTCTAACTTGGGATTTATCTTCAATAGAATTCATTCCTGGGGCCATCATATTAATACTCTAATTAGAAAAGTATATAGTGGGCTTCGTTCACTCTGGGCGACTTGTAATTGCACTCCAGCGAAAACCCGTTTAAAGCTGGTTAGGATGCTTCGTGTCCCTCTTTTTACGTATGGGTGCGAAATATTTGCTTCTCTTGACTATGAGTCTATTCGAAAGCTAAATATTGCATTCAACGCTACTATAAGGTATGTTTTTGGTCTCCGTCGTTTTGACCATGTCTCTCCTTACGCCAACTCCATCCTTGGTTGGAACCTAATGGTCTATTTCAAATATCGCGCTGTTATTTTATTGGCTGGGACTCTCAAATCTCGGAACCCCAGCTACTTCTATAATATACTTCAGATTGCGAGATCAAGTCGAGTTACTACTTTAATAGTGCCTAGACATAATTGTCTAACATCTAAGCGTCAGTTCTTCATCCAGTCCATTATTATTTGGAATTCTCGGCCAATAAATTTGAAATTGTTGTTTGAGTCAGGTATGTTTGGTAATTTTAAATGCAAAGTTCTCGAGCACTTGAAATCAGTCTAGCTTTTAGTTTTGCATTGCAAATACGTATAAGCTTAATAATTTTTTCTCCTTTTGTATCTTAGTTCTAATTAATTTCTTATTAGTCTAGTTTTTTATAATATATTATTGGATAATGTACCTATTAATCTTGTACTAAAATAAGGTTTTATATCTTTTTGTACAATTCCACTTATAAAAGAATAAATGAAATGAAATAAAAGAATTTTAAATGACATTATCAAATTAAATACTATTTAAGGAGCAATTCTTGTATGTATTTATAAATTTTATTTCGAAACCGGCCTAGTGATTTCGGGTGAGCCGAGAAAGCCATTTAGTTATATCACGACTTTGAGAAAACTCGTTTTCAAAAGTTATTATTCGCGAAATTTACATTTTTCAGTATTTTATATGCTATAGTTATAACAATTATTTATGAGAAACACATCAAATACATGCGAGAAGTAGAACATCTAGATAGAAATCACGATTGCGTTGTTGCTGAGTGGACTCCATCTCAGAAATTCTGAAGAAGGTCTTGCAGTTGAGATGTCCTTTTCTTTACCATAGTGATTTAGGTACTAATTGAACTCGAAATTGACAACTTTTTTGTCACTTCAATGCAATTCGGTTTGTCAATTTCTGGAGTAGTACAGTTATCAGTATAAAGAATAAGGGGTGACAGTATAAAAACTAATAACATCAGAACCTAGCGTATCTAACCAAATTAAAAAAAAATGGCCAAGAGCGAGTCGGACTCGCGCACGAAGGGTTCGGTACCATCCTACAAAATTGAGCACTATGTACTTTTCATTTATTTTGTCAAATGAGAGTAGGCGTCATGTGAAAAAATAATGTTGTCACCTGAAAAACTAATAATAATGCTGTGGTTTGAAAAAAAAAATCCTACTTATAATAATAATAATAATGAATGAGAATAAAACCAGGAAAAAAACGCCGAAAAAATTTTGTTTCTTGTATGGGACCCCCTTAAATTTTTAATTTTATTTTATTATTATTATTTGCTTTTATATCGCCAATAGATGACAATTTCAACTGTCTACCTATTACGGTTCGTGGGATACAACCTGGTGACGGACGCACGGACAGCGAAGTCTTAGTAATAGGGTTCCCGTTGTTACCCTTTGGGGGTACGGAACTCTAAAAAGAGAAAAATTTAAAAAAATAAAATGTTTAGGTATGTAGTAAGTTGACAGAAGAGCAATGAGATAAATCTCATTCAGGCACACAATAGAGCCAGCAATAGAAAATATAATTAAAATTAACTCAAACAGCCAACAAAAACAGAAATCCCACAAGATCTGTGTATGTAATATACAATTGAAGAAGTTTTTTGAATTTGCCAATAGAACACCGACACTCTGAAATTTTGGCGGAAGAGTAATCCAGATTCGAAAACTTTTAATGTACTGGATCAAGCAGATCCAGCTATCCAGGTGATTATTAGCAACAATTCTGAAAATGCTGCAAATCTAGATATGACCATAGTAATTCATAAACTCTAGGCCTGTCAGTATCAATGTAACAAGATAAAACTACGTTTCAACAAAATGTTCCGTGAGCTAAAGTATAAACATGGTAAAACCTCCATAAATCATAGACACATTTTATTTTATAATTTATAAATTTTACTTATCACTTATATATAAAATACAGTGATCACTGAAACTTAGTACGCGTGCAGATTTGGGCGTCAAATGTATATAATCGGGAGCAACACGTACTGTAATAATCACGTGTAAGTGGTAGTAGGGTCATGCCTTCACAATCGGACTTGTTGGAACCTATTTACAAGTAAATTCTAAACCTTTAGATGGCGGAAAAACTCTTTCCATAAAAGTACAATTCCACTAATCAATTTAAAATTCTAGACAGTTAGAATAGCTGGCCATTTTTATTTCAGTTATCTTTGCTTATAGATAGATACTAATTTTTTTTACGATAGATGCCAAATAGCGCCAAATAGTATTAATACAACTATCTACCTTAGTCCATTTGTAGGACTCATGATGGGTCCCTGGGCCATAGGCGACCATGCTAGAAAGCTGGATATAGCGGCAAACGATTTTTGCAGCAGTTGCAGGGACTCGGAGGAAGTCGAATCCGTCTAACACGTATTTTGCGAGGCCCCGCTTTGATGAATAAAAGAGGTAGACTATTCTGTACATATTTCTTTTCTTATTTGGGGGAGGTGCAAAGTAAGGAGTCCAGATGTATCCTGAGATTCCTAAGGAAAGCAGGATGGATCTAGAGCGATTTATCCCATGAGGTCAAGGGGCACAATGAAACCAATAGGGAGGTCTAAGTAATGCAGGCTAGTCGTCGAGCGGCACCCTTCTTACCTAACCTAATCTATCTTAACCTGCCTTGGTCCAGCAATCCTGATGGTCACAGTTAGTTTTATTTAGTCTAATATTTCTACAAATCAATTAAAAAGTCAAATAATATGGGTGATACGAATTTTTTTCCTCGTCTAAATAAGTTTTTTGTTTGTTTATTAAATAATCGGATTTGAACTAATAAATTTAAATTGCAATGTATTCTATTCACGAATGTAAAATGTATATATTATAAATGATAGGAAATCCCCAAATCTCTACAAGTATTACAAAATTGTTCTAGCGATGTACTCCAGTTTACTAGAATTACTATACTTTGCTATTGGCTTCCACAAACAAACAAACAAAAAAATACATAATCTGCATATACATTAGATCTGCATATACCTAGATAGCTGAAAAGCTTCGGATTGAAAATCTGAAAAAAGTATTGACGTAAGTTCTTACTATATTCCCATAACAAAATAACATTTCATTTCCCCCAATTTGAATTTCTTTAATTAATTAAAAATTTATTTCACATCCAGCAAAATGATTGATCGACATTTTTTTCTAAATTTTACATTTTATCACGCATAATTAAATTATTTTTCTTAAATGCGCACTTCATATTTCCTAAGTCATTAAAACTTCTCATCTTAATTTACTTACAGGGAGCATTCAGAACGTCTTTCGGATGAAAATCATATTTATTTCTTTAATTATGAGCTTTCAAAGTCGCAGAGTTCAGGTTTTTGTTTGCATTGATCGTTTATGGGTTAGACATCACATCACAAAGTTTCGAGGTATATAAAATAAATTATTCTATTTTATATTTTAAACAAAACAAAAAGTGTAAATTTTATTTGAATATTTATCTTATTATATTATCAATACCAGCTGTGCAGTGTATGCAGACATATTCAAAACTTTGAATAGTAAAATAACAAGATAATTAACGAACTAATTAAAAACTACTTCTTTCTCATATTTGCCATATAAAAAAACAAAATATTCTTCCAAGTTAGGACGCAATATGATTACCTGATTCGTTTTGCTTGGATATTTTAGACTGGAGGTTTTAATCCTCGGAAATTGCACGTAATTTGATTACATAGCTGTCTCTATTCTTTGGGATCTTAGCTTAACTTTATTTTTTTTTAATTGGCTAATGCTAAATTGGTTTCATGCCTTAGGGACTTACTGGCTCTAAACTTTTGGTTTGTTTTAATGCCGTGCAAAGATTAAAACGAATAGAATTAGTATTTTTACAGCAGGTTACTTTTAGAGATTACTTTAATTTAGAATTTGATATTTTGAAATTTTAACACATGGAATTTAGTATTTGGAGATTTCGACTTAACACTTTAACGCTGTGGAGGTGGCTTATTTGTAGATTTTAATGCTTAACCGCTAGTTACGCTCTTTAAATCTAATTTCTATTGACCATTATGCTAACCTATGTGTTTGTTTACTAACATAATTTTTAGTTTTTGGTTTGCTTTTGTTGTTACAGAGGAAATTGTATAAGTTTTTATTATTACGGTTTGATATTAACTTCTCCTTAAGTCGTTTTAACTTGTGATTCAACTTCTTTTAAAAAACCATTTATGTTCTAAATGTTGTCCAACCTACTACAGAGTACATTAAGACCTCTTCCTTTTTGTTTTTATAACAGTACTGTATTTAATTATTACTTTTCTATACACTTGAAAACATAATAATATAATTATAATTCATTTCATTAGTAACTACTACTAGTACTTCTCTATAGTTATTTTAATTAACGTGTATATTCGAATTCTTGTTTCCAATTTTAGTTCTGGTGATAAATTATTGTAAAATTGTTACCCCTTTTACATCGAGGAACTTACGGTGCTGCTTCTATTCCATCTTGCGAGGCTAAAATTATGATTATGACGCAAGACATAAGGTTGGGCTTCTGTAACAGTTACAAGATTCTCTCGCTGATACTCAGGTAGCATATTATTCTTTATTTTACAAACAAGTAAAAAAACCAGAATTAGACCAATTCTTACGATACCCTAGCTAAATGAATGCCCGTAGTTAATTTCGTATGGTAACCTCTGTGTGCAAGTTTGATTATTGAAGTGGTTTTTCGCATTAATTTCTAGAACGGTTCGTCGGACAGGAAAAATAATTATAACCAAATTTATAAGATTTAATATTCTAAAGAACTTTTCAGGACAATATAAACATCTAGGACCGATTATTTTCACAGCATACGTAAAAAACCTAATTTTCCATATGGCAATATCAAGAAGGGGTGCCCGATTTAGTCCATTTTTAAAATTTTATTTACTATTTTTATGAAAATGCTATGTATAAGAATTCAGCTCTCTACGTCGACGAGTTCTCAGGCTGTGAAAAAAGAAACATTTGTATGGCAACACCACGAAGGAGTTGCCCGATTTGTCTCATTTTCGAACTTAATTTTACTTTTTCTTTAAAGTCTTTGTGCAAAATTTTAGCTCTCTAAATCAGGGGCGCACCGAGAGGGGGGGACGAACGGGACCGGTCCACCTCCAGAATGTCAGTTTTTTGAAAATAATTTAATTTGTAAATTATTAAATATTATTAAATATAGTCTGTATATTATTACAAAGTCCGATAAAATAAAATAAAACCTTTAAATCCTTAAATGCTCAGATGGGTGCAGGACACGACTTTAGAGCCCTATTTTTCCGACTTCTTAGGACTTAGGACACCCAAAGCTAAATCCTGGGTGCGTGACTGCTCTAAATGCACTCATTCTCGAGCTATCGTTCGTACAGATGGACAGACGGACATGCAAAAATCAAAATAACTTTTCATATTATGCGTGGATGTTGAATCCATTCTGCTCTGCGATAATTATTTCTATGCGTTACAAACGGAATGACAAACTTATACCCTAGACACACAGCACGAACTAATGAATCATTTGTACTAACTATTCATTAAAATGCTGTGTGTCAAATAGTATATGTCATTATAGCTCGAAAATCAGATGATAATGAAGTGCATTAATGAAGTGTTTTCCTCCTTCATTATAGCTATAATGAGGAAAAATGTGCTAGATTTGACATATAATGTAAATCTGGAGCTCCGCTGTGCATCTGCCGATTTGAAAAATAAGAAGAAGAAATGCAAAGAAATGCAAAATACAAATTATATTATTAATATTTTTTTTAATATAATGTTTTTCTCATTTGTTAATTGTTAAATTCGAAAATAAAATAAATGAAAACAAAGTTTATCGCGTTAATTCGATTCATATTGCTTCTTTAAGGTGATAAGTTTATCAAAACCAGTTTGACACCTCAACTTAATTAAAGAAATGGCTGTGTGTCCGCAGTTTATAATGAATCATTATAGACTAATGAGTCGTTAGTTATTTCTTCATTAAGAGTGCTGTGTGTCTAAGGCATTAGTATACCCCACGATTTCATTCATTTAGGGTATAATAAACGTCTCAGAATCACCCGCATTTATTTATTTTGTAACAGTTGGCGGCGATTCTTGACTTCGTTCCAACTTGTTTGTATACAGGCGGTTTGAGCAATATGAGAAATGTGGCTAGACTAATGCGTTATACAACATTAAGGCATTTTTTGAATGTAGAGCCGGTCGTATTCTTTTCAGGAATGCTATTTTTTTAGTATATTTTTATAAATACATTTAGTCTGAATGCTTCTTAAACTTCAATTGACTATTTATTATCACACTGAGATATTTAAGGTTTTCGATGCACATTTTGTTTTAGATAGATTTGTTTGCTTTAAACCATTTTTTAAAATTGTTAAGTCCACATTCAACTGTTCACACATAATTTTTATATCCCTTCCACTTATATATGTATATTAAAGTATCATCAGCAAACAACGCCACTTTATTGAACTGAATTACACTTTTAATATCATTCATGTATATCAGAAAGAAAATGTCTCCTAGCAGTGATCCTTGTGGTACACCAATATCCACATGCAACGGGTGTGATAATATGTTTGGTTCTCAGCAATAGTTTATCCAAATATGATCTAAATCATTTAAGTTCCACTCCTCTCACGCCGTACATATTCTAACAAAATTCCTCTGTCCACAGTTTCAAAAGGGCGTTTAAAATCTAAAAATATAAGTACCACAGCATTGCTATAATCTATTTCCGTTTTCATTCAAATATTAGTAAATTTAGTTATTTGAAGTGAAACACGTTTTATTTCACAACGCCAGTTCATTCAATTTAAATCCGAGCTTAATGAAAAGTGAAATGGAAACAAGACTCCTCCAAGAGTTTGTTGTAATCAATTTGGCGTCCAACAATTTTTGTATTTTATTAATAGTATTCAACACTATAAACATAAATTTCTTAAAAGAAAATAATTTTAAGTATTAATTACAGTATTGAAATTATTTATTTTAAACTAATGCAAAGCACTAAAATAGCTCATGATGAAAAGTCGCATGATATCCAAAATGTCGGAAAAATTTAAGAAAAAAAAATCTGAGCATCGAAAAAAGTTTGACCTGTCCTATTTGCAGCTCATTCACTCGAGCCGGTACAGAATTGGTTGTCAGTAAATTGTCGGACTCGTAGGTCTGTATTGAGGGTATTGGATAATATCTCTTATATTCTATCATGGATTTCTGAAGAGGTATAAGAAATATTTTAGCCCGTCAAATCTAGCATTTCTCTACAAGTCATATACCTAGATATGAAATTCAATTCCCACGTCTGGGCCGGGGCTTATCGCACAGCTTTAGCTTCATTAGATATTGTCCAAAATGGAGTCTTCAAGCTCATTGGCGATATAGCAATTACTTATCATATCGATTAGCATGAGTAATGTCGGTAGTCTTTCTCTTCTTTATCGCTATATACATGGTAAATGTTCTGATGAAATATCTAGTCTTATCCTTTGTAGATAAATCATACTTTCAACTGGTACTGTTCGAATGTGGAACAGTTTACCATCTTCTAACTTTCCTTGGACTTACAATCTGCGAAGGCTTAGAGCAGCATACATCAGCATCTTCGACATTCTCCTCATGTTCCCTAATCCATTTCCTATCTCTGAGCTGTGCATCATAGGCTGGGCTTGGTTTAATATTATAAGAGAAATTCGCCTTAATATTGGAACTTGAAATTAATCTGTAAAATGACCTTTGAAGAACCTTCCAAGCCCTTTCTCGTAGCAAAAAAACAATTAAAAAAAATAATAGGAAATTATCACATTTCACCTCGTAATTTTATATTCACTTTGATTTATCCTTTTCATCAACCCCAAAATAAACTAAAATGAATTTCCAATGAATTAATGTCAGAATATACACCTAAAACTATGACATATTAGTCAACTGCTTCCATTGAATTAATAACTAATAAGGAAACATAGAGAGTTTTGCTATGAAAATTCATAGCGAAATAAGTCAATCTGAACTTAACTCAGTTTGCTGCTAAGTCTGCAGCTCGAGAATTGAGTTGAAAAAAAACTCTTTATGCAAACGAAAAATATTTGAAAAAAGAAATTTCATTGCAAAAAGTGGGCGTTTGATATAAGCAGCATCCGTATAATTTAATTAATTAAAATTTATTTTAAGTCTATATATGGGGTCAGTTTTGCTGCTTGCTTTGGCGTATACGGCAGGCAGGAACCAAGCCGTACTGACGATTATACGGTTCCTGCTTATATGAAACGCCCTCATTTTGCAATGAAATTTCTTTTTTCAAAGATTTTTCGTTTGCATAAAGAGCTTTTTTCAATTTAAGAAGGAAACGGATATTGGGTGAAAACCTAAGCCACTCGGCGAAATGTATTAGTGTGCTGTGTTTGTATTCGTTTCGTGATGGCAGTAATGATATCCTCACATTTTGAATTTCTAAATTTCTTATACTTGAAATAGGTAGCTTCTTAGCGGATCCTTTCATCTATTTCAAATAATACGATATTTATATTAATTCGACGAATGAATACGATGTCTGTAATTGGTAGGTTGATAGAGATATACGACTTCATTGCTTCATTGAAATGACCCAGATTACTAGCCAGACTACGAGCAGATATAAATTGCGTGATTATTCGCTAAGCCTACAGGATATGCATGGGAATAAAGAAATGCAAGAAAATCCTCCATAAAAGAACGCCAAAATATTAACATACGAAATTACATAAACTCTGTACTAGTTTGCTCTAAACAACAACAAAATTATGAAAAAAAAATGTTGTTTTCGATTTTATACTAAGACGGGGAAATTGTTTTAACTAGTGCGCCCAATAGGCACGCAAAGGCAATAAGACCGGAGCTAAATTACTTCAGTTACAAAGTTTTGTGCTTGCTTTGTTAATACAATAAATACACGAACAGAGAAGCAAGCGTAACATTTTGCACGCTAGCTGTTAAGAAATCGCTAGGCTTTTTCGTCTATATGTGCAACTATGTGGGTACATGTACATATACTATATATTAGCGCAAGCACGTGCCTTGTAAACGTAACGAAAAATCTAAAACCACTTCCATACCTACTTATATTGAGGAAGCCTCTCCCTAATGTACTTATGCAATATAGAAAACAGTGGAGCATTAAACACCGAATAAACAACTCAAATATGCTTTCAAAAAAGGAAGTGGCATGTACGATAGGTAGGTATAGGTATATTCTTATAAATTAGTACTGCTCGAAATTAATTTCTATAGACAAGTCGTTGTAAGAATTTATTACGATATGAACCATTATACTCGTACCTATACATTAAAATCAACACAAGAAGAAAAGTTGCTTAAACTTATTGAAATCCCCAAAAGTCTGGAGGCTTTTGAAATTTATGGTTCTATCTCATTCCATTTTTCATAGCTAGCCAAATAAGATTAAAGGTTAAATCTCAGCAAAATGTAAACCGAAATATACGCAGCAGAACCAACGTTACAAAAGTTTACATTTCAATTTACACTCCATTTGCGACAGGCGTAATTAAAATTCAATTAGAGATTATGTAATCACCTCCTGTGCAGTATACACCAGACACCTCTATACACAAACGCTATGTTGACTGAAAATGCACAAATATCCGGGGACTTGTCTCCTGGGAAAATATTTGTCTACTGTTGACATAAATTTTATATGCGCGAGCAAAAGACAACTATGAAGTCAATATGTTAGAAGAGCCTGAACTAAAAGGATAACGTCCTGTTGTGTCGACAAGTCGACAGGAGAATTTTGTCTTTCCTCATTTTCGACACAGACGTATTATATCGAATTACATAACGGGAGTCCGGGATGTTCATTTAAATGCTGACAACATATATACGTACCTACGTTCGGTACGTAGAGAGAAAACCAGATAATGTTAACTGCAAACATAAACGCGAATATATCCCTAGAGAAAAACAGATTCGGGATGATGCAAAGAATATGGAAAACTACAGGAGAGAAATTTCCAAATCCATTTCGCGTCTGGAGGAATGTTACAAGAGATAATGTTATAAGAGAAAGACAGTTTTTTGTTTTTTGTTTTATATTACATATTAATTGTTTGTTTGGCATTGTAGGTACCGACATACATACATACATAGTATAAAAAAAAATTTCTTTCAATAAGAACAATTCCAAGAATGATATAGTAATGGACTGCTTTATTTAGTATTTGAAATTAACATCACGCATAGAGATGATTTCACAACATGCAGGAATTGTTACGTCACGCATACCTACAGAATCAACATACAGTACTATGATAGTAAGTAATGGGTGAATACCTATGCGTATACGGCAGTAAGAGCAGCTGGGTGGAACCCTAGGATACCGGTAGCTGCAACATGTACTTATGTATATGCCTCCAGTCGACCATGGACTTGGATTGGAGTTTATTTTACGGCTAAAAGGACTTTTGGTTTTATATACAAAATAAGAATTGGGTCAACTGTGGATGGAAAGATTGAAATTACGTAAAATAATTTTGAATTAAGATAAGCTACTAAAATACAATCTATAAAAATCTAAATACAGCAGTCGCGTATTTAAAACAAAAAATTATGCAGACGAAAAATCTTTGTGGTTTCCTGACCAGATGATTCTTCTATTGTTTCAATGAAATTACAAAAGACACAACATCTGAGATTCTTACTTCGGCTATCGACGACTAGATGGCTAATCAAAGGAGCATTTCAAAGCTTTCTAAAAAAACAATGTGTTGTGATTTGGGCCTGAAACCTTCAAACATTGAATGGATATGAGCTTCCAAAAATTCAGATTAGTAGAAGTGATACTTTAGATAGAGTTCATGCTGGACGATGTCTGTCCTCTTGTCTGTTGGTTGGTCTGTCTGTATGTCGGTCCCTACGATAACTGGAGAACGCTTTCACTTAGAGAGGTGAAGTTTTGTACACGGACTTTTTAAAAAAAATTTCGACAATGGGACAAATGGGGTAACTCCTCCGTACGGTTGTAATACAAAAAAATCGTGTTCTGTAGAGAGCTGAAATTTTTATGAAAATTTTTAATTTATAAAATGGTTAATCGGTCAACGCCCCCCCCCCCCCACCATGCTAATTTATACATTTTTTACGTATGTGAAAACGTTCAGTCGTTTACGTTTTTCTTGTAGGTACTAAAATGTTCTTCATAATATAAAATCTTATGAAATTGGTTATAATCATTTTTACAGTCCTACGAACCGTTCTAGTAATAGATGCGAAAAAAACCCAGTTTACTAGATTGTATACAAACAGAGGTTGAGCCCCCCCATCCCCCCCATCACCCCCCCCCCCCCCCCAACCTCCATTGTTTACGACATATTTGGACACTGCCTGAGAACACCTCGACCTGGAGGGCTGAAATCTTTCTCCCGGGGTTTTAATAAAAAATTGTGAAGGGAGGTTCAAAACTGGACTAAATCGGAGAACCCTTTCTTGTTATTGCCATACAAAATATTGGTTTTTCACTTTATTTAATTTTGGTTTTCATCTAGGGTATAATATTATTGGTCTTAGAACAATTATAACTTTTACTCTTGTTTATTTTTATCTTCTTACATACGAGATCTGAACTAACAATTTTTAGAGTTGGTCAGAGATGGAACAGAAAAAGTTTTGAATTTTTGAAAACATTTATTTTAAACGATTTTAAATTAAATTATAAATACAAGAGAAAAAAACCAACTGTCTCATACTTTGCCTGAAGCCGGGACCCTCTGTTTTCCGAGGGACTGCTTTCTCTTGTATTTATACCTAATTTAATTTGGAATTTAAAAAATAAATGTTCTCAAAAATTTTTCTATTTGCAACCTAGAGTTAAGCTATAGGGCCTCTGCAGTTTTGCAAGGGAGAATTATGACTAGAATGATGAGTAATAAGGAATCTCTTAGAACTTACCATGGTAACGGTATTTTACCAATAATTATTTTAATATGTTATAAGATTGTATCTGCATTGCAAAATAAATATCTGTTTTGATCCGTAGACAATAAGCAGATAAAAATGATAAATTTTGTGCATTTGATATTTGCGAGTGGTGGCGAATATATTCGAATGTGTGATCTATTTCCAGTTTAAACCTTTCTTAGAACAGAGTTGCGGCCGCCACCATCATTTCAAGAATACTGTATCCCTGGTCTTCGTGAAGTACACAAAAATATATGTATGAATTTAAATATACTCCAGGTAAAGGAAACCATCAGATTACCATCTATACTGCTTTACGATTAGTCAGTACTTATTAGTCATGTCAGGTTTCTATTTAAGGCGACTTTGGCAGCCTATTTCTGAAATATCTATTTTGCATTGAGCCAAGCATTCAAACTATGACTGTTTCCACCATGCCTAATTTAATCACGTTCTTTGAGCCATGGAATGTGATTAGGTGATTATTCTGTCTTTAACAATAAGTTTCTAAGTACGCAGTATACACTAATGGCAACAATTAATTAACAAGCCAGTTCCATTCAATGTTAATGCCTACCCTAGTTGTGAGATCCAGCCAAAAACCAACGCCTATTTTGTCATATTTAGTGATAGTCGTCGAAAGCAACATTACATCACCAGCTTGCCCATTTAAACAGTATGATACTAGAGTATCATCAAACAATGCCTCGTTGACTAAACATACAATCACATGGGAAGTTTTCGATTTAAATTTTCTGTTTCCAGGAAAAGTATGCAATACTGAAACCCCGAAACGATGAGGTGATTTGTAATCGAAAATCGAAATTACGGGCGATTTGAGAATTTTTCGAAAATGTGGTCCTTGCAACGGCCTTTTG
The DNA here is from genome assembly GCA_963930735.1 of Dioctria linearis. Taxonomy (NCBI): domain Eukaryota; kingdom Metazoa; phylum Arthropoda; class Insecta; order Diptera; family Asilidae; genus Dioctria; species Dioctria linearis. The sequence continues at coordinate 308,524,887 of OZ005741.1, forward strand.
ACTGTATCTAAGCTCTCTTGCTAACTGAACCGCCATTTTTTTTTGTTTTATTCGTATTAAAACTGCCTTGATTTAAAAAAATTGTAAAGATAAGTCAAACATTAATGAGATAATTTGAAAAATTGTTTTCCCTTGAGTAAATTATCTTCTTTGACGGTCGAAAATCCCCAAAAGTAGCCATATTAGCAAACTGTTCTGTACCGATTGAAAATATCCACAGTCTACTACCTTTCAGATAAATACAACATTATCAGCCTTGCTCAAGTACTACCTTACTTACGTACTTAAGCCAAATTATTTCGAAATTCAGATATTTTTTATAATTCTGGGATTTAATGGGAATTAAGCACTTCAATATGTAAATCGAGTGAAACCTACTTCATAATTTTATGGCTTAAGTTTAAGACTATTGATACATATTTCGCATAATTAATTTTAATCTGTCGTTATTAAATAGAACAATGTCGAGCCTCACATGAAAAAGAAAAAAACATAATGAAGACAAAAAAAAAAACAAATTATTGAATTGAAATTGAAGATCAACCATGACTATGAAAGCTTAATAGTTTTTGTATATAGTAATCCCTCAACCTTACCCGTATCCACGTCTAAGGAAATAATCTTGTGACAGGTAACGTATTCTCCACAGGTAAAGAACTATTGGTAATTCAGTGTTACGTAGAAATATTTATTATCTTTGAGTAGTTTTGCTACCAAATAAATTAAGATGCTGGCATAACTTGTTTAGACTGTTAGGCTCCTTATACGTTTATCTCTAGAAAACTCTTTCAAAATGAACTTAAATTAAAGTGGAATAAATAAATCTTTTAAATCTACATAAAAATATCGCAAATGTTTAATTTGCATTGTTGAGTGCACTTATATATACAATTCGAATGTAAAAAGAAGATTTGATTCAAGATCGTTAGCGTGAACAACCACTTAGGAAAAAATGGGACAAGTAGTTTATTTCATCCCATCTATCGCAGTAATTGGAAAATTCTTTAAAATTCTTTCGCTTTAAATTGGGAGCTGAAGTATGTTCGTGAAGTCTGTTTGTTAAAAATAACAGAAGAGGATAATTAATTTTAAGTATGGAAAGTATGGGATATAGATCTGGAGCTTATTTCGTATCTCAAAGGTTATCTATAAAGTAGGATGCGAAAATTTGAAATGTGGGTAGATAGACTGGATTTACAAAAATAGGATCAAAACAAAGCAAAGTGCAGATGAAACTCATATTTCAGTGATTTCATACCAAATCGAATACCTTCCACACCGACTCGATCATATTTTGATGAAATTTACTGGGAATATAAAAATATTCTACCTAACTTTGTTTTTTTCTCCTTAACCCCTCCACCCTTTTTAGAATAGGTACAAATTTTGTGATTGCGAGTATATTTTATGGGAAGGCATATGCTTGAAAAATCATATCTTAGGTGCAGTGCCCACCTCATTAATGTGACAAGTGATCTGAAAAGTAACCTAGTTCGCTACCTCAGGGTTAATTTGGATCGTCTTGAATCAATACAGGAAAGCTTTACTAGACTTGAGATTTACAAATGCAACTACCGATATGATAATTTACCTTCATATTCTGTTGGGTTTATCTCAATTGGAATTATGACGGGCACAGGAGGTTAACTGTTTGTTAAAAATATTTTTGATTGCAGAATTAGCTCGTCCGATTTATTATCATTAATTAGTATATACGCACCGGAAAGGCCAATTAGCTCATCACAGAACGATTAATGGTAATAAAGAGCCTATTTCTAATTGCCCCTGAATGTTTAATAAATTTTCGTTAATTGTTGATATTACTATGCCAAAAGATAACTTTAAGTTTTGTATTTTTGATAATTACAGATGTGTTAACTCTTCTCATAATTAATTATTGCATTAACTGCAGGTCTCTAAGTATTGTAATCTGTACACAATTAAAATAAATAAATAAATAATTAAATAAATAATAAATAAAATTCTTGCGAATATATACAGGTACAATATGTATCTTGTACCTTGACAATATAATTAAGGCTATGGTAATATAATTTAGTGAATGAATATTAAACAAAAATTATCTTTTTATTCTGTGGGCATTCACAGTGGGTGAAATTGTCAGTTAATACCGCCGTAATGTCATGTTTATTGGTACAAGCGATGTCACGTCAGAGTTATGCTAAATGCTACGTGTACCAAGCCATATATCACAATCACCAGGATAGTTTTTGAGCTAGTTCAGACAAGTGACCTCCATCGCTTTTACATTAGGCCCACTATATGGTAGTAACACAAATAATGCCACTGATACATCAAATGTAAAAAAATTCCGACTTTTTCTAATATTTTGCAAGATTCCTGGATCCGCCACTGTTACAGGGTGAGCGGTTTCGTGTGACATGGCTGAAAAAAAATATAAGAAATTACTGCAAGCACAGTAAGTACACATATGACATGACGCAGGTATAGCAATTCATTATAGGAGATCCATAAGATATGGAAATACATTTAATTTCTCCTTCCTACCGAAGGACGCATTTTATTATGTGAGGGAAGGGTGTTATGAAAACAGGACACCTCAAGTATCGATTGGCATACCAACTCCAATTAACTTATTTTCCTAACACACATTTTTGATATTTTCAAATTAATCCTTCAAAGATATCATTTTCACTTTGTTGCAAGAAATTGGAAATTTGAATTTACAAACTTTACAATTTGCCAAAAATAAATTGTGAACGTGAACAAAATCTTAAATTGCAAATCACTAGTCTCACCAAATTTGATAGGATAAAGATGAAATTTGTCTAGACAATAATTGAATGGACTCTGGACTGTCTCAAGTTTATAATGAAAGAATTTTCTGTATAACGCCAACAATTTTAATGCAACAAAAACAATTAAATTTTATTTTAAAGCAATAATTTACGACAACTTTTGTCATTTGCATTATTTGCGTAGGGAATTTTCAACACTTCAGTGATTTAAGCATACATTTTCTATTCAGCTCAGAGTAAAAGTTTTAACTCTGGTGTTTACAATGGTGTTCTAGTACGACAGGAGACTACTTTATACAGAAGCAAAGATAGAAGGCAAGGAGCAACTTTATTCAATGATTTATCCCCTCCAAGTTTTATGTCGTAGAGATTTTCTAGTGTTGAAACGGAGCAACTTTCTTCTACTCAGCTAACCTGGCAGAGAAGTTTCCGAAGATTGAGGGGACACAAGCATTGCATAGTTCCGAGCCGAATTGTTTAAGAACATAAATTATGAGTGAAATATCAGATTTTTAAGTCACAATTTTCAGGACTTTAAGACATGGTTTTATATGTTAAGCCTTTCAATATTTACAGTACTAACAGTTAGTACTACTTTTGCTTATAGTAGACTAGATGTATGGATGATGTATGTATAAATTATTTGCTGTTGGCATAGTAATAAAGTTGCTAATAAGCCTCCATCCGTACACAGTTTAATTCCACCAGATTGGCATATTGCCGGAAAAAGTTTTCTCCAGAATCCAAATGGAACAGAAAGTAGACGACTCCACTTCCGATGTTTATCTACTTTGGGTCAAAGTTTGAAATAAATACAATGGAAGGTAGTAGCCCATGTGTATGTACAATGTAAATAGGTGGAATGAAAATTTACATTTAGGCGAGTGTGTGTGTGAATAGCGGGGCCAAGTAAAATTTATGTCAACTAAGTAATTGAAATTGAAATTAATTACATAAATTCTGTTGGCTTTTGTGGTTGGCAGGCGAAAAATAAACCAAAAATATATTCCGCTATTGAAGGAGAAACTTTGAACATTGCTAATTGGATACAAAAATAACAGAATGTAGGTAGACGCATAGACTTAACTATCTTGTTTGGAGATTCATTACCTGATAGATTGAAGATTGTTTATATTCTAATTTTGTCTGGTTTTTGATTTTACCAGATGCTACTGATGGTAGGGTACTACATATACACAGAAATTCCACCACACCTGCACATTTAAATTCAATTATGAATGTGACTTGAGTTTTGAAGTATGAAAATTCTGTCAGTCACCGGCGCCTTGATAATTTAGCAGATTTCCAGAGATAATATTATGAAGTTGGGGATGATGTTAACGAAGAGTATGGAGGAGATGTAATTGAATTTTAGGATAAATAAATTTTATTTAACATCTTCTTACCGGAAACATATTTAGGTCACCAATTTGAAATATCATTCAAGAGATTTTCTTAATTTTGACAATTACTTAAGGAAGGAAGTAGGATGACCTATGTTGAATCCAATTATTTTGGACATAATTTGAGGTGTTTCGAAGTATCATCGGTGGTAAGATTATCCAAATACAAAGATTAATTTGCAAGAAAAAAAAACCAACATTTTGGGTAAATTGAATAACCAATCAGAATTTTATTTTAACATGAATAATCGAAGGCTTAGTAAGAGTTCGACATTGCCGCGGTCTCGGATGAGGTTGTGAAAATGAATAGTAGCCGAAGTCTAAAATACTTTCTAAAAAGCTTAATGAAATTTTTTACTTGTATTATTTTCACAAAAATTCTACTAAGGTGGAAGATAATTTGTTGAAAATTCTTGACTAAAATCAATGTGTTTTCTGGATTAACCCATCCTACAACTGACGTGTCACAGTACCTAATAATTTCTTTGCGAACTGTTAAGTGAAATTGCTAGACTAAATCAACATTTCCGAGCTGACATGAGTGCAGTAAAGAGACGAAACTCCAATGGACATACTTAGTTGCCCAGCAACTTAAAAAAGAAAACAGACACAAACAAAAGATATAAAAAATTAGTAAAATGTTTTGATAGAAAATATTAAGGCAAATCCTTGCTTTAAAAAAAAAATGTGGATAAAACTAAGCAAGGGAAATAAAAATAATAAATAAAAATATAAACTGAGTAATTATTGTAAATTTTTTAATAAATCGTATGTTTTTCATAGTGGGAAAGTTAAAAGGTTATGTTCAGACTGGAAGAGATAAAAACAAATATGACATCAGGGAGCGCAATGAAGAAAGAGAATGTATGCTAGTATCTACCTATCCTGACCTTTTTGAAGATGATACTCACTCCAATCTATGTAGTATGTTGTTTCATATACTTGCCCGTATCATTATAAATTATATTGAATATATTGAACGCAGTTTTCGCAGAGTTATTACAAAATAAGTAGTCCGTCGGAAATATTGTAGACGATAATCCTCACAAATTTTCATCTCCACATCAGTCGCTGGCATTTATAATGAGCTATCGACTTCAAGTCAGGCGAAAGATGCCCTTTGATTTTGCTCCATATGGAAGGGATATGAATTTTTCCTAAAAAACGCCAGAGAATAAAAACTTCAGACATTTATATTTACGGACGACCTCGACAATACGACAAATAACGATTCTATGGACCAAGTCAATATGGGAGAGCTGCTGACACTATTGTTGTAATTAGTTAATAGGAAATTGAAAGATTTTAGAAAAAAAAAGTATTTAAGATAAATTTATTGTTCTATTAACATTAAATTGAGTTTTACCACCTCGAGGAAGTATTTTTGGTATAACTGTCATCCATTACCCAAAAC